>JARFJB010002030.1:1958918-2463918 GCA_036346205.1 Vesta saturnalis
TCATAATAGTTCTTAATATCAATATATTTATCACGCATTGGCGTAGAACTCTAAAAGTACAGTTACTAACATCAATACTTACTGACTAGGTGCGACTAAAATTAATTTAGAACAAAAAATATGTTACAGTGAAAAGTTATCAAAAGCACTAGTTATTGTATTTGTGTACACTAGTGCTTATTGATTTATAATGAAAGTTGAATCACTGTATGCACTAACTTAAAGTCAGAAGGGTTTTTACTAATTTCGGGCTAATTTTATCATTAATAGAAAAAAGTAGTGTGTTACCGGCCCACCCAAGGTCTGGGCACCGGGATTTTACTCCCATCCTACTCCCGACAGGCCTTCTCACTTAAGTGCATTGTGGCCATTGAAGATTTAATTATTACGAATCGGCGTTGAACTAGCTGCATTAAACTCAAAAATATATGCAGAGCACTAATTGCTGCAGTAGCTGTCATTAATTCTTACTGATTATGGCTAAAATTAATTTAGAATAAAAAACTTACTACATATGAAACTTATCAAAAAAACTGGTTCCTGCATTTGCATACAGTAGTGCTTATTAATATGTAATGAGGATCTATCTCGAGTACTAATTGCGTGAATTCAAAATAAATTAATGCGCCAACTATGACCTATAGTTATTTTTGTAATTTATAATGTTAACGCCGACCCATGCTTAATTAATTGCAACATATTAACAATGTGCGGAAAAATAAAACCCAGTTACTAAAAATTATCGTTAATTCTGTACCGGGTGGACCAATAAGCCGATCCTCCGTCTATATCTCAGGAACTGTTTATCGTACAGCTTTGGGAAAGAAATTTCCTTAGCAAAAACGATCAAGGGATATCGTTGGAAATAACTTTCAAGTTTCTAGATTTACCGCTAGAGGGCGTAATCTTTATAGAGAAATTTAAAAACAGTTTTTTTTAATAAAATATGGCCAATCATAGTAGGTATTAAATAAGTAAAGTAGAATGACGCATACTTTCTGCACAATTTTGTTAAATACTTTTTTCTCTATTTTTTCAAATAAAGTGTGGGGGAGAGTGGGAATGTTTGTATCAATAAATGTCTATTATAACGAAATTATTCTCATTCGAAAGGGTGAGATAAACCAATTACATCTATTATAAAACAATTGCATTTAGTTTTAATTGTCGTAGATAGAGAGCACTTTCGAATAAAAAAATTAAAATTTGTCTATGTATTTTTAAACAGAAACCCCTAAGTATTGCAGATTACAACGGAAACTGACTAATTCGTAACAAAATGGCGCAAACCGCATGCCGATATCTTTTGTCTAACTCGAGATGCAAGTAAAAACGCGTAAACATACATAACTAGTATTAGTGGAGTTGATCGGCCTATTTCCACAGTTTATGCTTTTTGAGCGCGACCTTTCGGAAGCCGACTGTTTCCGTCATCAAGCTTAGTCCTGAGAAGGACTGTTTTCGCACTTGAGTTGAATTCATATGTTATATATAATTTTTTCCCAATCACTTGACTACTCTCAGATTCGAACTCGGTACCTTTCACTTAGCAGTAGACCACTCAAAGTGAGAACGCAGGAACATAAGAACAACGTCCGCAAGGGCGAAACAGAAAGATCAAGAATCGCCGAACATGTCTGGAACGAAGACCACTGCATCCAATGGGATAACATACAGATAGTGGCAAAGGACGAGAACACAACTCGTCGGAAACTCAAAGAAGCCACATACTTCGAACTAGCAGAAAATCCAATAAGCCAAGCTAGTGTAGAAATGAAACCCATATGGATTCCAATAATGCGCGAAGAGCTTAAGCGCAATACACCCGCACAAGAAGTTACGGCGCAACATGCTCAATAAACTGCTGCGCAACCACGAAAAAGTTATATATATATATATATATATATATATATATATTTATATAAGTTTTAAAAAATATATATTGGATTACTCAGTGGCTCAGCGGTAAAGGTGTCAGACTAGTAAGTGAAAGGTACCAAGCTCGAATCTGAGTCAAGTGCTTGGGAAAAAATTATATACAGGGTGGGCCACCACCAACGCGTCGGTCTCTAGCACCCAAACGACTGAATTTTTTAAAAATCTGTTTGGGTGAGAATATGTAAGCCTTCTACGTAATTTCTAAATATGTAACAAATACACTAATTTCTCGAAAAGTATTGAAGTAAGGTATAGGGAACCCTAATACAGTTCGAACTATTGTCACAAGACTATTCCATTCCGATAAAAATTTCTTGGGCGTTGTATTTAAAATAACAAAGATATTTAACTTTGCAGTTTGTTAACTTTACGCGTTATTCTTTGTATTTTATAAATTATGATTTGAAACAATAAACAACAGAATACGTACTTCCAAATATCCTTATTACGATGACCTAGATTTCATTGTCTCATCTTTTCTGAATCGAAAAATACTTGAATTTTTTGACAACCCTACATTTTCAAAAAATGTTAAATATTTCGGAAACTGTAAGGTTTACGTATAGGGAACTCTAATGAAAGTCTACCTTATTTTTACACCTTATTTAAAAAAAATTAAAAACGAGGACATTCCATTTAAAATAATATAACTTTGTAGATCACCCTGTATAAATCAAACTAATTTTAGATTGTAGTCCTAGAAGGCTTACATATTCTCGCCCAAACAGATTTTGAAAAAATTCAGTCGTTTGGGTGCTAGAGACCGACGTGTTGTATAACATATGAATTCGACGCAAGTGCGAAAACAGTCCTCAGGACTAAGCCTGATGACGAAAGCAGTCCGCTTCCGAAACGTCGCGCTCAAAAAGCATAAACTGTGGAAATAGGCCGATCAACTCCACTAATAGAAAACCACAGTTAAAAAACACTTATAATACAGTAACTAGTATTGGCTCACTCTGTATTATAATTTTAAATAACAAAATATGTCAGTATTTTCAGAATTTGTTAAACTAAGAAGGCTGCGAAATAAGGTTGACAGAGGCTTCAAATTGTTTATTTTTAATTGCCGAGTTGTATGATATGATTGGAGTTTATTTGGAATGCCATCAAAATGCCACTATTGTCTCATATATATATATATATATATATATATATATATATATTGAACTGATATCTATTTTAAATTATATAATTTATTAATATTCTTGGCTAAACTAATATTAAACAATTGCATATAAAGACTCATCAAAGGGGATAGGGTTCAAAATTTAGAAGAGACTTTATATTTATATGACAAAGTAAAGTATTGTTTATTTGAATTATACTAAGATTTTGAATATTATAATTATAGTTAATTTGATTAATGCACATTGAGTTATTGCCCAATTATATTTTATTGTATCTAACTTGTTCAAAGAAATGGAATTATAAATTTTAATTTGCATCAATAGATGTGTCACACCCTGTACATAACAAAAATTCTTCAAAATGTATACTTGGGCATGCACTGTGAATACGCAAACATGTGACTTTTGATTACAAGAAAAATGAAATTCGCCATACATGTAAGTATAAATATGTTTGAATTTATTCAATATTATATTAACCATTTAAATTTTAGACCACATACTGTTCCCTTTGGACATGCGTACAAATTGTCGCACATCATGTTTGTTACAAAGCATGGAAATTATAAACACAACAATGACAATACCAATGTCAACAATAAAGTACAAAATCATAACACTCACATAAAATGTCCTCCTTACCTGGTCACTGATGATGAAGTTGATCGTAGAAAACAGCTCCTTCGAACTCCAACTCTGCTTCTCGAACATCCAAATTTGTTTCAATATTAACTGCATACGTTTACGTAAGTTTCACTAATGTTACTTTATTTCTGATGAATCTTTATTTTTAGGATCATCACACTTCTTATATTTATTTCAAAATAAATTTTGAAAAGCATGGATAGTTTGAAGGTTATTTTAAATTAAACACACTTCCAGTAAATAAAATGTATAATGATGATAACACGAAGAGAACACAATTAAATATCCATAACAATCGTAAACAAAACAAACTTAAAAAAAAAACAATAATGTCGAAACTGCGGAAATATATCTATTCACTATCGATAACATCCGATTTTGTTTTTTAAAAAGGTAAACTAACCTTAATTTAATTATTTCCCGACAAATGACTATCACTTATTTTTTTAACACTTCCGATACTAAAATCGCACTTTGTTTTTATCGAAGTGACGTTATTTTGTTTAAAATAATTTCACAAAAAATATTTGGCAACATCTTGCTTTAGCAAGTTGTTGAAACAGAGAAAAATTGAGAGAGTTTGTGATCCTTCAGCACTTCTATTTATATGCAAAGGGCTAGATACCAAAATCTTCGATTGTTATCCATAGTTACCTACAATGTTTCTTAAATTCTGATTGGCTAAAGCAATTTTTACATTACGATATAATTTCAAAACCTCATAACTTTTGTCCCCTTAAACCTATCTTAAAAATAAAAACATATTCATAATCTACCTAAATTTTCCTATAAATTAAATCCAAACACGAACTAATTCCTCCAACTAATAACCAAGTTGATTTTCACATTGAATTATTGATTTTAAGCTAATTTTATGTACTTTACAGGTCTGGAATTGATTTCCACATGAATATGGGATGCTACTACACATAAATATTCATCTTATACATGCCTACGGCCAATTTGAAAGGAAAATTATTTTAATTTTTCAAACACTCTTAGAAACTAAATTTGACAAAATGATCACAAATATAGTGAATTGTGACTTGAAATTGAGGCTACTTTAATATTTTTACCTCTTATAATTTATTTTAAACAAATCGTCTCAATCTAAAATAACTTTTACATAAATTTTATGTGAGGAAATAACAACCTCAAATTGATATTACAATTTTCAATGCATAATTTTACACTTTTAAGCACTATAACTGTATGTGAAAGTGTTTATTCTTAATGTTTATGTCTCAATTTAATTTATTTTAACACTTTTATAGGTTTATAAGTTCTTCTGAGACTAGTGTCGAATTGTTGCAAATCACTAGTTTAAGGTCTGTAAATGTTGATTAAACACAATAATTCCAGAACTGCTGGCTAGTTTACGTTTTATAGTTAATCACCAATGTAATTGTTCTGTTTTTTCGTAATTTTAGCACTTATATACGTTTATCGCACTAACACGAATGTTTTCATGAATCTTGGCTGCGTATATTTAAATTCTGACATTGATACCAGCCTAGATCTAGTTTCTAACATTATTTTTGTAAACTACAGCCTGTATCTCATGTCGTTAGGGAACATTATGTTTAAATAAACTTACTAACTAAATATGAACTTGAATTAAATCATAACGATAACTAACATACCCTATACTTAAATGTAATATGCTGTCGAATATACTTATATAAACATTTTATTATGAAATATTTAAATTTACGTACATCTCAATGTCAATCAATCATTCTTATTTAAAATTATATATAACGAGATGTACCATATGTACAAACTAAAGAAATTATTCACTATGTGACTTACATAGCTACACGAATGTAATTTAAATCATCTCAACATATATATATATATATATATATATATATATATATATATAAGACATCCTGACAGGAGGCATTATGGCAAAGAAGTATTTAAAAGAAAGGCAAGAAGATTAAGAGAAACTGGTTGCTTTTATCGTCCTTGTTATTCACGACGTGGTGTGGGTGTGACCGAAGACAATGTAATCAATGTTCTTGCTTTAGTTCAACAGAATCCACATACACGGTGGCGCATTAATGTGACAAAGTCCCATATCTCCTTTATTTAAAGACAAAAAAAAAAATTAAATACAAAGGTTGTAAGGTTAATTATACAGGGTAGATCATAAAAGCTTAGAAGTAATTTTAATTTTTTTTTAAATAGAAAACTCTATATATTATTACATATTTAGATTCTACATACAATTTTAGACACATTTTATGTGTAATGTCGTATACCTAAGTCTAACCGTTTTTGACAAATTTCAAATTCTTTGTCAAAAATGACGTTTGCAGGCCAAAACATAGGTGGAAATCTTTTCTAAACGAAGCCTTTATCAATTAGTTATGGTTGGTTTCCTTAGAAATGGGGACCTACTCTAATGGGCTGTATTGATATTTTTGTAATACATTCATACATGGTGATCAAAAATGGACAATAAAAAGTAGATTCAAAAAAACCTATAGTCATTTTTTTAATGGAAACCCCTATTTTTAATTCTATCTTATTTAGCATTAAAATAAGGGTGACTTTGTAAAGAGTGTATATTCCAAAAAATTGTAGTTTTTGAAATAATGACAATTTAACATTTTTTTTTTGTAAAAAGGCTATACGGCTTTCAAGTTTTGTTGTTAGTTGGCCGTGACGGCGGGGCACGGCGAAATAAAAAAATCAAGCACTTCAGATCGAAATATTACAATTTATTGAACCCCATGTAAATAATTATTTTATTAAACGAACTTAAAGTAAAGACAATATTTTTTTGATTCAACAAATTATGTCCTACTCCTAATCATAAACTTAACACCTCTAATGTAACTAAACCTGTAACTAATTATACAGATAAAAGTACTAGAAACACGTCAAATACGTACTACCTAATAAGTTGTTCGAAATGTCCGCCTCTTTCTTGAATACACTATGCAATACGTCTCTCAAATTCGCTGCTTAAATTTCTTCACATTTCAACTCTAATGTTTTGAAAACAGTTTCTAATCCTAATCTTCTTCCTTTGTTGTAGGCGGTATGTTATAAACCTGCTCTTTGACGTACCCCCATATGCTAAAGTCTATTTTAGTAAGATCTGGGGATCTAGCAGGCCAAGCAACAGGCCCTCCCTTCCCAATCCAACATTTTGGATATCTAGGATTTAAAAAAGTTATTATCGAACCTGTATGATGTACTGGGGCCCCATCGTGAAGAAACCACATTTCTTGTTGCGTATTCTGTGGCACTTGACGCAACAAACTAGGTAGATGGTTTTGCAGAAAGTCTAAGAGTACTACCCCTGTTACTCGTTGATAAAAAAAATATGGTCCAATTACATGATTACCGACAACACCTCCCCAAACATTTAAAGACCATCTAGTTTGAGAAGTATATCTTACAAAATGTGGATTTTCGGTAGAATAGTAATGAAAATTGTGTCTGTTTACACTTCCGTTTCTGTGAAATGTGGCCTCATCTGTAAATAAAATCAAATGAACAAAATTTCTTTGTTGGTTTATTTTGTTTTGAGCCCATTGACAGAATTCCAGGCGTCTTTGATAATCTTCAGGAACCAACTCTTGAAGTAGTTGAATGTGATAGGGGTGCATTTTTTGAGACTTCAATATCCCCTGTACCGTACGTCCTTCAACACCAATCTGCTGAGAAATGGGTCGTTGTCCAATATATGGATTTTCGGTAACTGTTAATAGTACATTTAATTGATTTTCCTCAGTCTGTGCACGTTTTTCCCTAGTATTTTTTTCATATAACACATTGCCAGTTCTTTCAAAACGCTCCAAAAGCCCTTCTTTCAGGTTGCCGTTTCTCTGGAAACCGTTGTTGATACACTCTTTTTGCTAAGAGCGTATTCTTATCACTAGCTCCCAAAACAAAAATCATATCAACCTTCTCGGCTTGCGAAAAATTCATTATTTACAATTTTAATTCAAGTTTTAAATCAATTTGCCATAAAATACACTAATGCATCACACAAATTATCAACTGACAATAAATAAAGACGTTTCTGATGATCTCTATTATTTTTATATGCCACGCCTCGCCGTCACGGCCAACTAACAACAAAACTTTAAAGCCGTATAGCCTTTCTACAATAAAAAAATGTTAAATTGTCATTATTTCAAAAACTAGAACTTTTTGGAATATACACTATTATACAAAGTCACCCTTATTTTTAATGTTAAATAAGATAGAATTAAAAAATAGGGGGGTTCCATTAAAAAAAATGACTTTTATAGGTTTTTTTGAATCTACTTTTTATTGTCCATTTTGGATCACCCTGTATGAATGTATTACAAAAATATCAATACAGCCCATTAGAGTAGGTCCCCATTTCCAAGGAATCCAACCATAACTAATTGATAAAGGCTTCGTTTAGAAAAGATTTCCACCTATGTTTTGGCCAGCAAACGTCATTTTTGACAAAAAATTTGAAATTCGTCAAAAAATTTGTCAAAAACGGTTAGACTTAGGTATAGGACATTATACATAAAATGTGTCTAAAATTGTATGTGGAATCTAGATATGTAATGATTTTTATTAAATAAAGCCTTTTATACTGTTCAAGAATTTGAATCTTGTAATTCAAGACTTTTGTAAAGTGTTTTTTTTTCTATAACATGTACTACAGCAATAAACCATATTATTATTATTATTATTATTATAGGGTTTTTTATAAAAAAAAATTTAAAATTACTTCTAAGCTTTTATGATCTACCCTGTATAATTAAAAATATTTTTGGAATATGCACCAGAATATATATTACAAGTTTTGTATTTAATTTTTTTGTATCTCTTTAAATAAAGGAGATATGGGACTTTGTCACACTAATGCGCCACCCTGTATAATTAATAGGTAAATCTCTCCAGAATTAAACATACCAAAAGCTACCGTTTTAAGGATTTTAAAGCATAACAGGTAAGTTTCTTATAATATTATGAACTGCACGTTTAAGTTTGAATTGTAATCCTCTTTAAATTTTACAGTCAATTTTCGTATTTCATATTGCGATAAAAACGGCAACATGGGACTTTAATAATTTCATTCATTCCTTAAAAATATTTGTTTTTCTATGTTTTTTAGACTGCATCCTTATCATGTATTTCTCCACCAAGCTTTACATGAAAGGGATTTCGATGCAAGGCTGGATTACTGCAATTGGATGTTAGGTATGCAACCGCCATATCATATCAAATATTTTGTGGACAGACGAAGTCACCTTCAGTAGTACGGGTGGTGTTAATCTGCATAATATGCATTATTAGGCTGAAGAAAACCCGCACTGGATGGACGAAGTGCAGCTTCAAGGTAGGTGGAGTCTTAATGTTTGGTGTGGTATAGTTGATGGAAAAATCATAGGACCATATTTCTTTGAAGAAACTTTAAATGGAGATATATATTTAAATTTTTTGGAAAATGAATTGTCTATTTTATTAGAAGACATTTTCTTGCAAACAAGAAGAGATGGGTGGCCTGTGCACGTTTCCAGGCGAGTTAGAGATTATTTGAATTTAAGATATCCATATAAATGGATTGGAAGGGGAAGTATATTTCCATAGCCAGCTAGATCTCCACACTTAACATGTCTAGACTTTTATCTATGGGGGAAGGTTGAAGGAGTTAGTGTTTCAACCTCGACCAACCACGCGACAAGACATGAAACAACGCATTAGAAACGCAATGAATAGTATATCCATAGCTGAGATTGAAGCAGCTGTTATGTCTACCCGCGATAGATTACTTCTTTGTATGGACAATGATGGAAAACATTTAATTGGATATTAAGTTTTAATGTGTGCTATCTTCCTTTCATACATTTTGTTATTTTAAGTTATAATACAGAGTGAGCCAATACTACTTACGTATGTTTAAGCGTTTTTACTTATATCTCGAGTTAGACAAAAGATATCGACATGCGGTGTGCGCCATTTTGTTAAAAATTTAATCAGTTTCCGTTGAAATTTTCAACACTTAGGTGTTTCCATTAAAAAATTGTAACATAGACAAATTTTGCTTCTACGACATTTCCTCGCCGACAGTTTACGCGCGACAATTCGTCGCGGACGATTTCGCGAGAAACAATTCCAAGCTTGCACAATTCCTCGCGTGCGACAGTTCCACTCGAGGTAATATATTTTACAGAAAAAACGGTGTTATAATTTAATTTTTTTTAAATTTATTGAATATAGTGTAAAGTATATCGATGTATATACGTAATTTAAAACTATCTAACTATTATACCAACTATATTATTAGTATTATTACAGATAAATATTGATATTGATGTCCATGTTTTAAGTTTGTAAATTAAAATTATGTGCTATACCCCGCAGGTAAAAGTGGCCTATTGGCATAGTCTTCGACGATAACTTTGATCCGTTTAGTAGTATCTTTGTATACATTTTTTTTGCCGCACTTCATTTCCTGCCACAAATTGTTCTATTTTCAGTCTGTTTAAACTTTCTTCTTTTTTAAGCGCTTTCACAACTTTGCACAGATTAGGATGGGCTGCATTGATCATTGATGAGAAACTATTGTGCCATCCTTCAACTGCATTGTTGGTGCGTGGAATACCTTGTAGAGTAACGTCGTAGCAACTCCATATATTTCTGGCAAATAATGGAGGGCGCCTTCTTCCTCTTCTGTCTACTCGGCCTATCCATGTGTCTTCATAATAATTTAGCAGTGGCATTAGTAACTGCTCATTTTGAGTGTGGAATTCGCTATCAAGCAAAGTTTCAAACGACTCGGTGACATCGCCCACCGGCACGAACGCAAGAACTGCTAGAAGCCGTAAATTTAGGGCAAAACCGGGATTTTGTGTATATTGCCCGTTTTGCTGGCTATATCTTCATATGCATTGTGTGAAGAGGAAAAAGCACCCACGTATTGTAGTATTAGGAAACAGCATTTATTTCAGTTCTTTCAAAGTCCACTAGAATTGTTAAAGGTTGAAGGCCAGCCTTGTAAGGTTGCGTTGACGCACCCTGTATGTAGGATGTTATAATGACGTGTATTACGTGTTTAGAGTACGGGTGTATTGAGTTTGAACGAAAAAAAAATTTTTTGTTGTGTATATGCATAATGTATGTAGGTGGGTGATACGCCACTGGAAATTTAGGAGAAACATCATTCAGTATGTAGATACGTGTATTTGAATGTTATAGAGACATTGATGTTGGAATAAATAGATTCTGATGAATGTAAATGTGAAGAGAAATTTGTCGATGGGACGATAATGGTTGCTACTGTTGACTACTTAATAAGAAATGGAATGTTGGAAGATAGAGGAGTAATCTTGGCCGGAAGATATGAGTGTATAAGTGTAGAATGTTTTAGAAAATATGTAGAGAAAGATTTGGTATGTTTAATTGTTGATTATAGAAAGTTCTCGTAATGTTGTGCAATCAGTTTTGAGAATACATATAAGTATATGGGATTTGAGACCTTAGACTGTACTTATTTTTGCAAATGTTGCGGAAGGAGGACGAACGCATGTGAGAGATAAACGTTGAAAGTTGTGTAATGGACCAGAGTGGCCACTGAATGAATGTGATGACGAGAAATGGCTTCTCCATAAAGTGATTGTAAAATTTGTAAGTAAGAACAAACATGGCGATGTATTGTAGTTATGAGCGTGGTTGTACAGAGGGTAGCATCAGTCGGGACTAAGAAAGTTTGAATGAATACCATTGGTGAATATAGCGAGGAAGTCAGACATGTTTAAAGATGGATGGCTGAAGGTATAAATGGGAAAGTCAGAGATTGACGTGGGCTTTAGCTTTTAGCTTTTTGTAGGTTGTTGGTTGTTGCTTTTGGTGAGAGCTCGGTGAGAGACGCGCGCGCGAGGTGAAGTGTGACATCAGAATGGGTTGAGTTGGAGTTATATTTGTGAATAATATTGAAGGCAGTCATTGTTTAAACAACTGCGTAACCCGAAAGGGGATGAATCGTATAAGACATTCATAAATAAAACAATTAATAAAATTGAGATTGAAGATAAAATCAGTTTATTTTTCTTCAAGAAAAAGTGCTTAAGCAGATTTATAAAAACATACCAGTTGTTACGTTATAGTGTTGATGTGCGGCGCGTGAGCTTGTACTGATCTTTAGTATAAATTATTTATGGAACCACCTTTAAGTGAGCGAAGTATTGGTAGTAAATTGAGCCAAGGTTAAGGTAATTTTATGTGATATTAAAAGTTTATTTGTGTTAAGGAAGGGCTAAATTGTCCTAAAGGTTGCGAGAAACTTTTTAAGAGGCAAATGTGTACAGATTATTACGGTTTATTGGGTAATAACCTCGCATAGTTGGACTAATCGCGAGTGCAGAAAGGAATAAGTGTTGGTGAAATTGTGGAGTACTTGTTTTATGCCTTCAGGCAATTTAAGGAATACAAATGGACTACAAATAATTGATTTACGGGAAGAAAGAAGAGCGTAGGATTAATGGACAATTTTAAGTAAGAATTACATTTAAGAACCTTGAAAACTCAGATAAGCACGATTATCTTTTTGTTTAGTTGTAATTTGCGTATTGTTGTGTAAATTATTATTTAATTAATTATTGTTGAAGGAAAAAGATAATCGGTCTCGAGTTATGTTGTATTGGTTGTTTTAGTAGTAAGAATTTTTGCAGAAACGCAAATTTGTATTGACAGTGGTTTTTCAACCACGCGGTTGTGTATGTAAACATTTATTTATTATTTCGTGCAGGACAATATATGTTTATCGTTAACTTTTATTTTGTTGTTTATTTAGCCAGTTATGAGATACATTTGTGACGTTTACTTAATTGGTGACCTAGTTTTTGACAACTTAAATGTAAACTTTGCATATTTTGATTTTAAGATGAATGAACAACCTGAAAGGTTATATTAGACAGGTTGATTGCAAAAATTTTCATGTTAGTTTCTTTTAACGCAATACACTAATGACGGATCAGCTGTTAATTAAAATTTCATTAAGTATAACTAAGAGATGAGTTTTGAGAACTTACGTATTTGCGAATGTCTCATACGATTCAGGGGTATCATAAAGCAACAATTATTAAGCCGATGACATTGCCTTTCTTTTGATTAGGAATTTTAAAAATTAATTATCGATCATTGAATGAAGAAGTATTTTATGCATTAATAAGTAGAAATTTAACTTTATATGTATACGAGGGATACGTAGAAAATATTCAGTTAACGTGTTATAACTTTGGTATTCTGGATGTACAGGGTACAATCAGGAAGTTTGTGACGACCCGTGTATTTCAGTTTGTTTTTTTTTGATAACTGTTGGTTACGTGAATGCAGTTAAATTTGAGTGATAAATTTTGTTGTGGATATTTTGGTATACGAGGTGTATTCAAAAAGTTTCTAATAACCTGGGTAGTACTAAATATATTTAAGTTTGAGTTGAATTGTTTGGGACGAGTGTTTGTTTTAGAGCCCTCGTGTGAGAGTTTACTTAGTAAGTACAATCCTACTTTCCACAATCAAGTAGGGTTAATTAACACCCAGCTTAAGACAATTATTTTAGCAAAGTTTCGATTGTGGCGCCTGGAGACATATTTTTCCGGACTGAGCTGTTTGAGTATAAGTGTAAGGTGTTTGAGCGTATTAATCATTCATTTTACTTATTATTTCGACCACGCCCATCTCCCTGTTAGCTGGCTTGGCAACCCGCTTACATTAGTAAGCATACACGACGCCTAGTGCGGTTTGGACATGTAACAGCCTTCAACGTCTTTAATACTCTAAATAAGCGATGATACGTCTCTTCCGTTTTATTGGGTAGCAAAGCATACACACTTGGAACTACGTTGCCGTATTGCACACCGTGAATCGTATATAACTGAGTAAACCGACGTGACGTGATACTAAAAGTTCCATCAGCCCACCAATGACCGCAACTCGACATAAATTCTAAATATTCCGCAGTAGAAAACAACAAAATTCTGTCATTGCCAGGTCCACTGTCGTGCAGCAAAAACGGTTGTCCAGAAGATGTGGTGGTACATCCCTGCGGAACGACTAATTCTTGCAATGATGTGGTATTTGCAGGAACGGTTTGTTCAGTTACGCATACTCGCTGAATAGTTTTTCTCATGGCAGAAAGTTGTGGTAATTTGCCAGCAGCAGCAACGGATACATCTTCAGAAATAGTTGGGTACTGGGTTCAATTTGTTTTGCCATGGTCTTCATTTTTGTATCAGTTCTTCGGTCTTCAATTTCGGTTGCATCAGGAACATGATTGTGAACACTACTTTTAACGACTTCTTCTCCGAGAGTATGAACTCTCCCAGAGCAACGCCTTTTGTGTTATTGTGCACATTTCAAACAACTTTTCCATTTGAATTAGTAATTGTATCTTTTATATGAACGTGACTGTTAAGAACCAATAACTGGCGGCCTTTCTCACTCTCGATATACTGTAGCACCATCGTTACGGTAGGATACTAACAAAGTAAGTAAATTTTTAACTCGGCAAGGTTAGCCCTTATATTGTTTCAAGTTAAGATAAACCGATTAGCAAAATTCAAACCCTATTAGGGGGGCCCATTATGCCAATCGATTCTTAATTAACATGGGATGTACAATAATAGCATATTAATTAAGGTGAAATGAAATTCCACACGTATGAATTACTTTCTCCCTAATAACGCTCCCAAATAATCCCCCCTAATGATGGGTACTTAACATAAGCCTAGCGAAAATGCAAGGAAAATATCATAATGCATCTCTCTCTAAAATATTCACCTCACGCGGAATTGTCGCACGCGACGAATTGTAGCACGCGTGAAATTGTCCCGCGAGGAATCGTCCGCGAGGAATTTTTGCGTGCTAAATTATCGGCGAGGAATTGTCGTGAGGGCACAAATTTTAATTTTTTTTATTCGAAAGTGCCCTCTATGTACGGCAATTAAAACTAAATGCAATTGTTTTATAGTAGATGTAATTGGCTCATCTACGCTCTTTCGAATGAGAATAATTTTGTTAAAATAGGTTGATCTAAACCAAAGTTGTAGGCATTTATTCATACAAACATTCCCACTCTGCCCCGCCCTTTATTTGAAAAAATAGAGAAAAAAGTATTTAACAAAATTTGTGCAGAACTTCTGCATCATTCTAATTTACTTATTTAATACCTACTATGATTGGACATATTTTATAAAAAAATTATTTTTAAATGTCTCAAGTCATTGGATTATTACTGTTTTGCTAGTATTTTCTTGTATATACTATTTTTTTAAAAGTAACTGAATTTCTATAATTTTGTCTCTCTGTAGTTTCTTGAAAATATTACTTTTCTCAAGTAAATAAATTTCGGTATTAAATTGTAAAAATTATTGATGGTCACTCATACGTTGCATTCAACCTTATCGTCTGGAGACACTGGTTCACAGCGGATTGACATTCGGGTGATAAGTGACTTGCACGCTCTCTTCCTGTTTTGGTTGTTGGCGAAGCAGATATTTTGTATTTTTCTAAGGAGAAATCAAGTTTCTGGTTTTAAAATCATTTTCTTAAATATGTACTGACATTCTGCAACCGTTTAGTGCATACGATTCTGTCGGATTAATGGGAAATACATGCTACAACCATCAACATATTTGGGGTACGATAATTTGTAAGGTTGCGATGACGCACCATGTATGTAGGATGTTATAATGACGTGTATTACGTGTTTTGAGAACGGGTGTATTGAGTTTGAACGAAAAAAAAAATTTTTTTTTGTGTATATGCATAATGTATGTGGGTGGGTGATACGCCACTGGAAATTTAGGAGAAATATCATTCAGTATGCAGATACGTGTATTTGAATGTTATAGAGACATTGGTGTTGGAATAAATAGATTCTGATGAATGTAAATATGAAGAGAAATGTGTCGATGGGACGATAATGTTTGCTACTGTTGACTACTGAATAAGAAATGGAATGTTGGAAGATAAAGGAGTAATCTTGGCCGGAAGATGTGAATGTATAAGTGTACAATGTTTTAGAAAATATGTAGAGAAAGATTTGGTATGTTTAATTGTTGATTATAGAAAGTTCTCGTAATGTTGTGCAATAAGTTTTGAGAATACGTGTAAGTATATGGGATTTGAGACCTTAGACTGTACTTATTTTTGCAAATGTTGCGGAAGGAGACGAGCGCATGTGGGAGATAAACGTTGAAAGTTGTGTAATGGTCTCGAGTGGCCACTGAATGAATGTGATGACGAGAAATGGTTTCTCCATAAAGTAATTTTAAAATTTGCAAGTAAGAACAAACATGGCGATGTATTGTAGTTATAAGCGTAGTTGTACAGATGGTAGCATCTGTCGGCACTAAGAAAGTTTGAATGAATACCATTGGTGAATATAGCGAGGAAGTCGGACATGTTTAAAGATGGATGGCTTAAGGTATAAATAGGAAAGTCAGAGATTGACGTGGGCTTTTAGCTTTTGGCTTTTGGTGAGAGCTCGGTGAGAGACGCGCGCGAGGTGAAGTGTGAAATCAGAATGGGTTGAGTTGGAGTTATATTTGTGAATAATATTGAAGGCAGTCATTGTTTAAACAACTGCGTAACCCGAAAGGGGATGAATCGTATAAGACATTCATAAATAAAACAATTAATAAAATTGAGATTGAATATAAAATCAGTTTATTTTTCTTCAACGAAAAGTGCGTAAGCAGATTTATAAAAAAAAACATAACAGTTGTTACGTTAAAGTGTTGAGTGCGACGCGTGTGATTGTAATGATCTTTAGTATAAATTATTTATGGGACCACCTTTAAGTGAACGAAATTTTCGTAGTAAATTGAGCCAATGTTAAGGTAATTTTATATGACATTAAAAGTTTATTTGTGTGAGGAAGGACTAAATTGTCCTAAAGGTTGCGAGAAACTTTTTTAGAGGCAACCAAATGTGTACAGTTTATTACGGTTTATTGGAGTAATAACCTCGCATAGTTGGACTAATCGCGAGTGCAGAAAGGAATAAGTGTTGGTGAAATTGTGGAGTACTTGTCTTATGCCTTCAGGCAATTTAAGGAATATAAATGGACTACAAATAATTGATTTATGGGAAAAAAGAAGAAAGAAGAGCGAAGGATTAATGGACAATTTTAAGTAAGAATTACATTTAAGAATTTTAAAAACTCAGATAAGCACGATTATCTTTTCTTTGGTTAGTTTATTTGCGTATTGTTGTGTAAATTTTTATTTAATTAATTAGTGTTGAAGGAAAAAGATAATCGGTCTCGAGTTATGTTGTATTGGTTGTTTTAGTAGTAAGAATTTTTGCAGAAACGCAAATTGGTATTGACAGTGGTTTTTTTTCAACCACGCTGTTTTGTGTATGTAAACATTTGTTTATTATTTTGTGCAGGACAATATATATTTATCGTTAACTTTTATTCTGTGGTTTATTTAGCCAGTTATGAGATACATTTGTGACGTTTACTCAATTGGTGACCTAGTTTTTGACAACTTAAATGCAAACTTTGCATATTTTGATTTTAAGATGAATGAACAACCTGAAAGGTTATATTAGACAGGTTGATTGCAAAAATTTTCATGTTAGTTTCATTAACGCAGTACACTAATGACGGATCAGCTGTTTTAAAAATTTCATTAAGTATAACTAAGAGAGAGGAGTTTTGAGAACTTACATACTTACGAATGTCAGATACGATTCAGAGGTAACATAGAAGTAACAATTATTAAGTCGATGACATTGATTTTCTTTTGGTTAAGGATTTTAAAAATTAATTGTCGATCATTGAATGAAGAACTATTTATTCATTAATAAGTAGCAATTTAACTTTATATGTATACGAGGGATACGTAGAAAATATTCAGTTTTTATTTATAACTGTTGGTTACGTGAATGCAGTTAAATTTGAGTGATAAATTTTGTTGTAGAAATTTTGGTATACGAGGTGTATTCAAGAAGTTTCTAATAACCTGGGTAGTACTAAATATATTTGAGTTTGAGTTGAATTGTTTGGGACGAGTGTTTGTTTTAGAACCCTCGTGTAAGAGTTTACTGAGTAAGCACAATCCTACTTTCCACAATAAAGTAGGGTTAATTAACACCCAGCTTAAGACAATTATTTTAGCAAAGTTTCGATTGTGGTGGCGCCTAGAGACATATTTTCCCGGACTGAGCTGTTTGAATTTAGGTGTAAGGTGTTTGAGCGTATTAATCATTCATTTTACTTATTATTTCGACCACGCCCATCTCCCTGTTAGCTGGCTTGGCAACCCGCTTACATTAGTAAGCATACACGACGCCTAGTGCGGTTTGGACGTGTAACAAATTAACTAAAAAGAGATCAATAAATTTATTAACTAAAGGGGTTATGCATGACCTCACCAGGTTTTCTATAAGGACACATTAGTTTTGTAACATAAATCTACCTCATTCAAGGTAAGATCTTTTTCATGCTTTTTCATTTTGGGTCGATATATTTAATTTTAGAGGTACGTTGTACATACTGGGATATACCTTGTCTTATACGTTGTACATACTGGTGTATACGTTGTCTTATACATTGTACATACTTGGATATACGTTGTCTTATACGTGGTATATACTCTGTGTATAAGTTGGGTGTACCTACGTTTTGCCTATTAAGGGCGTTTCACTACATACATATTTGCAAGATACCTGATGCGGATTGTGCAACATCTGGTGATGAATAACTGGTAAACATTTGGTCGTTGTGTTGGATCTTCAGGACAGGCTACCTGGATATTGACAGCTAAGTTACCGATTACACCTATTTTTGTATTACTTAAGCTTGATGCTTTAATTGTTTCATTGTGTAAGATTGTACAGACATATCTTGATTGAATTGATAAACAGTTAATTGTGTACTTCACTAACTATTCACTTGTACATTAATTTGTTTATTGTGTGTTGGGGTCAATGGCTACAATGCTGATTTATATGTCATGTATTTAAACTGTAGAAAGAGTAAAACTGAATAACTGAATGCGGTTGGTAAGTGTTATTACTGTTTAATTGTAAATGGCCTATTTTTCATAGCAATGTGCTATTGACTGCTTTGTATAAAAGATTGTATGTATACTATAATATTTTTAATGTTCCTCTACAATTAGGAATCATAAATTACACCTACTTTGGCTGTTTAAATGTTAATATCTATGCTTTATCATAACCTAGCTTTGAAGATCCATACGTTATTACCTTTTCATTTAGTTTTCTTAATTGCATTTACTTGATATTATTGTAGAAATTTGGTACTATAGTTCTGGGTGGCTTGCTATAGTGTATTTAAGGGCACAAATATTTAATGTGTAAGCTTTGTGTTAACATTTTGTGTACAACACAATTTAAATATTTATTTGAAGAATTATCCCATACCTCCGGGATACAGTTTATTTTATATATATATATATATATATATATATATATATATATATATATATATATATATATATATATATATATATATATATATATATATATCATAATGTATATATATATATATATATATATATATATATATATATATATATTGTAATGTTTAATTATTATTTAATTAAAATATTTGGCGAAAAATCGTATAAGGGGATAGGGTTCAAGGAATTTAGTTGAAGATAATAATTTTGTAGTATAAGAAATATCCTATATGTAATTGAATTTAAAGTATACAAATTGCTCTGAATATAATTTGCTATCCAACGCATGCGTTAATGAATTTAAGTAAAAATAAGTAACTGTCAAAAATGTCAGATGATTATATTTAGTAAATTTAATGTTTAGAACCAGAATGAAAATTTTGAAAAAGAAAAGAAATCAATATCTTTACAGGTGTTTATACAAGTAAATATTTAAAATTCTTAACTAAAACATGTACCAAATACAAATTGCAGGAAAATAACAATGAATATTCACAATAGGTAGGGTTATAAAATTTGACTCACATATACAGTCCTTCCTGTTGATTGAATGATGTCTTCAAATACTTCAGCTGGATGCAGGCAATGTTCACTCGGCTACAGTTGTTACCAATACCCAACTGCTATCTCGGTTCTCGGTTGTCGAAGACACCAACTTCCAGGCTTATAGATGTTTTCCCCCAAAAACGGCAAACTCCAAACACTTATTTATTAACGGTAACTTTTTATTTTAAATGATTTTATAGCTCAATGAGTGATGTCGTTTAAAATATATGTTTAAGTATTCAAGATTATTGTTAACAACACTTTTATTTTAGCTACCGATGATAAATTTTTATTTAAAAGGATTTGTACGAAGAAATAAAACAAACTTTGACCAAATAAGAATGGAATTTAATTTGGTAAACAAGAATTATTTTAAATTTGAAAACACGTAAACAAATCTTCACAAAATCGTAACATCAATTAATCGAACAGAATTATTTTTATTAAACGACAGGTATCGGAGACCGAACTATTTATTTCTATCCGACGATACAAAAACAAGTGCTCTCGAAAATTATTCGTAACGTAAAAACTTTTTAACGATAATAATTTAGGTTATGTATTCACAAATTTTACAACACTGTTTTAAACTTTTACACTTTTAAACAATTTCAAGAGAGAGAGTCATTTCCTGAGCGCTTGCTTTTATATGTTTCTGGTTGTTACAAAATTTTTATTTTTTTTTACAGCCATATTGCAATGTAGCTATGGATCTGATTGGAGGATCAAAATTAAAAATTGTACATAAATGGAATTTTGGCCGTAGCTTTCTTATGCATGATCGGAATTGAAAATTAAAAACGGAAATGAAAAGTACGTGAAATTTTGAATAAAAGGACACCTAACAAGCTATAATTCCTAACACTAATAAACGAAGTAACATACTCTAATTAAAATAAGCTTTTAACTTTTTATACTTACAAGCTACACTAAAATTACTTGCAAAAATGGAATTCTGAGGACATTTTACATAAGAATACATATCTTTTATGTTCGAAACAATTAATTTAAAGAAAATTTTAAGCTTTTTTAATATTAGCTTAAATTCACCTCAGATTTAGCATAATTTAGCGGAGAAAAGCGCTGTATCCTTATAAAAACTTATTCATATTGGGAAAGAACATCTATTATTTGCTTTAAGAGCAAAATCTACGTTTAATAAAGTGGAAAAAGTATAAAATTATGAAAAAAAACTAAAATTTACAACGTAACCAAACTTAAATCTAAAAATGAGATTTATTTATATCTAAAAATGTTTTTAACACTTAAAATGTTATGTTTAAGGTTTGTACTACTTGTCTTTATTGTTCTCACTAATTATTTGCAATGCATAATGTTATATAGTCTTGCATTGAAAAAGTCTCATCGTCTAACACTCTTTTTGAAATTTTTCACTATAAATTGTACGGCACTATAAATGTCTGTATGCCATAATGTTCTAAATGTTTTCTTATTGTGAAACTTGTATTAATATTTTGTCACTAATTCGCTACCAAAAATATGCGAAAATTGTCTATACTGTCCATATTATAACCCTTTTACTAAATTTTGTATTTCCTGCTTTTAAAAACTAAACATACACTATCCCTAACCTAATCCTAACTATATAGTCCATGTTTAAACACCTGTAAAATGTCTACTTGCCAAATTACCTTTGAAAAATTGAATTTTATTGTAATAATTGCAATACTAAAATGACTTTACGAAAATGGTGAAATTTAACATTCTTGACAATTTTGTTAGCAGCAAATTGCTTTTTATGATGAAACCAAACTAAGCAAATGATATTCAGATTAATTTATACCAAATAAATTTATTTTAAACACATCGTGAACCAGATTTATGTAAAATAGTGTCTCGCACTTGTATCGAGCTAGAAATCACCCCTTTTTATGACCCAAATGTCATGTAAGCTGTCCGATACTTCTATTACCTCTTTCTGAACATCTAAATATATATATATATATATATATATATATATATATATATGTCAATCGGGTACTTTGAGGACATTTGTATATCATATACACTTTTTCATATACACTGCACTTCAGGGACACTTTTTCATATACACGGCACTTCAGGGACTTACAGATAGAAGGTATTGCCATAGTTCAATATTATATTTTTTGTTTAGTTTTTTCTATAAAATTATTAATTATTAAATTATTAATTATCAACCTAAGGTAATAAATAGATAATTTTGCATTGTTTGTTGATCAGACTCCTAATTGCTTATGTACAGTAACCACCAATGAATTGTATAAGAACTATTATTAAATCAAGTATAATTTATTTATAATAATCATTACCATGATATTGATTTATCAATTAAACCCACATTGATCTTAATAATATCTGCTAATTAAGTTGATTAGGAAAGTTTGCTGTCTCCAGTAGTTTTCGTTATATCCATACCAAATTGTCTAAATTTTTAAGATGTACAACTCTTCCTTACCTTTCATGTCATCCATATTATTCTATATTGCCCTGTAATTAAATATATTGATGTCTGTTGGAAAATGTATATCTAAAGGTCTGAGTGTTTGTGTATTTGTGTGTCCCGTTGTAGGAGTGTGTGTCAGTGCATGAGCCTTTGAGCGTGAGTGTGTCTTTTGTCGTACTCAATATTCTCTATTGTCTTGTAATTAGATGTTCTGAGTATTTTCAGAGGGCACGCGTGTCCTGTGTGCGCGAGTGGGTGAGTGTCTGTCTGTATGTGTGTGTGTGTGTGTTTAATTGTGTGAGTGTGTGAGTGCGTGAATGTGTGAGTGGGTGTACGTATGTGAATGTAAGTGTGTGTGTGCGTGTGCGAGTGTGTGAGCATGTGAGTTTATGTGTGCGCGTGTGACTGTGAGTGTGTGTAGTGTGTGTGTGTCTTCGTGTAAAAGCGTGAGTGTGTGAGTATGTGCGAGTGTGATTATGTGAATCTGTGGGTGTCAATGTGTGTGTGTGTCGTGAGTCTATGAGTGTGTGGGAGTGTGTGAGTGTGTGGTTGTGTGTGTATGTGTGTGTGTGTGTGTGAGGGTGTGTGTATAAGTGAGTGAGCGTGAGATTGTGTGCGAGTGTGCGAGTATGTGAGTGTGTAAGTCTGATATGAGACGTAATTTGGTGGAACAAAATTACTAAATTTAAGTATGAAAATGTAAACTTTTATCGAAATGTATATATTTATATAAAATATATACATAGAAAAATACACTTAAAAACCCAAAAGGTAAGTATTTTAATTATGGAAATTAAGTGTTGCAATATTCGAATAACGATTAGTTTTATAAGAAAATGTGAAGGCATGTTTTTTAAAGATAATTTAATTCCACATAGATTTTCTTTAAAAAGTATATACGAAGCCCAAATGCATTAGAACTTAGCAAGCTTGGAAATGCTTGCATCGTATTTTCGGTATTTTATAGACGTGGACGGTTTTAGATTTTTTTAAGTTAGCATCCATCATGTCTATTTGACATGCAATTTTAAACGTCCATCTGACGTAGATTATTTCTGTGTTTAAATGTGACCTATTTTCGTTATAAACGTATTACGAGGGGTTGCATAACTGAGATAAAAAAATTAATATTAAAATTATTTTATTTCTTTTAATTTCTACTTCGTAGGTTGGAATGTTGTATGTTGTTCCACACCAGATACTTAGGAAGTACTATTGTTAGTTGTTAGTGTGCAGGTGTGTAGGTGTGTAGGTGGGTAGGTGCGTAGGTGTGTATGTGTGTAGGTGTGTAAGTGTCTAAGTGTGTAAGTGTGTATGTTAGTATGTACTGCAACTGCAAAACCATAATACGGACGTACATGTAGATTTATGTGTAAGGTTCATTTCATTTCTTCTGGAACTGATGAGATTTGAGAAAAATTCAGTGACGGAAACGGAGATTTATTAGGCACCTTTTTGGGTTTTTGTCAAACATTTTTGAAACAAGCTACATATTTGAAAGCCACAAAAATAGCTACATATAAATCTTAACCGTGCTCTATGCAGTTTTTTGATACGATGTGTGATTTGATAGCAACCAATTCCCAAGTTAGAGATTAAATATTTAATTGCTGTGAATATCTGAATAACTATCAAATTGATTCGAAAATGTGTTAAAGATTTATTTTACATAGCTTTTCCTTATAAAATTTCTTAATACAAGGCCAGATTGATATATTGTTTAAATTCGATTAACAATGCTTTAACTGTATTATAGATGTTTTATAAAAGCCCAGGCTTTGGAATTCTTCTAGGTTTGCAGTTATATGTCTGTTAACCTCTATCTGACATGAAGTTTTGAATGCCCATCTTGTAACAACCTTTTTTTTGTGGTTGTATTAAAAAGTACATTAATTTAAGAATCGTTCATCTATTTGGCATAATATTAGAAAAGTTTTAATTATTAATATGTAGAATTGAGAATGGCAATTTAATTGGCATTTCCTAGAACAAATCTTTTGGGTGTAATATTACATAAATAGTTTTAGTTCCCTTTCTTAAAAAAATTAGATTTATATTATTGTATTCGCGCAAGCGTGAGAACTTTTACGGAAATACACTTCAGTTATTCTGAAAGCTTTTTTGTACTTCACTTAATGCTGAATGTTAACAGCAATAAGCATGATTTTTACTTAATTTTTTATATTTTGGTGCCATCAGAATTTTGGTGGTACTTTTTAAGTACTCACTTTTTAAGTACTTACTTTTCAAGTATTCACTTTTATTTTTTTATTAAGTACTTTTTTTTACGTACTTATTTTTTTAAGTACGCACCTTTTTAATCACTTAATTTGTATACTTAATAATCTTTAATGGCACGTATAAGTCAACATTTAACTGTACGATTATTTTAAATGGCAAGTTTTACTTGAGTTACCTTTACAACGCAAGTTCTACATTCTTTTACAAATAAATTTGGCGAATTAAACTTCAAGGAAATTCCATATTTTAAGGATAACTAAGCAAGACATTGACCTCACCATATGAACCATTCTGCTTCATAGTACCTGTAACAGTGTATGTACAGAACCGTTAAAAGGTAAAGTTTTTTTTATAATTTAGTTTATGACTTCTGAATTTTTTTTCGTTTTCAAACATATATTAAATAAACTTATGTATAACTTGTTATTTTATTTTCATTTGTGTTAATTGTTTATAGTATTCAATAACTAGGTTTTGTTGTTCCTAGATAGATATATATATATATATAAAAAAAGACAACATGGCGCTCGAGAATTTATTATTTTTTTCATAATTTTTTGATAACATTTTTGGAATTAAGTGAAAATAATCAAGCAGAAAAGAAGCAACTAGCATTTCAGGTAGGTTAATTAAACTATTTATTAGAATCCACCCTTATATTCATCTACCGATGAGCCGACGGCAGTAGCGATTATTAAAAGGTAATTTTTTATATTAATTAAATTATTTGATAAATTACGAATGGTATATTACATCATCGCTTTTTTATTTAATGTTATAAGTTGGCCCAGTTTTAGTGTTTATACACTTGGAGCCGCTATTAATGTTACAATTTGACGCCTTTTAATAATTGTTGTTATACTTTGGCTTAAGTTAAGGTTATAATCTGACATATTATTGTTGTTTTTATAATATTACCTATTTCCGTTATGAACGTAATACAACGGAGGTTCCATAATCATCTTTAAAAATTATAATTAAAATTATTAAAATTCCTTGTAGGTTTGTCGGTTGTATCTTCTTCTACGCCAGTTATTTTTAACACGTCGTTTAATGGCCACTTTAAAACGTAGCAAGGAGTACATTTATTTAAAAGTGTTGTAAACCAAGAAAATATTTATAAATTGCAAAATGAAATTAACAATTTGAACAAATTAGATATAGCTATTTTCCGAATTTCTGCTCCCTCTCTGCATCCAGATCAATAAAAACTATAGCAATCGATAAAGGGAAATTTAGCGAATTATACTACAACAAAATTAAATTTAAATAAATCGTATTATGTGTTGCAATAATTTTTGACAAACCCGACTTTTTAAAATATCATATAAATATAGTCATGCATTACTTTGGTATTATTTATTTACGGCGTTTATCTTAAATTAATTCCAAACATACCTATCTATCATACATTAATTTTATTAAGTTCAATGAAACAGTGATATTAACGAATATTTTATTTAAATTAACATAATTATTGCATAATTCTTGTTATTGTTATTTACATTAAAATTTTTTTTTTTTTTTTAATACCCCTTTTTTTATTTGCAATCTGTAGTTTTACATTCAGCAAATTATATGATAAATTACATGACATGTCGAAGAGGGCTCAATAGCCATCTTCCTAAAATAATAGGTTTTCTAAGCCTTGAGTGACTGAAGGATAATATGCTTAAAAACTAACCTTAATTCTAAAACTAACTTAAGCGTAATCAGAATCTATTTGGTAATTCATGGGGTGCATAACGCCGAAGTCTCTTATTGTTTCTTGGCGGATTCATGAGATTTGTTACTAAATCGTTTGGGTGGATGCTGAGTCGCGTTCGGTATTTCTTGCTATAATTGGTTATTTCTTGCTTGATCGTTGAAACTTTGAGGTCATTTCTAATAACCATGTTTGGCACGTACCAAGGTGCGTTTACAATCATGCGTAGTACTTTTGACTGAAAGCGTTCGAGTATCTCTATATTGGAGTTGGAGGCGGTACCCCAGAGCTGGATACCATAACACCACACCGGTTTAATTATGGCTTTATAAATGAGGAGTTTGTTGTTGATGGTAAGTTTTGAATTACGACCGAGTAACCAGTACAATTTGTTAAGGGTAAGACCCAATTGCTTCCTCTTCATAAATAGGTGCTTTCGCCAAGTGAGTCTCCTGTCAAGGTGCAGTCCAAGATATTTAACCTCTTCCTGCTGTGGCAGTTGAGTGTGGTTTAGTTGAACAGGGGGACAAGTTTCTTGCCGTGTGGTGAATGTTATATGTACGCTCTTACTTTCATTAACTCTCATTCTCCACTTTTTTAGCCATGATTGTATGGAGGTTAAGGTGGTTTGTAGAGATTGTGTGGCAGTAACAGGATTTGTATCGGCGGCTAAGACGGCAGTGTCATCCGCGAATGTTGCTACAAGGACTTCAGGTGTGGTCGGAAGGTCGGCCGTATATATTAAGTATAACAGAGGCCCAAGAACACTGCCTTGTGGTACCCCAGCATTAATCGCGTAGAGTTCAGTGAGTTCAGTGCCAACTTTGACTAGGAAGTCTCGATTTTGAAGATAGGATTTGAGTAGGAGGAAATAGTTCAAAGGGAAGGTCAATCGTAGCTTAGCTAACAGACCAACATGCCACATTTTGTCAAAGGCCTGAGTGATGTCGAGGAATGCTGCTGAGCAGTATTGCTTATTTTCAAATGCCTCAATGATTCTGTCAACAATGCGATGAATTTGCTCTGTGGTGGAGTGCATTGATCTAAAACCGAACTGGTGGTCGGGTATAGCTTCATTTTCCTCAAGGATTTTAGAGAGTCTAGTTTGTAAAATTTTTTCTAGCACTTTGGAGACTATAGGTAGCAAACTTATTGGTCGATACGATAATACCTCATTAGGAGGTTTACCTGGTTTTGGGATTAGGACTATCTGTGCTACCTTCCATTGTTTTGGGAAGTACCCAATGCGTAGGATTGCATTGAACAGTTGGGTGAGATACTTTATTCCCTTATACGGCAGTTGTTTAAGAACATGGCCGGTAATTAGATTGTATCCCGGTGCTTTCTTGAAGGGTAAAGTTTTAATGATGCTTTGAACTTCTGCAATTTTGATAGATGGGACTGGTGGTTCAAGTTGGTAGGGAGTTTCAAGTATCTGTATTAATTCGTTTTCTTCTTCAGATTCATTTTGCGATGGGTGTGGCTGGAACACTTCGAAGAGGTGTTCTGCAAAAACACGCGCTTTCTCCTCATTACTTCTGGCCCATGTTCCTTGACGTGTCCTGATTGGCGGTGAGGCTTTTATGACTTGTTTGACCTTTTTAGTAGCTCGCCATAGCGAGTAATCAGTGTCCTCAGTAGGTGTAAGTCCGCTTAGAAAGGTTTGTATACGTTCGTTTTTATTGCTGTTAAGGAGTGCTTTTAGTTCCTGGGTCTTGACATTATATAGCCTTTTACTTTCAGCCGTTCTCATTGAAAAATGAATTTAGAGTGAATGTTCGAACAATCCTTCATTTCGTACTGAACTTTTAAGCTTAATAATAATAAAGTAAGATGGGTAGGTATTTTTGTAATTATTGTTTCTAGACAATTGTATCGGAATATTAATAAAAATGTTTTTTACACTTGCAAATAAATAATTAAATAATTTCACACCATTTTTCCCAAAGAAACATGTAAAATGGTGAAAAAGGACATATTCTATAAGGTCAGTGAAATCTACAATTTTTAGTACACTGAAATCCCAACCGAACGCCTATCAGTTGTCTGATCTTCAAGTTTAAGTCGAATTTTAAAGGGTAGTCTTTTGTTTGCCGTTTACCTGTATCGTATTTATTTAACACAATATTTGGCAGGCGGCATATTTATAACATCTTCGTTTAAACTAGCCCGATTTGCTACTGATTTTTGCTTGCCGCTTCCATACAAAAAAACGACACTATTTCAGTAATAACTAGATTTGTTACTCTCTGGTTTTCTGGGACACACTTTAATAAATAACAAACTGCTGTAAAAATTTTAATATTACTAAGCAAAAGATAAAAGGTTAAATTTGTTAAGAAATCAGCTTACATCGGTTATACAATGTAACAAAGTTGGCAGTGTCAAAATTTTCCCACCCTGGTCACGAGCTAAATTAATTTTATTGCAATCTGTCCTTTTTTACATCCCTAAACTTTGATATTGTTTACTACTCTCGTTACCTTATCTTTATCCAAAGAAACAAAAATTGTGAAGAAATTAATATATTAAAACAATTAATTAACTAGCTCATGGTTTAGTTTGCACTACGTCTGGTTTACCTCTCCAGAAAAAAGTCAAATGTAGTGTGAACGTCCTGAACTAAAGTAGAAAACCTAGATGTCGATGCGAGAATCACATAACCAGTTGAAAATTAATTAAACGGTGCGGAACGAGCAAATGAAAGGCGACGACCTTAAAAATACGGGAATGGGTTTGCGGGACTATGTACTCTGTAAAAAAGCAGTATGTAAGAAAGAAAACGCGTACATGGCAATGATTACTGCAAAAATGAGACTGACGGAAAACGGTTATATAAAGTGTACAAACTAAGAAATAAGGAAGCGAAGGGCATTCTAATGATGAGTAAGAAGGAATTAAGGAGAGCAGAAGGTGAGAAAATGCTGAACGATTTTGAAAGAAATAAGAAACTTGTGAATTAGAAATAGAAAGCGTTTCCTAAATCATGCCGCAGTAGTGGTGCTGAATACTAGGAACAAAATACTACGGGAATATTTTGAAAAGCTCTACAGTAGCGAGAATAAGTCGAGTGAAGAGTTAATTACAGGGAATGTGGAAGGGATAAGGAATGGAACTGGGGATGATACTATGTGGCAGAGAAATCTGTGCGAGTGTTGAACGATGATAAAGCTGCAGGCGGGATGAAATTACTAGTAAAATGCTAAAATGTGGAGGTACAAAGCTTGAGCAAATACTAAATTATTTAATGCATACCTTAAGTGTGGAAAAGTACAGAGTGGTTGGAAGAGTGAAATCGATGTGCCAATGAATAAGAATAACATGAATAAGAGTGACTGCAAAAACTACAGGGAGATCAGTTTGCTGAGAGTACCTGTTGAAGAATTTAGAAGTTTTAATTGATAAAGTATGTCCAATTATCCAGAGTAAGATTTGGTACGTGCAAGGTGGCCTACTTTTTGGGAGAGGATGCGTTGATTAGAGCAGGTGACATAAAAGTTTTTTGTAAAAGCTGTACTGTGCGTTTGTAGATTTGGAGAAAGCGTATGAATGAGTATAAGCCATGGAACACATTAAATGAAGTGAGTAAATATTTAGTAAACGGGATACGGGGAGTACATGACCGTAGCAGGGCATATGTCATGGTGAGGGTAAGTGTGAGTATTACTTTAGAATAGAACAAGGAGTCCGACAAAGCTGCCTGATGTCACCATGGCTGTTCAAGGTGTTCAAGGATAAATTTGTTAGGCAAGCATGTACTGACGCAAATGGTATAATGGTTAGCAACGTGAATGTAGTGAATACTCTTATTAAGTGAGAATCCAGTCTGAATTTCAAACCGCGCTGGGGAAATTTGAGGAAGTCTGTGAAAGAATGAACCTACTGGAAGTGAGACCTGCGTATGTCAAAAATATCTGGCGTGGAACAACACTAAAATGGAATAAAAATTGTAACAATAATTTTTTCGGATAATTATGAAATCTCTTTTGTAATGTTCCTAACGAAAATAGGCTGCATTGTAAAAACAACGACAATATATGTCAGATGGACGTCTAAACCTGCATGTTTAGATAGAGGATAATAGATATCGCGATGCTAAAAAATAAATATTGAAAAAATTGAACAGCGCATAACTAATCGTTATGTTTAAGATCTGCATGTTGTTATATTTGTACCTTTAAAATATACAGTCGTTTCAGAAATATATTACAAAAACAAAAAAAACTGCAAGTAATAACCCCCCCCCCCTCTGCTCTGATTTTTTACGAAAATCTAATAAACTCCAGAAAGGATGAAATAAAGCTTAGATACATTTCAAGTACGCACAGATTACGGTTAATCGTTGTAAAATGAGGTAATAAGGCGATTTAGCGATAGTGAAAAAAATATCGATTGCACAACTTTCTATAACTACAAAATATATGCAGTTGGAAGGTAAAAAGCACAAGAGCCAGATAGCCATTATGGACTCATATTTCTGAAGAGCGTATGTGGTAAGACAAGAAGAGATAGAATGAAAAATGAGTAGATAATAACGGAGTGCGGGAGGACCAAGACAATGATTGTATGTAATGAATACACTTTGTGAGTTTAGCCACATTAAAGGAATGAACGACGAAAGGTTGACAAAGCAAATACATGAAGGTGATATCGGGAGTAAGATTGGGCGTGGCAGATCTCGAAATATCTGGTTTCATGTAGCAGAATGCATGAAAATAGAAAGAAAGATAGGTTTTAGCATCTTGCGATAGAGAAGAAGGTATGTAAGGATAGTAAACATCGAAATAGGTTGTAAACGAAAAATAAATAAGAGGAAAAAACGGTATTTCCTACCCGGTTAGAGAGTGGTGTAAGGGTTATGTATGTATGTATGATTTAGTAAGTTACTCAAGCATATGGAATGTTACTTAAATTATATTTACGAAGCAATACTAGTATTGTGTAGCACTCGCCACATACAAAAACTTAATGAAATATGTAAAATATAAAGAAATTGATTACAAACTAAATAAATCATTTATTGGTCAAAATAAATTAGTCATATAAACGTCACCACTGAATGCTACAATGACAACCAAAAATGAAAAAAGTATTGTCATCGATCGGTCATTTTGAGGACGGGATCATTGAGGACCGTCCTCAAAGAGCCCATTCGTCCCCGAAGTGCAGCAAATACTGTCCCAAGTACCCGTTTGATATATATATATATATATATATATATATATATATATATATATATATATATATATATATATTAAAAGCTATATACTACGGTTATGTGATATTGGCATATAATATATTACTTGTGTTTTGGGGCGTTCTATCTTGTAACGATTTCTTTTACTGCCCAGATCCTTCATTGTTTAGCTACGAAAGTGACTAATTCTCTCCGTTTATCTAGGGCTGGCTGTTAATCATTCTAGTTGTCGCCCTCCCTTCTCTTTTAAGCTTTTAGGTACCACCTGCGTCACAATAGAACCCATCCCACTTCTCTACTTTGACTGACCTTTCCGGCAGCCCTAAGGCTATCTTCCCTGTTACGGTAAGTTAGTGGACAAAGTACAAATTTGCACGTAACAGATTTATCAGAACAAAAAAGTATAATTATTGAAAAAAACTGTCCATGGACGTGACTTTAAGTACCGGGACAAATATCATGAACAAATACTTTTTCTTTTTTTAAAAAAAAGGTCTTTTCTTCGAGACTCGGAAAGTAAAAAATAATTGAATGTAAAGAAGAAAAACTTTTAAAGTTTATCTGACAATTTAAAAAATCCACGCTTTGACACGGCAAGTGGTGGAGAGATTTTTTTTCTTTACATCATCCCAAGGATAGCGTAGCTCATCTGGAATGTTTGGCCATTTCTAAGAGTCCCCTTTCCAGCATACAATGCAATAAATCAAAACGTTTTTCTTGGTAGTGCCTGGAAAGAGACTACCGTCATATTCGACGACAACCAAATCGTCTACTTTATAGTTTGAAACTTCAATTTCATCGTCACGACAGTATGTCTCGACTCTCCAAAGATTGCACTTCTTCATCATAATTACACTTATAGTTTTCAGAAAAATCGCACTGAATTAGAGTGTCTGATTTTTGCAACATATCTTTGATTTTAGAAACAGCCTTAGTCTGGTGATAGTGATTTTCCATGTGGGGTATTAGCTTCTCAGTTACATATTTTTTTAGCATAGAGATGACCTTATGGCTGTCTTTATACAAAACTTACACTTTTAAACATTTTCGTACAATTTTATTCCTATTGTTGTTTGGTCCAACGTTCTTATTGGCCTACTGGTTTACTTTAATTCCTGAACCACCATCACAAATGGTAGACACCGGTGTCGGAACAAATGAGTTGCATTACAGTACTCGTAATGTCACTTGAAGTTATAGTTCACAGAAAATGATCCTTTTTAATCATCAGCGCGGCATTTCCATGAATCTGACAAAGACATGTCTACCTATCTTGATGGTTGGGCGTCAAAATCCAAAACGGCTTTATTTTTCAGAATTTGGAAGTAAGTCATACTCATTTCGAGAAATTCCTTATTGAATTTTTTGTGGAGATTTATCATTGTATCGCATAACAGCCTTTTCTGTTTTTTTACGCCTTTTAAAGTTTGTGTCTCTTTCTTCCCCGCGCACATCTTGTTCCAAAAACACAGTTACAGCCTTACGTAACCCTTCATTTTTTAACTTTTTTATCATTCCCTTGGTTTTTACCTTTCGTGCAATTCCCGTAGATGTAGCTTTCCTTACTCTCTGCAATAAGTTATATTTTTTTAACACCCTACCACTCAGGAGTGCTGTCAGAATTTCTTCCCCATAAGTTTGAGAGATCGATAGTTGACTTTAATTTGTTTTTGAAGAGCAGTACTAAATAACAATCGTTTATGAACTTATTTCTGCTTATCATTATAAACCACTGGTACCAATTCATTTACTGTCTTCATTGGAGTATCTAGAGGAGCAGCTCTTTTTTCGGAATTTTGAAGTCTGTAAAATTTTGCTTTGTATTTCGCCTTACCCTTTTCCAGTTTGGCAACCCTATCTTCAAGCTTCTTAACTTCCATCTTCAGAGCGTATCTGTTTCGTCGTCTTCCTTTTCTCCGGACAGTTTTCCTAAAGATATTGGCTCTGTCGGTCCTTCTTCAATGTCGTGTTGGACAACTTCTGGATGTGCGGTTATTTTTCTCTCTGGATATTTACGACTCCTCTCTCTGTCCAACCTTTTCTAATCAACCTTGCCTGTCGATTGAAACTTCTGAAATTAATTTCCTTTGTTGCCTTTTCTTCTCTCCATCTTTTTTCCTGGTTTTTTCTAGCTTAACTGGATCTAATCTTAATTTTCCCTACCTTTTCGCATTGAAAGTACCTTTTGTTCCTTCCTCTTACTTGTGCTCGTTTTGCCTATTCTGAAAAAAGTCAGTTTGTTATTGTTGCCTTACGATATATTTTGCCGAAATCTAAGAATAATTTAATAAGTCAAATATGACCTTTAAATGCAATACCTTAAACGTGATCGTTATTACCAGAATAACCACCGTAAGTTAATTGTGCATAAAAACAGTTGTAGGTGCCAAATTATATAATTTTGTAAGTCAGTGTGGTACCTATCGGCAAGCAACAGTAAGTTATTGCTTGAATGAAGCAGAATATCACTAAAGAAAGAATGAAGTTGGCAAATAATCCCTATGGATATGAAAAAGCAGCAAATATCTATAAATGCCATGTCCGTGGTAGAACTGTCACGTCCGATGTCACGGACGTGATGTCTACGGACGCGACACAAATAAGCTAAAATCCACTTATTTAATGACCAGCTTAGGTTAGTAGTGTTGCAAAAATACAGTTAAAGCGTAATGGCCTAAACAAATAGATAAACATCTAATTACACAAAATTATGAGATAGTCTCATTTTACGGTACGCTACAGAGGTGACCAAAAGATATCGACGATTTCAGAAAAAGGATAGCATTTTATTAATTACCTGGAACTACGCCGGTACCATGAACAATAACAACACAATCAGTGCTGCTAATTTGCCCACCATGATAGACACAGGTTCCCGTTCGTGGATATTTTTGATATGTTTTAGAAATGTACACGGATATGACGTCACTGCCGGTGACATAGTTAAGTATTCTTTTGTGACAATTTAGTTTTTTCAATAAGCATGAATTGAACATCCACCGTGTAAGGTCCTTTCTTACAATTTTTATATTTGCCGCGGCTAAACTGCAATCGGCCTTTAGATTAGAAACTAAAGAAGGGGGCGGCTCCGTCGGAAGATTTAAACTTTAGCTCTACACTGTCCACATAAAATAATTATAGTAAAACGGTTTAATAGTATATATATATATATATATATATATATATATATATATATATATATATATATATATATATATAGTATATTATCCTCTTTTCAATTCTAACGTATTCACACTTAAACTAGGCTAATAACAACCAACATAATCATAAAATTGAGAAAAAAATTAGAAAACAATTGGAGTTTAATACTTAGACAGTGGCGTCAGGGCATCCACTACGTTGGTACGGAGAATTTGGATGTCCTATTCCACTCACTTGGGAAGGCGGCTTAGTTTTGTCGAAGCCGTTTCTGTAAACAAATATTAATACTCCCTAGTTACACTCAATGAGGGACGTAATGTTTAAATGATTAATAACGTTGCGTTTAATTAATTATTTATGCTGGATACGGCCCTGTATACAAAAAAAAGAATAAATAAACAAGCTGCTGTTTACTTTAAAACGGGGGTTGCGCAGATCTAGGTCACTAGTGAAAATCGATATCCCGAGTTCACGGTCGTACGGATGACCATCGTTCACCGACCTACTTGCTTGCTACTTTAACTTTAGTAATTACTGGAAGACGGATAGGCGCGTATGCTTCGTGAAACAAACTACCTTCGCGATCTATTACGTTCGATAATATTAATATTTTCAGAGGTTTACTTTCGCATTGAATTTAGGCTGGGCGGATTATACATGTTTGGTTGTATAATTAATATATTTGCGCGTTATCTTCTGGGATGTAATTTTATGGTGGTGATTTCTTTTATGTAAATGAACGAAATCTCACGTAGATGCAAGCGAACGTTACCTAACTGTATACGCATAAAACGCGTATTTATTGAAGGCGTTTTTATACTTGCGGAATAAGCTGGTGGAAAACAATTAATTGATTGCTTTCTTGAAACCCAATTACTAAGCGCGTGGTTATCGATGTACGGTTTTTCTTCTCTACAGGTCTTTGACGGATACTCTACGTTTAATTCGTTTGTGATTACAGTCACTTTGCCAGCGATCTGGTGATTGCAGGTGTTTGGAATGTAAGTGAGAGTAAATGATGAGAGCTGCAGGGCTGTACAGTCCTATCTAGCTCCCGTCGTCAGGTGTATGGTAGCGTGTAGTGATCTAGGTGACTACGGGCTGACCCGTCGAAACACCTTTGGTATGTGTAGGTGGTGTATGTACACCCGATCGCTTTGGGACTTGGCCCGTCGCTCTCTGAGGGTTTTTATATGTGTTTGCTGTGTGTACACCCGACTGCTTCGGAACTTGGCCCGTCGCCGCCTGAGGGTTTTGTGTGTGTTATGCGTGTATACACCCGACTGCTTCGGGACTTAGCCTGTCGCTGCCTGGGGGTTTAGTGGGTGTGTATGTGTGTAATGAATTACTCTACAGACTTACGTGTCGTTAATCACAAAGATCGAGGATAGCTATTTATTTACAAAAGGTTCGCGGTGCGCGTTTGCAAATACAGGGAGCTAAACTCGCGGCGGCTATCACTAGGTCTGCGGCGATTTGCTTTAAAACAACCGTCACGTGCAGGTTTTCTGGAACAGGAGTTAGTCTAACGGACTAACTAATACAGGAGCTGGTAAAACCAACTAAATAATTCTCGGCGGCGGGATGCGTTCACGAGGCGCGAGGGAACTCTTCGCTAGGATCGGATAAAAACCCTCTTCTTTTCTTCTCAAAAGGTGCGCGGCGCGGTTCTTATAGGGGACTCTCGGTAGGCGGTGGTGGCTTCCGTTGGGGGAATCCTATCTGTAATTAGCGGAGATTACTCTGACGTATAAAACATTCGATGTTTTATGAAATCTACGTTTGAGGGGAAACATTAATTTTTGGTTGTGTAATCAAACGAAATACTAAGAAATATTAAATTAGGTACTGAGTAATATTGAATACTAAGAAATCTTGCATCATTTCTTTTACGAGGGCTGATTGTTAAATAATTAATTAAAAATTCTGTAGTAAGGAATTGCGGTTCGTTACAACCGTAAAGTAAGTCTTTAATGTAAACTTGTGAAAATAATGTCGCCCTATATTAACTATTTACATTGCTAAGATTTTAAATTAACCCGGTAAACATGCCAGTGACAGTCCACGGACGTGATAGCACGGTCTGTGGACGAAGTTTTTAAGAAAATTAATGTTTTTTTAACTTAAAACCCAATGCCAAATATTAATCATGTTTTACTTTATATCACTCAATAATTGAAGTAAAAATTTGAACTCAATCGCGGTTGTAAAGTAGCAGTGACATAAGAGTTACCCCTTTTTTTGAGAATGACCCATAACGTTTACTTCAACATGTAATGTTTGGGTTAATGTTGTTGTAGCATATAGGATGTATTTCATATTTTGTGATTGAAGAATTAAGGGGTTAAGAGGTTAATACTTGCTACAATAGTGTACTATAGTTAATTACCATAATCAGTTTTGCCACTGTTGTTACTAGTATTTTCTTGATTGTTATATTTTCTCTTCGATTTTTGTGTGAATCTTTGAAACAACATTTAATATATGACAGGTGAAATCGATTAATAGTATATTGTGTACCTAGACGGTAAAGTCGCTATTTTCCAGGACGAAAGATGAAATGGACAGCCGAGCGTGGCCATTTCTTGAGGTCTGGAAAACCACCTTACCGCCATGGTTTACACATAATACACTACACTACTACATGTAATTTAGTGTATTATTTTATTTTATTATTTTTACGTTTTTTTATAACGATGGTATCAAAGTTTCCTTCCGCACATCAGGCGCATGCAATGCTAATGCTCAAAACTATGTTCCGGGGAACGATGTGAAGTGTACCCATTTCGACTGTGATTCGGCTGGTTACGGTTATCTTAGCCATATGCGATTATATGGGCGATTAGGGGCACCAAGCGGCGTGCCTCCAGTAAACCACTTGCCTTCATAGAGTACACTGCACATTAATCTGGGCGCGTACTCCCTTGTATGAATTCAAAGACGTGAAGTGACGTTAATTATCAATGATGGAAGCTAATTGTGTGTAAAATATTTTAAAAAGTCCGCTATCGTTTGAGGATGCTCCTACACGTTGGATTTCGATAAGTCGAACTGTGAACACATTATTTCAGCACAAGGATTCTTCCAAAGAATGTTTAGACAACATTATTGACGAATATGGGATGGATTAATTTACTAATTCTAACGTGTTAAACATACTTCTGCACAAATATCTCACGATGTGAGTACTTACTAAATAACCTTGCATATTGTGGATGCTGAAATACTTTAATACACTACACATTGTATTGGAATTTCTTTATATTAAAGTAATGTTCTTATAGTCTATTATATAAAACGATGTAAATCAAACAAATTAAATTTCATTGAACGAAAGTACATACTTACGTCACCTATGGGCAAATGGCCGAATCCACAAATGTATGAAACTACTCAATAATAGATAATTGTGTTAGTCTATTGAACTCCCGTTAGAGGGCGAGGTTAGGGCATTCAAACACAACTGCTCTATTTATTAAAGATATCAATCGATAACAAAGAAATCAATTCTAACAATTGTTCGTTTTGAAAACCGTACTACATTTTTCGTGTCCTTCTTGGCGGTCGCCATTTTACGACGCTATGGAAAATGTTTGATCTCTTCTAAAATTTCTAAATCGAAGATTTTTCGGATATCAATTAGAAGAATTTAACTGTAACAAGTATTACTTGGGCTTTTCTGAAAATCACTGTTCCAAATTACTGTGTTACTCGCAAGAACATTGAGGATATAAAGGAGTTTTTTATCGTAAAAGGGGTAAGCTGTTCCGTAGGACTTCTTTATTTGGTATTAATTATTAAATTTCTTTATTAACGACTGAAAGCGTACAACCATAAACAAATTACGGATCCTCCGATCGACTAGCGGAAGGCATTTCGTACCACTTCAGTGTGCGCGCCTAAAATCTTATATAATACTTACGTACGTTTACTTTTAGCATCAAATTTTTTTTCCGTTTTTCTGCAATCCTGGCTACTTGTCCTTTATAGAAGTTGTTACTACTGGATTTAAAACGTGCCTGTTCGGAATTGGTAACCAGGCCGAGAACTTAAATTTACATATATTCGTTGGTCGTTCTACTACTGCATCAACGATAGGGTAACAGTATCTACGTTACCAAAGGTCAGAACTTTTATATTCTCGATGTACGTGCAAGGAAGCCGTGCAACTGCTCTACAAGAGTTCAAGTAATGTGCTACTCTCTAGAAAGTAAGGTCTTTGAATCACTTAGTGTAACTACAGTATACTCTACTTACGATTAATGCGCGTGGTTGGTAAAATTACACACTGCTAGAAGTTACTGTTGCTGCATGAATCTTCTTAATTATTAGTTTGATCTGTACTTAAGCGATCTTCATACCGTTTACTTTATAATTCCTAATACTATTTGGCAATTCGTGGACCACACCCATAATCACTTTACGTAGCGTCAATGTTTTTGTTATAGTGAACACTAGGTCAACTGCGCACAAACCTGCTTAATAGCCGAGTTGCGCACAGTAGCTGATTCTGACTAGTTTCATTAAATATTAATTGATTTCCTTACTTTTTGTTTTAAATTACATTCGCAGTTTAACTATAACTTTACTTAACTTTTATGTACCTTTAGATTTGCCTACCTTTATGTTTTGGTTATTAAAACGCTTTTTAGCGTAGGTATACGTTTTTATTTCAGCTGCTAGGTAATGAAAGATCATTCATTTCTGAAAGTTAAACTTAATAATAATTAATTTTGGGTTTGAGGTAAAAACCCGCTTTACTTGCAAACTTGCGATTAATTTCATTTTGGATATATCTGGGTGTTAACCGTATCTGGTATATATAAACTACTATATTATATTATTTATATTGGTATGTAAAAAGAAACAAAGACTTCACTTCAGTTTAATTTCGTTTGCTTAATTTTGTATCTATCCCCCTTTTTTTTAAATTACATTTTTGCGTTACAACTTTTTTTCTTATCCTCTCTTCCCCCTTTTTATCTCCTTTCCTTTAATTCCCTATTCACCTCTTTAGACATCGTTATCCCGAAGTCGGGGTAACGGTGAGTTGCTCTTTTGGGGATCGACTTCTGGCGCCTACTTTTTACACCGGCATTTTTCTTGATCCCCGAACCGTTCTGAGCTAAACTGTTTCTGTGTTAGCTGTAAATGAGTAGAGAACCCTTTCATTTTTCCTCCGCTTCCTATTGCAACACGTGACATATTACGGAACTAAGTGGTTTATTGAGATATTTGAATTGCCCGGAATTTCTGTACTGGTTGAAAATACTTCATTTCATCATGTCACATATTGAAATATTATTTAATCAGACTCAAATGCGCGGGATTGACAGTACTCAACTGCAAAAGGCAACTGAACAATTCCAACAACAATTTATTCGAATTAGAAATTCTACTGACAATGACAATCAAGAACGCAGTAATTAAGAATCTGCAAGGAAAAGACAAAAAACGACAGCTGGAGATAACAGAGCTGTTATTGTAAAGGAAGTGTGTGACACTATTTTAAGCCAAATTAGCGACCGATTTGATATTAGGCATCACTGAAGTGCAGCAAATTTATTTGATTCCCAAAATTTTAAAACTTATATTTCCACAAAAACATTTTGATGAAACTGTTAAATTTTATCCGGACAGTGTAAAATTGAAAAGTGAACTTTCAGCAATTTATGAGCGCGATTACATGTGTGACATAAGTGGTATTTTGCCACTTTTAGTGTTCAACACAGACGACAACCTAAAAAAGGTATTGACGGAAACATAAAAACTGCTGGATATTATTGGTACAACGCTCATGTCGACAGCAGAATGTGAACGATGTTTTTCCACCCTCGTACGCATTAAAACTTTTCTGAGAAGCACAATGTCAGAAGATGGACGCATTGGCGGTCCTATTAATAGAAAAGAAGTTCGTCTTTAACCGATCTTTCAAGAGTTCAGTTACTAAAATCGTTTTCTCCGTGCGCTCGTTCTTGTGAAAGTGTGACATCTGATAACCTATTCCAGTAATCACAACTCCCAACTTGAAATGTTGATAGTAACTCCATAACTTGATACTTAAGTTTAGACCGAGCATGACTACAAACCCCACATTTATTTGCTGACTACAACGCCCGACTCGACCTCAACGTTCATTCCAGACAATTAACTAAATAATCCCCTGAAAAGTCTTTAATTGTCAAATATTCGAAATTGGGCTGTGACCGGAGGTATCAGCTTTGATTCCCCCTGAGCTCAAACAAGAGGTTTTCTGAAAACTTCATAGTGGACCGTGACATAAACGTGCAGAGTGTAAGGTGTGTATATGTTTGTGTTTGTGTGTGTGTATGTGTGTGTGTGTGTGTGAATGTGGAGGTGAGCAAATGTAAGCGAGCGCGCGCCCGTGTGTGCATATTTGCGTTTGTGCATATTTGTTAGTGTGTTTGTGTGTGTGTGCATGCGTGCGTGTGCGCGCGTATGTGTGTGTGAGAGCGTGCGCGCTCGTGCATGTGCATGTGTTCGTGTACATACCCACGTATGTGCGTACGTGTTTGTGTCTATGTGTGCGTGGGCTTAAGCGTGTGCGTGCTGGTGTGTATGTGCGTGCTGGTGTGCATGTGTTTAAGTGTGCACGTAAGAATGTGTCTGTGCAGGTGTGCACGTGCGTGCGTGCGGGTGTGTATGTGTGGATGTGTGCCTGATTGTGGGCGTACGTGCGTGCGTGGGTAAGTGTGTGTGTGTGCGTGGGTAAGTGTGTGTGTGTGTGCATGTATACGTGTGCGTATGACTATTATTTATCAGTTTATATGTACGATAGTTTGCCTTCATTCCTTAATACTGGAAACTTTATGTTGTTAGAAACATGTAAAACTCAAGGCTCACATACTTATATAACTAAGAAAATGCTAGGCAGCCGCGAAAATGGTGATTCATGTAGCTAGCAGTAATTTAATGTCAATAAAAACACAATATACACAAAATTCATGGTCCATTCCAGCAGCGCAAGGGGAGATTCACATACCATTAAAAACATATTAACGACTCTTATAGTCCTAAGGAAAATTCGAGTCATAACTATTAGGTGCGTGCCTGTATATTGATCAGCGATATCTATTGGTGAGAATGCCAGGTATCAAGGGAAACAACTTTCAAACAACCTAACCTAATTGTTAAATTCAATGGTTTTGACATTGCTCTGTATAAAGTAACAGTTTTTTATTTAGTAGTATCGAGTTATTCAGTGTAGTACATAACGCTAACCACGAAACGCTCAAAATTACATTTTCGAATTCATTACTGTTGTTGTTTGATTTGAAGAAATCGGCTGCCGAAGCCCATCAAACACTTTTAGAAACTTATGGTGATGCTGCTCCGGAATATTCTAATTGTGGTGATTTTGATGTCAATGACAAAGAATGGCTTGGAGGACCAAAACAGTTCGAAGACAATGAATTGCAAGACTCATTGGACGAAAACCGAGCTTAAGCTCTCAAAAAACTTTCAGACAGCTTGGCAGTTAATGAATGCACTGTTTCCAGACGATTACGTGCGGTAAGAAAGATCCAAAAGGAGGAAAAATGGCTACCACACGAATTGACTGAAAATGTCATTTCGAGCCGTTTCAACATCGCGGTTTCATTGCTTGCAAGGCAAAAAAGGAGAGTTTTCTGTGGCCTACTGTGGCGCAAACAGTCAAGGGTTAGCCCAGGAGAGCCATCCACATCGACACCCAAGCGGAATATTCATGGCTATAAAGTCTTGCTGTGCATATCGTGGGATCAGCAAGGTATACTGTATTACGAGCTACTAATTAAAACCGAATGAAACTGTTACTGCAGATGTCTACCGACGTCAATTGAACAAATTGAAAGATATGTTGTTGCAAAAAAGACCAGTAATAGCGAGTAACAGACGTAAAGTTATCCTCTTACATGACAACGCTGGGCCACACGTTGCAAGGATTGTGAAGGATACACTGTTGCAGCTCGAATGGGAAGCTCTGCCGCACCCAGAGTACTCACCAGACCTAGTGTCTTCTGATCATCACTTGTTCACATCGATGCAGCATGGCTTGGCTGGCACACGGTTTCGAAATGCTGAAGAAGAGCGAAAATGGATCAATGATAGGATCGCTGCCAAACCACCATTGTTCTTTCGACACGGTATTGCCATGTTACCACAAAGATGGGGAAAGTTTGTAGAAAATGATGAAAAATATTTTGATTAACAAATATTGCATCAATTCTTTTCAATAAATAACGTTTTTAAGTGAAAAATGATTAGAATATATGCAATCACCTATTATATAGAGAAACTCAAGAAACCTAACCGAAAATGTAATGTCATTTAAATTATGCTTGGAGTGTTGCGTTTGATTGTTGTCAAACTTGTTTACGCCTGTTGAGTTTCTTTGCCTTATTGGGTTGTTGACTGGTGTTCGCTTGTTAAATTTCTGACGTTTGTTTCTTTGCTTGTGTAATTTTTTTTGTACGTGGTTGGAGTGTGCGCGTGCGTACGTGTGTCTATTTGTTTGTTACTGTATTTATTTTTGACTATTTTGTTTGCCTATGTAAGTCTTTGGTTTGTGTTTTGTTGTTCGTTTGCATTAATCGCTTGTGTAGCATTATTCGGGGAATCCCGGCCTCTAGAGCAAAAATACGTGTGTCTGAATTGTTACTTGAGCTTGCGTCATTATTTAGATTGATAAATCGAGCTTTCCATACGGTCAAAACATAATTATAGTGATTTTTAGGCAAAATTTAAAGTTAAATATTTTCAATAGGAATGAAAATTTTTGAACGCGGTTTGCAAATTTTAAGAGCTAGTTTTTTTCGGCTTAAGCTGCATGACGTATATTTATCGTAGGACCATAGGTTTATTATATACGGGTGATCAATGAAGTTATGCAAAAATCAAAAGTTTGTATGAGTGAAATTTCCGCAAAAAATTTTTTTGGTCGTTGCAATATGGTTCGTTACTAAGGTAACATCAATATCTCTCAGTTTTTGGATTAAGGCTATTAGGCCTTGCACACACTACTCAACATAAAATTTGGGCAGCAAAATTTTTAAAATGCTATAACTAGACATTCCATTGACGGTTCTTGATGATTTTTGCCGATTTGGAATCCTTTATGTATTTTATTTGAGGGTTGAAATTTACACATTATACTATAAGGAGTTATTATATGTAACCGCCCTTCTTTGGTGGTAACCCAGCGCGGTTTTATTTTGCCTCGGCTATGCTCAGTCGTGTTTATAAATTCTCATTAAACGGGGTGTGGTTCGTATTATTTAGTGGGCTTACCTTAAATAATTATACGAAAGCGGTTTTAGACGTATATTATTTAGTAATTTAACAAAACACAAAAATATTATTAACAAATTAAACTAAATATATATAATCGGGCCCTTAGAGCTCCTTCCTCTCGTTCTCCTGGGGAAGTTGTTATTGGGTGCGAAGTCGTTTCTGTCAACAAGTATATATAGTGCCTTAATCTACTCCTTACCTAGTATTTAAAATTTATATTACGGTCCTGTTTTACAGAAGCGGGTGCGGTAGCCTCAATATAGTTTGGTCGGAAGCGCCAGCGCAACGAACTCGAGTTGTTTCTAGGTCACGGGAGAAAATCAATACTGGTCTCGGATTATGCGCATGGTATATTTAAACTCTTCAGTATCTCTGGAGCGCTGAAGCTGGTATGTCGTACTCCGATGAAGAAATATACGCGGAAGATGAATTTACTTTTAAATTTATCCTTTTACTAAGGTAAGTAGTAAGATACACCAGGTTGCATTTATATTATTAACTACCGGTAAATATTGGATAATTTACGTATTATCTAATGTTTTAATTTCCGGCGTATATTCTTAATTTATTTAAGAACGGTTTTGCACTAGGTATTTCGCGATGGTTATTCTGAATACAAATTTATGCAACAGGTCTCTTGTGTACTGTTCTGCAATTAAAGACACCGTGTGTTGTTATTGTGTTTGTTTGTTTGTAGTGGATGTATGTGTATTAAGCGGGGGCCTTAGCGCCAACAGTAGACGGTAGGCAGCAGCCTGTCTAACCTGTTTAACTAAGAAAAAGGTCGTAGGTCTTTACAGCCCTGTATCAAACCTTCACCCTCCAGTGTTTGCGAGTGACGTCGGGATCTACCCTGCGTGGCACTCTTTCTGTATGTGTACTGAGTCAGGCGACACGGGGTTGCCCCTTCGTTACGCCCTTTATGTAGGTGTGTGTGTAATAATAACGTTATAACTCCTGGAGACTAAGCCCGTCGTTATTTACGTTCTGTAGCGTTTGATTGTAAATTGTTAGATTTTATAACTCTACAACTTACGTGTCTTTTAATTGAAGTTCGGGATTAAACTTTAGGTCTTCCGGTGCGAGGTGGTGTGCGTTATCACACGGTCGCGATGGACTCCTCGGCAGCGATTAGCAGGTAGGTGATTACACGAAGCAATCGGTACCGGCGGCTATTGGATATCGGGAACGGGGTGGCGGTCTCGGTCACTATCGAGCAGGTATTTCACGACTATGTTCTTCTCTCAAGCAGCAGGGGAGATCAGACGAATCGATGAATCGACAATTTCATCGACCCGCGCGTCGCGGGTTTATAAAGGTGCATCTATGGGCGGCTTCGCGGCTACCGTGCGGGGGATGCCGTTATGGGATTGGTTTAAATTGCTCTGACGTGTAAAAACTTACTGGTTTTTAGAAATACACGTCAGCGGTGATTAATGAATTATTTGTGGTGCAATATCGCGTAATCTTTTGTAATTTGTGATATAGGGTGGTCCGCGAATAATTTATTCTAAAAAACATACGTAAAGGACGCTGGATCTTTACAATACGGGGTCGATAATAAACAAAAACGTAGGGCACGATGCCCTCTAAGGTTTGGCATTATTCAAGTTTTTGTAAAAATAAATTCTCACCTCAAGTTGTTTTTATTTAATGTTCTTTTCACTGTTCTGTCCGAAACTTAGACCATAGAATCTACGTCAAACAAGGATTCCAAATCCGCAAAAATCATCAAGAACCGGTCAATGCAATGTCATTGTTATAGCATTTTAAATATTTTGCTACCCAAATTTTATGTTGAGTAGTGTATGCAAGGCCTGAGGGCCTTAATCCAAAAACTGAGAGATATTGATATTACCTTAGTAATGAACCATATTGCAACGACCAAAAAAATTTTTTGCGGAAATTTCACTCATACAAACTTTTTGATTTTTTGCATGACTTCATTGATCACGTTCATGTAACGGCTCTATTTCATTTGTTAGATATTTTGTTTTATTTAAGTTTATCTTAAGTCCTATCTTCCTTGATTTTGTGTTCAGCTCATTAAGCATTTCTTGCAGTTCTTTTTTTGCCGTTACATGAACAACAAATCGTAATAGGAAAGGAAAGAATTTAGGCCAAAAATGGAGTTTTCCAAGAACAACCTAACAACAGACCTAAATAGACGAATTTCACTAGCGTGGTCCGCGTTTGGCAGACTACAGACCATATTAAAATCTAACGTGCCGAATACTTTAAAGGCAAGAACTTTTGACCGGTATGTGCTACCAGTCCTCACATACGGAACAGAGACATGGACATTAAATAAAAGCATAATAGATAAGCTACAAAAGACCCAACGGAAGATTAAGAGATGACAGATGGACCAGGAGAATGATGGAATGCGACCCCGCGAAAATAAGAGGAGCAGAGGAAGGCCACAAACAAGATGGACGGACGATTTAAAGAGAATCGCTGGTCATGACTGGCTTCAGAAAACAAACGACAGAGATCGGTGGAAAACATTAGGGGAGGCTTACGTTCGACGATCGACGGAGTGAGCTAATGATGATGATGATGATGATTGATCACCCCGTATATAATCAACCTATGGTCCTACGATAAATATACGTCATGCAGCTTAATCCGAAAAAAACTAGCTCTTAAAATTTGCAAGTCGCGTTTAAAAATTTGCATTCCTATTGAAAATATTTAACTTTAAATCCTTTGTTTTTCTTGGAATCTCCTACTATTTTGGTTAGCTTTGCGAGCCCTCAAATTTACAAACTTCCAAATATTTTTTTAGACAATTACAGTATTTACTTGTTAGGCTTCATACAGGACAAAAAAAACAATAACAGAATATTGGATTTGTAATAAATTGAATTAATAAGAACATTAATGATGCTTAGGGGTGCTTAATTAAATCTGCAGTTTTCTCACCAACCATCATTGCTGCAGCATTATTGTGGCCAGTAATAGGTGTAGGGAATATACTGGTGTCAGCAACTCTTAGGTTTGATATACCAAAAACTTTTAATTCTGGATTAACCACAGCTCCGTTAGATGGATGCGTACCCATTTTGCAAGTACCACTTGGATGGAAAAGACCCAGTCCTAAATTTCGTAAAAAACAGTACCAATATTCTTGTGACATTTCGCGGTACTTTTGGCATTCTGGTAAATTTACATGTTTCAACTTGGTGTTCAATTTTTGAAATGGTGGAGTATTTATCATTTCTAGAATTAATTCTATACTTTGGTGGAGTACTTTTATGTCTTCACCATTTTCATCTGATAACAATTTTGGATTAATGATAGGATAATCAAATGGGTTAGCAGACTTTAACTTTAAGTAACCTCTCGATTTAGGATGAAAAAGCATTCCCACCATTGTGAAAGTATTTTGGGGATTATAAGGTTTCTCCACAACATGTTCTTGAACGCGCCAGAATTTAGGGACAACTTCATTGGAATTAATTGATGGTACCATTAAAACTTCAACATCTGGATAACCAGGTGTGTTAGCATATTTGGTTTGCAAAAATGCAATTGTTTTTATATTAAACGGATTGATAAAATTTCCAGTTCCATTTAGGTAGTCTCGGATGTTTTGCTCCAGACTAAGTTCGGGTTCAGTGTGATTGGTAGTAAAATCCAAATAGCAAAATGATGGATGGTCATGAAGGTTTTCTCCAACAGGCAGATCTTGTACGACACGTATACCTAAGCTTTTTAAATGCGATCTAGGACCAATTCCTGACAGCATTAGTATTTGAGGCGAGCCTATGGCTCCAGCCGAAATCACAATGTCACGTCGAGATTTCGCAATGTATAATTTACCATTTCTGCTGAACAGTACTCCATAAGCTCGCTTATTTTCATCAATCAAAATTTTAATGACGTAACTTTTGGTGCGTATATCTAAATTTCGCCTTTCCATAACCGGGAGTAAAAAAGCATGACCAGAGCTTTCTCTTTTCCCTTGATCAACATTTAACTGCAGTCTTGCAAATCCAAGTTGCTCTTCTCCATTATAATCAACTTCTTTTCTACCTAATAACTGATTAGCCTCAAAAAATGCGTTAATACCAACGTTAGGCGGTTCCGGAAGTTCTACATTTAGATATCCACCTTTTCCATGATACACAGGATCACCCTTAAGGAAATTCTCAGATTTTTTAAAATAGTGCAAAACGTCTGTATAATTCCAACCGTAATTCCCTTGTGCATGCCAATTATCGTAATCTCTTTTATTTCCTCTAACATAAAGTAAACCATTCATCAAACTGGTACCACCAAGGCCCATACCTCTATGCACCGGACATTTATGATCTTCAAAACCTTAAATATCAATAATTTCATAAACATCTTTAATTAAACCAACTATCTTACTAAAACAAGAATTGTTTTGAGGGACACTTAGATAACCCCAGTTAACCTTTGTTCCTACTACATAGGTGAGCATTGCAGGAATATCCAAGAAATTGTTTGAAGGTCCACCAGCTTCCAGTACAAGAACGTGACGATAGTTGTCCTCTGATAATCTATTTGCTATTACAGCTCCGGAGGATCCAGCTCCAACAATAATGTGGTCAAAAGTTTCACATTCTGCAAAAAAATGTTTTATTTTTCTTACTCTATCACGTTAAATTACTTACGCATAATATTTGTTGTTCTTGGTGCGAACTGATAAGCATTATTGGGCCATGGTTCTGTATATGCCTTAGATGTTTCGTTTATAATTAATGTTTCATAATATTCAACCAAACTATCTTCTATACTTTGAGTACACGGTGCACATATTAAAATTGAGAGGAAAACCAACATCGTTTTGCAGCTTTATCGTGCGTTGAAGTCTCTTGATCTTTAATTATAAATAAGTACAAAAAATTAACTTGAATTTATTTAGAAATTAAATTTTATTGGTTACGAATCAGTCAGATTTGCAATGATATCTTTAACTTAAACGCATAATTGTATAACACTTAAATTATATAAATATACTGGGTTATAGTTAAAGTGAACGAGAGAAATTGCTGGAAATTAGTTTCAAGTTCCTGCGATGGCCGATAGGGGGCGTACACGAACACCAAATTAGGAAATTGGCTTTAAATCTGCATTATCAAAATACATCCAAAATAGTTTTATTATAAACTACATAAGCTTAGAATCATTTTTTTTAGCATTTTTCTCTTATCGTATTAGATAAGGGAAGGGGAGAGGTAAATGTTCACTTGAAAAGAATGTCTCGTTTAAGAGAGGCTTCTTAGGTGCCCCTAATAAAATATTAACATTGTCGGTTTAGTTTTTTTTCTAGTCAGTAGATGGCGTTTTATGACAAAGTCGTAATTTTTACATTTTTTTAAAAATTTTTAAATGTAATAGTATAATTATTTTTAACTCGCGAAAAAGAACGTGAAAAAAAACAGAAATTGGTAAAAACCGCAAGTCCATGTCTTCCTGCATTACAAAGACATGGATAAAAATAAATGTAAAAATACATTTTACAAGTAACAGAATTTAGAGAACACGTTTAACAGTCATTAATTATTAAAATTTATTGATCATTAAACTCAGACCCGTGGTTAGCATGTGACGCGCTATGGGCCCGAGAGACATTCGTACTCCTTTCCCCTCGCTCCCTTCCACCGGCACCATCAAAGCAAAAGTTAAAGGCATTTTCGAGGCGCGCATTCGCAACGTAAACTCTACAGGAACTTTTTCATTGATTATTTAGATGGTTTACGTTTGAAAGATTGCTGCCCTGATGCTGTGCAGGAATGGTACATAATGTTTTTCAATTTTTGAAATTAACGTAAACTGTAAAATATTTTTAATAGTTTCATCCGATAGAGAATGTAATTCTTTAAAGAAAAGTTCCTGTAGAGTTTTTACCTAAAATAATTAGGGAAGCAGGAATTCGAGATTTTATGATTTCCCATTGAATTTCCTATGGTGCGTCCGACCATTCACCATCCGGTATATACAAATGTATGGGAATTTTTAAGTAAATTAGCGATAATAAGTTAGAACCTATGAAAATGTATTTTTTTCTGTATCGTTCGATGGAGAAATAGGCGTACTGAACAGTGCATGGGTATTTTAGTTGAATTAAGCTTAATTATTAACTTAAAACAAACTTTAAAATTATTTAAAAAGCGAAAAAAATTAAATGACACCACTATACTTCATAAGCGTACTTGTGTAAGACAAGCGAAGAAATACAGGGTGTACCATGTGCCTCTTTCTAAGACGGTGGTTTCAAAGCGTCTCTCAAAAACGTAGAGAGCGCATTCCATTTCGTACATCGAGTTCCATGGAATGGACTAATAGAATGAAGCGCTCACACAACTATGAATATTATTGGTCTAAGAGTGACGTGCGTCTTCGTCTTATAAAACACAGTCATGCACAAACTTTGTTGTAATTAAAGTTTTTAATGGCACGTTTTGCATATAATGGTAGTTGAGGTTCAGCTGACCACCTGCACTTTTTCCATTTGCACCGCGCCTTAAAATCTAGTCTGTTTTTTGCGCCCCAAAACCTCTGCGCCCTGGGCCTGGGCCCACCGGGCCCATTTACTAAAGAGGCCCTGATTAAACTTTTAAAATAATACGAACAAAACCTAGTATGTTGAATATCCCCTAGAAGGCGTATGTTTAAGTTAGAGCGGGCAATAAAACTTATTTTTTAAATTACTATGTCGCATTAGGAATTTCCTTTCTATATTATCTGCGGCCCTGAAAGGAACCGATGTTTTAAAGAATGATGTGCAACAGTGCTAGTACTGAAGAACTCATGACGCCCCAAATATTTAAATTGTTTCTCGTCCAGCTCAATGCAGAGCTGCAATCTCTCATGCGTAAACAAAACAGCAGTCCCTACTTTTTCCATTGGAATACGGCGAACGGCGTTCCTTATTCGCTCTACCATATTCTCCCTGGTAGTTGGTTTGGTTAAATAAATATTACCTTTCGACCTCATTCAAAAATGAAAATCCAAACAAGTCAGATCAGGTGACCTAGAAATTGAAACGTTTTTCTACTTTTGCTATAAGTTTTCATCTTAATATGAATGCCTGGCTGGCCACGGCAATAAACTGCCTGTTCCAATTTGTCTGTCAGGAAATGTTCTGTCACTGATATTTGTCAAAATCGTGCTGAAAAAACATGTTTTTGCGTGTTTCTAATGACACGTTTGCTAAAAGAACTGGCACTTCGTTGGCCAGAAAATTTAGGTAAATTTCCCCGTTTTTCATTAAATATAAATGGGCCAATGATAATTCCTCCCAATATATCGCAACAAACGTTTACGCTCCATATGTATTGATGTTGTACCTCTTTCGTCCAATGAGGATTGGTTTGCAGTCAGTAATCTGTGTTATACAGATTCACGTGCCCATCGTTGTTAAAAGTGTCGTCATCCATCCATACTATATTTGATAATAGTCTAGGATTTTAAGCTACGACGTTTAGTAACCAATGGCAATAATCAAGCGCTCTGCCAAAGTCGAGGGGTGTTAATGCCAAATCGAGAACTCCATGGTATGGGTATAGCCTAAATTTGAAATAAAACTTTTTTTAATAAACGATATTAATAAGACGGATTCATGGTAATAAATAAGGACGCTAAAGTACAAAACGGTCGTTTTAGGAAAGGCTTCGATCAGTATATAATACCCTAACGGTGTCGTTATAATATCGTTTGGAATCAAACAGCCTACAAGCAAACAGCATAAATAACAGACCTGTTTTAAACAGACCTGTTTTAAACAGACCTGTTTTAAACAGACCTGTTTAAATAGACCTGTTTTAAACAGAGCTGTTTATTTACCTGTTTATCTGTTTTATTGTTGATCTGCACCGATGGATAACAAGAGATTTGCGTTGACGAAACGTATAATTCAAGTTCGTAAAGCTATACAGCAAAAATATGATCATCTTAAGAAGAAGAAATCGATACGGATTCATGGTAATAAATAAGGACGCTGAAGTACAAAACGGTCGTTTTAGGAAAGGCTTCGATCAGTATATAATACCCTAGCGGTATCGTTATAACATCATTTGAAATCAAACAGCCTACAAGCAAACAGCATAAATGGCTTCTGAGAAACAGCTACCTGTTTTTGAGAAACGGGTACCGGTTTTAGGTCTGTTTTTGAGGTGTTTCTGCCTGTTGCTGAAACACAGATACACAGATACACAGATACACAGATACACAGATACACAGATCCACAGGTACACAGATACACAGATCCACATGGGTCGTCACAATAACATTGACTGCTTCTACTTGGGTCAAACCTATAATAAAATCCCCAAACAGTTGATTAGAGACAACGCCAATTTTATAGAGCTTATCGAACAGGATGATTTGAATTTGCGTCACATATATGAAGACCATGTCGCCCCAATAGTAAGCATGCGATTGTTTCGTGACATGTGCTCAGAGACTAGGCGAAATCGATACGGATTCATGGTAATAAATAAGGACGCTAAAGTACAAAACGGTCGTTTTAGGAAAGGCTTCGATCAGTATATAATACCCTAACGGTGTCGTTATAATATAATTTGGAATCAAACAGTCTACAAGCAAACAGCATAAATAACAGACCTGTTTTAAACAGACCTGTTTAAACAGACCTGTTTAAACAGACCTGTTTTAAACAGAGCTGTTTATTTACCTGTTTATCTGTTTTATTGTTGATCTGCACCGATGCCGATCCTAACCCAAAAAGTCACTAGAAAAGTTACTAGATTCGAAAAAAGTCACTAGAAAAGTAACTAGATTTGCAAGGTAACCTTGGGGGTCAGATGATAAATTTTGTGAATTTTGGGGCTGAGGTGTACAAATATATAGATATGTAGTATGTAAATATGTAGAAATAAGAATTATATGTAATATTGGTTAAGTAATTATAATAAATGTAGATAATTGAGTATCGGAAATATTTGCATTAATAACGACCTCATATGGGAAATCCTGAAGTGATGCTAGCTTTAACATAACATTTATGAAAAGGATAACGAAATTTTTTTATAACAAAATTATATATCTTGTGTGCGTACATAAATGGGGAATGAGGCAGTATAAGAATAATTGTATAAGTCCTAAAAAAACGCGCTCTTCAATGTTTTAAATTTGCCCATAGGTCCAAATCGAAATTAATTTTTTGAAAGTGTGATAGCGTGTTACAAGCCGCACTTTATCTATTGCGTTTTTTAATTTGTCAAAAATATGAAAAATGGTCCTAAAATTGATCTATATAATTTTGAAACGATAAACTGCACTTAAAACACAACTTTTTTTGCTTTACTTACTTATACTCATAAGAAATACAACTTACCGCACGATTTCAACAATTTTAATTAGTTTAGGACCACCAATTTTTTAGTTCCAACGCGATGTAAAAAATTATATATGTAATTTCTTGTAAAATCAGTACTGTAATGAATAAAATGTACTTCAACAGAAAGGAATGTGTATGGTCAGCATTTTTCAATGCAAGATATAATTACGAGTGTTTTTCCAATCTTATCTAAACCATATAGTTCATTAGTATTTTACAAGTTTTACTCAATTTATTAATAATTACTTATATTTCTTATAATTTTTTATGTAACCATTAATTAACGTAACACTGTTGATTTCATTATTTGAAAATGAAACTACTTACTATTAAAAAATGTACATTAGTACAACTTCGTATTTTGCATTTGTAATTCATATAATTTTAAATTAATGATTATTCCATTTAAGTTATGTTTTTGGAGCGTAATATTTTAAATTAAATCAATATTCATATATTATATAATGCAGTAAAGCATCTTCGTTTAATGATTATATTTAATAATAATTTACGTTAAGCATCTTTATTTCATTTTCATTTTTACGTATTACCGAGTCTAGGAAAAAAAATCCTAGGAAAAAAAATCCTCGGAAAATAAATCTTGGAAAAAAAATCCTCGGAAAAAAATCCTGTGGAAAAAAAATCCTCAGGAAAATCCTGTGGAAATCCTCGGAAAAAATCTTGGAAAAATCCTGGAAAAACCCGGAAAAAATCCGTGGAAAAAACCCTGCCACATAAAATGTTAACACAAGCGTGCTGTTTTTACTATAATTGAATTATAAAAAAACCATACTTAGGGGAATTCTTTTAGGGGACTCTTTTAGAGACCAGTACGTCCCTTAAAAATCGAAATTGATTAAACTAAAAACTACTGCATAGATATATCAATATTATAAAGTGTAAGGCCGATTCTAACCCAAAAAAGTCATTATAGTAAAAACAGCATGCTTGTGTTGACATTTTATGTGGCAGGATTTTTTTCTACGGGATTTTTTTTCCGGGATTTTTTTCCGAGGATTTTTTTTCCATAGGATTTTTTTTCCACAGAATTTTTTTTCCTAGGATTTTTTTTTTCCAAGATTTTTTTTTCGAGGATTTTTTTTCCGCCGAGCATTACAAACACATAAGTAATATTTTGTTTAAAGAATACTATATACACCACTTCACAAATTTTAATAAACTATAAGTTTTCAGGATTATTCTTTTACAAAATTTAAAAATTAGGGCAAACAATATTACAAGAGTTCACAAGAATAAATAACAAGGTATTTAAAATCTATTCAAATTTTACTAACAGATCATAAGTTTTAACTTTTGATTTTAGTTCTGCCAGTGTAACACTAAACACACCAAGGTCTAGTTTGTTAGCAATTTTACAATAATGCATTAATAGTAATATTTTAAATTAAATCAATATTCATTTAGTATACAATGCAATAAAGCACCTTGATTTAGTTTAAAATTTTCATGTATATACAATTCCGTTGAGCACCTTTATTTCATTTGCATTTTACATTACAAACACATAGGTAATATTTGTTTAAATAATACGGTATACACCACTTCACAAATTTTAATAAACGACAAGTTTTCAAGACTATTAAATTTAAAAATTAGGGCAAACAACATTACACCAATTTACAAGAATAAATAACAATTTTTCTAAAATAAGGTATTTCAATTCTATTCAAATTTTACTAACATATCATAAGTTTTAACTTTTGATTTTAGTTCTGCCAGTGTCACACGAAACACATCAATGTCTAGATTGTTAGCAATTTTACAATAATGCATTAATAACAAGACTTTAGTTTAATCTTGCTTTTTTCAGCATACGCTGCACTTCATACAACTCCAAATCATATTTTAACTTCTTTATTTTGCGTATCAGGTCTTCTATTTGTTCCATTTTTGGAGACCTCTCACAAATTGCTCCTGATGCAAACTTTTGCATTGAATTCTTCATTATTATATTGTATTTCTGCAGACTGATTAACTTCAATGAAACCTACATCTGTCTAAAGGCCAGTTTATATACCCATTTGTTATAAACCTCACATCTAGTTACTTTTCTATTACGTATCTTTAGCACAGAAACGAACCAAACAGATCTGGTTATTTCCTTTGTGACATATTTGCATATCAGAGATTTAAAACACACAATGGGTTTGGTCACCTACTATTTTTTAATGATGACGCACATCAGTTATTTTTAATGATGGTGCTGTCACTGTATTTTTTAGATACGACGCTAACCGACTATTTTTAGCTATGACGCGATCACCTTTTAGTGAGGACATAAAGCGGCTATTTTTAGCTATGATAAAACCACCTTTTAGCGAGGACGCGAACCAGATGTGTGTCTAGCACAGACACCAACCACACATGCCTGGATATTTACCTTTGTGACAACACAGATTCAAACCACACATGTGTTTGGTTACCTACTATTTTTTAATGACTCGCACCAGCTATTTTTAATGATGGTGCTGTCCTATAATTTTTAGCTAAGACGCGAACCGACTATTTTTAGCTATGACGCGACCACCTTTTACTGCAGACAAGCACCGATTGTTTTTAGCTATGATACAACACATTCTAGCGAGGATGCGAACCAGCTATCATCTGACCCCCAAGGTGACCTTGCAAATCTAGTTACTTTTCTAGTGACTTTTTTCGAATCTAGTAACTTTTCTAGTAACTTTTTGGGTTAGGATCGGCATCGGTGCAGATCAACAATAAAACAGATAAACAGGTAAATAAACAGCTCTGTTTAAAACAGGTCTGTTTAAACAGGTCTGTTTAAAACAGGTCTGTTTAAAACAGGTCTGTTATTTATGCTGTTTGCTTGTAGACTGTTTGATTCCAAATGATATTATAACGACACCGTTAGGGTATTATATACTGATCGAAGCCTTTCCTAAAACGACCGTTTTGTACTTTAGCGTCCTTATTTATTACCATGAATCCGTATCGATTTCGCCTAGTCTCTGAGCACATGTCACGAAACAATCGCATGCTTACTATTGGGGCGACATGGGCTTCATATATGTGACGCAAATTCAAATCATCCTGTTCGATAAGCTCTATAAAATTGGCGTTGTCTCTAATCAACTGTTTGGGGATTTTATTATAGGTTTGACCCAAGTAGAAGCAGTCAATGTTATTGTGACGACCCTGTGGATCTGTGTATCTGTGTACCTGTGGATCTGTGTATCTGTGATCTGTGTATCTGTGTATCTGTGTATCTGTGTATCTGTGTATCTGTGTATCTGGTATCGATCGTATCTGTGTATCTGTGTATCTGTGTATCTGTGTATCTGTGTTTCAGCAACAGGCAGAAACACCTCAAAAACAGACCTAAAACCGGTACCCGTTTCTCAAAAACAGGTAGCTGTTTCTCAGAAGCCATTTATGCTGTTTGCTTGTAGGCTGTTTGATTTCAAATGATGTTATAACGATACCGCTAGGGTATTATATACTGATCGAAGCCTTTCCTAAAACGACCGTTTTGTACTTCAGCGTCCTTATTTATTACCATGAATCCGTATCGATTTCTTCTTCTTAAGATGATCATATTTTTGTTGTATAGCTTTACGAACTTGAATTATACGTTTCGTCAACGCTAATCTCTTGTTATTCATCGGTGCAGATCAACAATAGAACAGACAAAACAGGTCTAACAGGTAAATATACAGCTCTGTTTAAAACAGGTCTGTTATTTATGCTGTTTGCTTGTAGGATGTTTGATTCCAAATGATATTATAACGACACCGTTAGGGTATTATATACTGATCGAAGCCTTTCCTAAAACGACCGTTTTGTACTTCAGCGTCCTTATTTATTCCCATGAATCCGTATCGATTTCTTCTTCTTAAGATCATATTTTTGCTGTATAGCTTTACGAACTTGACTTATACGTTTCGTCAACGCAAATCTCTTGTTATCCATCGGTGCAGATCAACAATAAAACAGATAAACAGGTAAATAAACAGCTCTGTTTAAAACAGGTCTATTTAAACAGGTCTGTTTGAAACAGGTCTGTTATTTATGCTGTTTGCTTGTAGGCTGTTTGATTCCAAATGATATTACAACGACACCGTTAGGGTATTATATACTGATCGAAGCCTTTCCTAAAACGACCGTTTTGTACTTTAGCGTCCTTATTTATTACCATGAATCCGTATCGATTTCGCCAAGTCTCTGAGCATATGTCACGAAACAATCGCATGATTACTATTGGGGCGACATGGTCTTCATATATGCGACGCAAATTCAAATCAGCCTGTTCGAAAAGCTCTATAAAATTGGCTTTGTCTCTAATCAACTGTTTGGGGATTTTAGTATGGGTTTGACCCAAGTAGAAGCAGTCAATGTTATTGTGACGACCCATTGAAAAGTACGCTCTAATATGATTCTGTTTTTCGCAAGCGATATGGTCAAAGATAAACACTGAATTGGGTTTTGCCACGCTCGGTTCCATAATATCAGCATTATCGCTGAAGCAATAATAACCAATATCTTTCATGGGATCCAGAATTTCACCCAAGAGTCGATATTTTTCCTGATTCAACGATTTCGAATAGACATACACGAGTTTGAAACGAAGACTGTTCGGTTCAGTTAGGAGACTGAGCATGGTGTTTGTTCTCCCACAATTGGGAGGATCACAAATTATACCGCGTGCGCTGTTTGGAAGTAACTTCCCATGCCGTTGTATCTCCTTATTTCCAGCTCGGGTCAAATCATCGAGATTTGCAATAGGTAGTTTTTGAGTTTGAACCACTGCTCTCATGTTTGCTGTTGTTGTTGGTGAGCGTCAATTAAAGCTGCACGACTTGTCAATATGATTCTTTATTTATACACCTAATATTACATCTTTGTTTAGTTTAAAAATTTTGATGTATATACAATTCCGTCGAGCACTTTTATTTCATTTTCATTTTTACATATTACAAACATAAAGGTAATATTTGTTTAAATAATACGGAATACACCACTTCACAAATTCTAATAAACGGTAAGCTTTCAGGACTATTAAATTTAAAAATTAGGGCAAACAATATTACAACAGTTTACAAGAATAAATAACAATTTCATAAGTTTTTATCTTTTGATTTTAGTTCTGCCAGTGTAACACGAAACACAAGACTTTAGTTTAATCTTGCTTTTCTCAGGATACGCTGCACTTCATACAACTCCAAATCATATTTTAACTTCTTTATTTTGCGTATCAGGTCTTCTATTTGTTCCCTTACAAATTGCTCCTGATGCAAACTTTTGCATTGAATTCTTCATTATTATATTGTATTTTTACAGACTTATTAATTTCAATGAAACCTACATCTGTCTAAAATCCAGTTTATACACCCGCTTGTTATAAACCTCACATCTAGTTACTTTTCTATTATGTGTGTTTAGCACAAACGAACCAAACATATCTGGTTATTTCCTTTGTGACATATTTGCATATCAGAGATTCAAACCACACATGTGTTTGGTCACCTACTATTTTTTAATGAAGACGCACATCAGTTATTTTTAATGATGGTGCTGTCACTATATTTTTTAGATAAGACGCGAACCGACTATTTTTAGCTATGACGCAACCACCTTTTAGTGAGGACACAAACAGGCTATTTTTAGCTATGATTCACCACATTCTAGCGAGGACGCGAATCAGATGTGTGTCTAGCACACACACCAACCACACATATCTGATTATTTCCCTTTGAGACAGCACAGATTCAAACCACACATGTGTTTGGTTACCTACTATTTTTTAATAATGACTCGCACCAGCTATTTTTAATGATGGTGCTTCATTTATGATGTACCTACTCTTCATTTAATCAAGAAATAAAAGACGTTTTTTGCAATAAAAAATAATAAATGTTAAATTAGTTGTCTTTCCTGCAGTTCCGGCGTTGGTGATGTACACGTCTTTCTCCGCCAGATACTGTTTAAACTTTTCAATGCGATCTTCTTTTTTGAAGGGTTCATAAAATCGTAAGGGAAGTATACACTTAAAGTTCTCAGTTTCAATGATAATATGTTTACCATACTTCGTGTCGATAGTGTTCATATCAATCACTTTATATTTTGCACCCACCTCTAAGTCTTTTACGTTCGTGAAGGATTTACAGAAAGTGCTACTATTCAATGCAGATAGATCCATCTTTACTGATTCGAGAACGCTTTTAAATTTTGAGTTGATACCGGAACTGTCCTTCTATATATTACTGCATCACGATTCTTTATGGTAGAGGGGAGAGTGTGCTTTGAGAATCGCATCAGTGAGCTAATCTGCATCTGATGATCAATAACTGCTACCATCAGGAGATGCTGTTCATTCCTGTATATCGCTCCAGGAATTATATTGCTGCTTGCATTATAACGACTTCACTTGCTCGCAATTGTACTAGGACAAAACACTGCTGAGGAAATGACTCATCTGTAATTTACACATGGTGGGGGTTGTAGCATGACCTTGGTCTACTTTTAGCATAGACAACAACCTTTTATTCTTTTTGTTGCTCGCAATTGTACTAGCACAAAACACTGTTGACGAAATGACTCATCTGTAATTTACACATGGTGGGGTTGTAGTATGACAGTGGTCTACTTTTAGCATAGACAACAACCTTTCATTCTTTTTGTTTCCATAAACTGATTCTATTTTTATTTTTAAATGTTGAGGATGGTGACATTGCAATTTCTATTTTTGGCTTGAAGTGGAGTATTCACCTTCAATGAACTCATTGAATCGTCGTGACAACATGTTTAAACTTGTTAAATACACACCTACTTTTAGTTTAGTAAATTATTTCACCTTGACTCAATTTAATAAGCCCATTTGACTTGGTCTACTTTTTAGCATAAACAACGCATTCTTCTTGTTTCCATGAATTGATTCTATTTTTATACTTCTAAGAAATGTCATACGATAAAAACCATATTACAAATACTTTACAAACATGTTAAAGTTTTTGTTATACTATTAATTTTTTTAATAGTAAATATTAAAAATGTACGTTTTATATCGTGATAGTAATATTTCGCAGTAAAAGAAGGTCTTAAAGTTTTTCCACATTTTTTTAATTTTTAGACAATTTGAAACATTTATGTACTTTCACAAAACTATTTGTTTTGAAATTCCGAATTTATTTAACTGCTATCCTTTGCGCTATTATTTGTTTAGTCTATCAAACTGCGAACGAAACGATTAAACTGCTATGGTAAAAAGAGTATATTTACATTAAAACATTTCACACACATAAAATTATTGCTTACTACAGTATTTCAATAGGTAATGTTATTCACCTTTTCTTTGTAATTGTTTTATGTGATATTTATAAAATTACATAGCATTTTTTAATCCTGAAGTCAAAAATTCTGAATTTTTGTATATATACTAAACAAATAACAGCGCAAAATATAGCAGCCCCAATTTTTTTCTCAAAACTAAAAAAATGTGAAAAAAAATTGTATCTTAATAGCAGAATTTTCGTTTACATGTACGCACACGTTGATAATTAGATACATAATAAATCATAACGCGGTAGTCCTTTACCCAAAAACTCCAATTTTTTGCATGTAGACTAAGCAATGAACTCATGACCTACTTTTTATGCATAGCTTATGAGAGCGACGTGACCTTGAAGTGGAGTAGCTCCAGCCTCTATATACTTACAATTTCTATTTTTACTTTGACCTTGACCTGCTACAAAATTTTAAATTCCCGCCAAAAGCATGCTTCAAACGTCCTTGAGACGTGGAGCGCGTTCTGGCATAATGAGAAAACTCACTTGACCTTGAAATAAATCCCATAAGATTTACTTGGGTGACCTTGAAGTGGAGTAGCTCCGGCCTTATATTTCTACTCTTGTTCTTCGTATTTTTCTCATTATTTTGAGTTCGCTGTCGATCAAACCATAAAGTGTTATATATTGCTAAAATCAGCATAACATTCTCCATTCAACGACATAAAAATATATCTTAACCCCCATAAGAAAAAATAAACTTGATGATTGTTCAGAATAAACGAAACGTCACATAATATTTTTAATACCGTGTTAGTATTGTGCGTAAAAAGGTGCCTTAATAATGTTTAATCGAATTTTGAAAATTCCTAATAATAAGGTGGCCAAACGCGAAAAACGAAAATCGAAATTTTTAGTTTTTTGAGCATAAAACCAAATCCATTCGAGTTAGCTCAAATTTCTTTTCAGATTATTACTCGGCATCGATTTTAGCAAAAGTGCCGAATTTAAACCTATATCCTATCTCTTATAATAAGCGAGATCCCCATGCTTGCCCTCGAATTTGGGACAGCCTGTACAGCCTCCTTTCTTAATGGACCACCCGGTGCAATTAAAAAATGGTTTAGATTTGTAGTTCATTAGTCTGAGGTAGAAAATTTAATTAGGTATAATATTAATTATTTTCCAAGCACATACAAATCTGATGTGGGCTGTACATAATTTTCTTATGCCTGTGTCATGTTGGATTGGCAAAGAATCTATAGCGATAGAGCAAAATGTCAATCCATTGCTCTACACCTATTTTTAAATTATTCATATTTTCTCTTGTATAACGTGTACAAAGACGTAAGCGTTTTTTATTACTCACATATAATCATTTTTAAAATGCTGAAAATTCTATAATTGTGAAACATAAAAAATACTGCAATCAATCCGGAAGCAGACTTAATACTCATTATCTCACATTAAATAATGTACTCTTTGTTGTATTTAAACATAAAATAGAGTAATACAAAATTCCATTTACATTAAATTTACATTCTTTAACCCTTCTTTAATTAATAACGCTAATATTTCAAATATGATTAATATAATTCCACAATGTTTTATGTAAATAATTATTTCACAACGCGTTTTGATGCAACATGTAGAACATATAAGTAAAATAAGAACAAATATAATTATATTAACAAAAACACCAAACTTGATGTAAATTATAATTCTATGTCTAAATGTCTGATTTCTTAAACTTTTTAGCTCTCTTGGACTCCTTAGATGCGTGGCCACTTAGACCTCTAAACATGAACAGAAAATACCTTTATTGAACGAACAGGTTGATCTTATAGACTCACCTTTAACAGATATTTTAAATATAGAATTATAACTTACATCAAGTTGGCTGTTTTACCTTAATGATATATTACCATAATTGCTTATAATATTACATATATATTTTCTCTCGAGAATGGTACATGTTGTATTGAAATGAGCTGAGAAATAGATACTTATCTACAACATTCTTGAATTATATTATTTATCTTTGAAACATTAGTGGTATCCATTTACATTATTAATCTCGTGGTTTTTGTATGTTATTAACCAAATGACGTTTCTTTACGTTTGTCATAAAGTGAACCTGGTAGTTTTAAGTTATATTTAAGTGTTGATATGGTTATATTCATATCGACTTTTTTAATTAAATATATTAATTATGAAAGCTTAACTTATCTTACTACAGAAAACTTTTACAAAAAAAATTTTAGTTTTTACCTTTAAAGTGGTCTAAAGTTAATAGTTTTCAATTTCCCGAAAGGTGCCTTAGCGTCCTACATGTTATATTTATTTGTAAAAAGAATGTTCAAAATTTGATGGAACGGAGACATTTTAGTTATACCTCTTAAATATAAAGCTTGACTGTTATGTAAAGGTAATTGAAGATTTAGTTGAACCATTTTGTGTTGTGTTATTTGAGTAAAGTATGTGTTTATTTCGGTTCTAGTTAACGGTTTTGGACGATAATCGTGTGACTGAAGTTGTTTTTCTCATAAAAGAGTCCACTTTGCTTTTTAATCAACCATTTTTATACTTGTGGATTGTAGATAGAATTTAATTACCCTGGGAAATTTTGTGCTAGTGTTCGTCGATTCATAGTAACATTTTCGTTTCCATTGAAGAACTAAAGTGTCGATTTTAGTCTGAATAGTCTAAATAGTCTAAATAGTCTAAATAGTCTAAATAGTCTAAATGGTCTAAATGGTCTAAATGGTTTAAATAGTCTAAATAGTCTAAATAGTCTAAATAGTTTAAATAGTCTAAATAGTCTAAATAGTCTAAATAGTCTAAATAGTCTAAATAGTCTAAATAGTCTAAATAGTCTAAATAGTCTAAATAGTCTAAATAGTCTAAATAGTCTAAATAGTCTAAATAGTCTAAATAGTCTAAATAGTCTAAATAGTCTAAATAGTCTAAATAGTCTAAATAGTATAAATAGTCTAAATAGTCTAAATAGTCTAAATAGTCTCAATAGTCTCAATGGTCTGAATGGTCTGAATGGTCTGAATGGTCTGAATGGTCTGAATGGTCTGAATGGTCTAAATGATCTGAATGGTCTGAATGGTCTGAATGGTCTGAATGGTCTGAATGGTCTGAATGGTCTGAATGGTCTGAATGGTCTAAATGGTCTAAATGGTCTAAATGGTCTAAATGGTCTAAATGGTGTAAATGGTCTAAATGGTCTAAAATTGTTAAAGATGTAGTAAACAATTTTGTCAAATTTGAAAAATTCAAACATGTTTGAATTTTTCAAATTTGACAAAATTGTTTACTACATCTTTAACAATTTTTAACAAACATTACTACTGACGAAGATAACTGTAAGTGTTATCGAAACGTTTAGATTGTATAATTTAAAGTAGACCATTAAAAAATCCCAAAAAAAGATAAGTATTTTATTATGAGTGTTAATGGTGAAAGTTTACATTTTCATAACTAATTCTTTAACCGTAATTAAAGAAATTACTGATTGATTTTAGATAATCCGTCCTTTGACAGAAATTTTTTGCATACTGCCCAAAGTGCGTAGCGACATGAAACGTTTGCTGAGCACCACAAACTTTTATTAAGATTCGAAGTTTAAAACAAACGAAATGTTGGGTGCATTTGGTTGCGCCGTAAAAAGGACAAAGATCTTTAAGATTAAGAGGAAATGTAAATAACCTAAAGTTAGTTAGTGCAGGGTTGATCGGTCTCTTTCCACAGTTTTTGTTTTTTTTAGTGCGACGTTTCGGAGGTGGACTCTGCTTCTGTCATCAGGCTTAGCCTTGAGGACTGGTTTCTGTCGAATTTATATGTTATGATTTTTTCCTCAAGCACTTGGCTAGTCTCAGATTCGGACTTTGGTACCTTTCACTTACAAGTCTTAGACTTTACCGCTGAGCCACTGAGTAGTCCAATATATATTTTTAGAACATATATATATATATATATATATATATATATATATATATATATATAATAAACTTTTCGTGATTGCGCAGTAGTTTATTGCGTATGTTGCGCCGTAACTTATTGCGCAGCTATATTGTGGTTAAGCTCTTCGCGCATTATTGGGATCCATGTGGGTTTCATTTCTACATTAGCTTGGCTTACTGAATTTTCGGCTAGTGCGATGTATGTGGCTTTTTTGAGTTTCCGGTGAGTTTCGTCTTTTGCCTCTATCTGTATGTTATCACATTAAATGGGGTCATATTCGTTCCAGACATGTTCGGCGATTCTTGATCTTTCTGTTTCGCCCTTGGGGATATTGATCTTGTGTTCCTGAATTCTTACTTTGAGTGGTCTACTGCTCTCTCCTATGTATGCTCTGCCGCTGTATACACAATTCTCGGAATTCTGGTCTTCATTGTGTGGTTTGGTTTTGGTTAGTATTCTCCTGAGCGTTCTGGACGATTTGAAGGCAGTGCGTATCTTGTATTTGCTGCCCATCCTTCGTATTTTATCTGAGGTACCTTGTATACATGGTATTATCGCTGTATATTTAGGATCTTCGTTTTCTGTTACGTTTCCCTGTTAAGGTTAGGTATTAGATCGCGGTAGCCATTTTCTTGGTGTTTTAACGATATATTCTTTTACTTTGTTCAGGTCCTCTTGTTTTGAGCATATTATTTTCGCTCTATCGAGCTCACAAATGGTGTCAGTGGAATTCCTAGCTTATGTATCTTTGGTAGGCCGTACAGATGCGGAGTGTGTTGTAGTGTGGGGTAAGTCTAGTTCTCTGGTAATCGGAGAACTCCCCCTTATGTTTTGCCAGCATCTGGTATACATATAGGTCGTTCGATTGATGGTATGGGGTCTTTTGGTATTTGTTTGTACTCGTCCCCGTCCAGTAGTTCTTGTATCTTACTGTTGTAAATCTCTATATCCATTACCACAGTCATTAGCACAAAGCTCGAGAAATTCACTCTGTCACCCATTAGCACAGATTAGCCTATTCACAGATGTACTCAACAGGTAAGGTACTAACTATCATGAGGGACAGTCTGAAAAAGGATGAAACGTTAGACGGACACATGCAATTTTCGGTAAAAAGAATAATGGAACTTCTGACAGTATGAATTAGAACTACATACTTCTAAGTAGATGAGAAATTCTACCAAAAAGAGTTTGGGATGGTGATGGGTTACCCACTATCACCCTTAGTAAGCAACATATATATGGAAGACTTTGAAGACCAAGTGATATACGAATTCGCGGAAAAACTAAGAATGTGGCTTAGATACATGGACGGTACCTTCGTAGTTTGGTAACACGGCAAGCATAAACCGGATGAATTCTTGGATTACCTGAACAGCCGCGCAACCTCCATAAAATTGACAATGGAACTGCCATTCCTGGATGTACTTGTATATAGGAATGGCAACACTTTCACGACAAGTGTATACAGGAAACCTACCCACACGGGGAGGTACTTACATTACAACTCCAATCACCACAAAAGCATGAAGTTAGGCGTGGCAAGATGCGTGTACGATTGAGCGAAAATAATACCATGCGAGTGCGGTAGAGCATACACAGGAGAGAGCAGTAGACCACTCAAAGAGAGAACTCAGGAACATAAGAACAACATCCACAAGGGCGAAACAAAAAGATCAAGAATCGCCGAACACGTCTGGAACGAAGACCACCACATCCAATGTGGTAAAATACAGACAGTGGCAAAAGACGAGAATACAACTCTCCAGAAACTCAAAGAAGCCACATACATCGCACTAGCAGAAAATCCAATAAGCCAAGCTAGTGTAGAAATGAAACCCATATAGATTCCAATAATACGCGAAGAGCTTCAGCGCAAAATAGTTGCGCATTGGGTTACGACGCAACATACACAATAAACTACTGCGCAACCACTAGAACGTTTATTATATATAAATTCTAAATAATATATATTGGATTATTCAGTGGCTCAATGGTAAAGGTGTCAGGTCGTAAGTGAAAGGAACCAAAATTCGAATCTGAGAGTAATTAAGTGTGGAAATAGGCCGATCAACTCAACTAATATGAAATCACAGTTACAAAATACGTATAATACAGAATTAGTGTGGTTAGCGTATTTATATTAATAATTGTGATTGTTAACGTTTTCTGGAGAATTTCTGCAGATAATTTTCCCTCGTGATATGATTTTGTATTGGTTAAATTAAGCTTCCGTAAAGGTATTCATTTTCAAGAGTGAAACTTGTCTTATCTTTTTGTATTAGTGTGAAAGTTATAACTTAAGAGTTAAAAACAGCGTAGTTTCTATGTCAGAATATCCTTAACTAATCTATTTTAATTAATACAAAATCGATCGCGTTTGACTTCAGTGCAGATATTGAAAATTTTTAATGTGGTTTTAATTAGCTCGATATAAGGGATAAAAAACCGTGTGTCCTTAGTCTTACTTTCTGTTCCCGTTTTTCGTTTCATACTAATACTGATTTACAGAAATCCTATCTCAACATGTTACCACCGAGTAACACAGATTCTCAAATGCCCAGAAATACCCTACTCAACTCAGGATATCAATCCTTACTGATAGGTACCTAGCACTTCGTCTGCTATTGCTGACCGTGCCTAACTATGGTCAAGTTGCTGATGAATTGACTTTCGTTTCTCTTTTGGTGATACTCGAGAACCATTCGTATCTCAGGCTATCGTATTAAAGTTAGGAAGGCACTTTTAATACAACGGGCTTTCTAAAATTAATAAATTACTTGTTGCATGTGGAATTAAACTTTCATTCACTAGTCATAGATAATTGAATTTGTTTTACTAATGAGTTAACGCGCAGTGATTGAAATTTGTCAAATCTGAAACGGTAAACAGTAATTCTACTTGCATTATTTGTATGCGTTATTCGGCAACACAACTCCCTTAAATTAAATGCGTCTATTAAATATTCAAAGATGGTAATACAATTTTTACACCTTCTCAATAAAAAAATAATAAATATAAAAAATAATGCCCCATTAAAACCTGTGACAACTTATATAACTAACTTACAATCCAGACACAATATTACAACCGTACTTGGAAATAAACGGAGCTTCAATACGGTGCTAACTCAATAACAAGAAAAATATAACGTCGCTTAACGTTCAAACATCAAAGGACTATTTTAAAGCAATCATAAATTGCCTACGGCATTCATTATAAATTTAAAACTAAAACAATAACAGGGTTTAATTATGATATATATATATATATATATATATATATATATATATTTAACACACACAACAATTATTTAAATCAAGTTATAATAATAAAATCTAAATACTAATGTTAGTAAATCTGGATTAACTTAAAATTAATTTTAGAAATGAAATACTGAGTACTAAAGCTGCTGAATACACGCTTTCAAATTTGGTTGTGCAATAATTATTGAAATGGAAATATAACAGGGTTTTGATACTTTTTGATCCCCAATACGTAAATTTCTTTAGAAAGCAACCAAACTTGGTTGACTTAAACGGGTTAAGGTACCATTTGTTTATAATTCTTCTGCATAGCAACAAACTTTTACTGCGTCATCCTTGATCAATTGAAACGTACAGCGTACAATTAACGGCAAACTTAGTTGTACAATAAAAATATGCCAAAAGGAAAAGTTACCTTAAAAATTAAGGTGTCTATATCCGTCAAGCGTATTAGTAGAAAAGTATACATCGAAATAAATTCCACTAACGAATCAAGTTTTGACAAAGCTCACAGTGAGCTTATAAAACTAGCAAATTTAAAGCTTCCTTCTTTCATTCACGAAGAAACGTTTTTAACCTTAAATGAAGCAAGAAATCAAAATCTATTTGACAATGCGGAACGCGCCTGTCCAAAGCAAAATTTCCATCTTAGAAATCCCATTAGAAAAATAACTTGGCACCTCTAAAAATACTCGAAATTAAAAAAGTAATGCGAGATCCTAAAACGAATAGTACCGTTAGCTGGGGTAACTTTGGCCCAAATTTTGGTGTTTTGTGTTAAGATTGTGACTCATACCACCTAAATGCTTTAAAAAAATACAATTAAAGTGTTTCAAGTTGTTTAAAGGTTATTTACCTTCAATATAAGCCTTTTTTTAAACCAAAATTTATTTTCATAACCCAGAAATTTTTTTTAAAAATTTTGGGCCAAAGTTACCTTGACTTAGGGTAACATTGTCCCATCTCTTAAAACCTTATAAAATTGCTATTATGCCATAGTTAGGATAAAGTTACCCCACACAAAAAATAATGTTAGGTGACCTATTTACAAGTCTTATCTGATTTTTACTTCAAACTTTTCTGTAATTGGTAACAAAATTAAAATTCAAAAGACAAACATTTTCAATTAAAAAAAACACTCCATTTAATGTTAACTGTAATTAGAACAGTACAAAAGCATGAAACAATGCTATTCAAACATTTTCATACAGAAACTACAGCTCAATATAAAAAATAAAAATATAAAATTATAAAAACTGCAATAACATTAGATTTATATATTAAACGATGTTACAAATGCATCCAGTTCAGGGACCGAGAACTGGTTCCTTTTTGAAGCCATTTTAGGAGGATCGATTTTTCTCCATACTTCATCCCAATGATAGGTGGAACAGTCTGGTTTTGCAGGCCATGCCAAAACTTTAGTCCCCTCTCCATGCATTCAACAGTCGGCCCTTTTTCAGTGATGCTCACAATTTTTCCTGGATTTCCTTGTACATTGTAGGTCACAACTAAAAAGTTTTCAACAGCAAAATCTTCATGTTTAAACTCTTGTTTTTCTTGATCTTACCAGAACATGTTTTTCCAGAGTTTTCCACTTCTTCAAGATCTGAAAAGGTTTAGCCCACTCCATCCGACTCCTAAATCATTTCAACGTCATCCTCGTCTGAAGAAGAGTTATAACATTTTTATCCTTTTCTTCACAGATTTAGATTATTTTGAAGATAAAGATGCCTGTTTGGATGAAGTGGCCAGACAGTCTGTAAGTGCTGCTTCAACATCTTTTACAGTAACACTCTTTCCAGCAGGCACTTGCAGCTCTTTTCTTTTCTAGTTGTTGAAGAAAAGAATCATCGATGGCATCTTTATCAATAGGCTGGTTTTCTGGCAGGTGGTCCAACAGTTTCTGTTTGCTGTAGGGATGTATTCCACAGTTTTCAAACCCAGCCACCAAGTTTTCTTTTTGTTTTTCCGCTAAACTTGCCATTAGCTCTTTCAACAAGGTTGGAAAGGTGTCTTTAGGGATAGTTGTTAATTTAGAGTCTGAAGCAGACTCTTTCCACTTACACAGGTCGCCATGCCCTTTTCATAGGTGAAAAGAATGCCCCATGGAGAGGTTGTACAGGTGTGTCGAGTTTGGTGGAAAGCAAACGAACCTCACATTATGCTCTTCACATAGCCTAAGTACATTTAAACTGATGTGGGAAGATAAGTTGTTCCCAATGATAACTTTAGGCCAATTTAGATCCCTAACATTGGGTGAAAATGATGACTCATACCAATCTTCAAAACATAAAGCATCGAACTAGCCACTCTTAGAGCGATTATAACGAGCTCCTTCTGCCCCGTTTTCCGTCCAAGTGGTCCACCTGTTCTCTGACTTGTACACAACATAAGGGGGAAGGAGAACGCCAGCTGCATTTCCAGAGAACATGAGTGGTATTGTATTTTTGCTATGATTGCAAATATTTTCTACATATTTTGCCCCTCTTTTGCAAATTACTTTCTTCATGTCAGGGTCATCTGTGAGATTTGTCACATCATAGTTCCAAATGTGAGTAGCAGGAACATCTTTCACCACATCACGTAAGTTTTCCATGTAACTTTCAACATCTTTAGCACTTACCTGAGCTCTAACTTTTTTTATGTTTGAGCTTAAGCGAGTTGTTAATTACGAATGCCTTTTTAAAAAGACTTTGTCCACTCATATCCAGGAAGATTTAGGTAAAATGCATCAATTTTGACACCTTTTTTTATCTAAATAAGCTTTCACTGCGTATCTAAAGTCAGTCTCAACAACTGGAAATCCATAATCAGACATTTTTATCAGATGCTGCTTGAAAGCTAACTCTTCATCTTCACTGAAGGTTTTGGCACGTTCAACTTTACTAGTGTGTATGACTTTCAGTTTGTTCTTAATGGTTGATCTAGGGATGCCATACCTTGTTTCAGCAGATCGTTGCGTCAGTTCACCTGACCTAATGGCCCCGAGGCACTCCTCAAATATTTGTGGACTGTAGTTTGCATACTTTCTTGTCCCGAGAGGTTTTATTCTATTTCTGGGCAGTTTTCTGAAACATAACAAACAAATGGTAAATAGTTTAAGTTTATTAACAGCATTCTGAGATGTAATTAGACATTTTAGCTTTGTAAATAATTACTGGAAAGGAAATTGCAGTATAGAAAAGAAATATTGTAGCTTGGGGTAACTTTGGCCCAGCCATCATGTTGGGGCAAAGTTACCCCAAGTCTGGGACAAAGTTGCATTAAACTAGAAAAACTATTTCAGCTCTAAAAATACAAATAAAAAAGAGTAGTTATGATAATAACTTGTTAAACAAATGAATAAAGTAAAAGAAACATCACTTACCAGGTATCAAGAGATTTGGAATAAGTCTACACTATCAAAAGTTGGAAGGGCTCCAAAACAGTTAACTATGAAGTAACAAAGAAGAAGCAGCACTGCATTGGTGGTGAGAAGTGGAACTAAACCAAACGTGGCTTATAGCCAAGTCAGTGCTGCTACCTATTGAGCGATGCACGAATTAAGTCAGTAGCTCTATCCTAAGGGCAATATAGAGAACAATAATTTTTTTTCAGTTTTTGGGACAAAGTTGTCCGTAAAGGGCCAAAGTTACCCCAGCTGACGGTATACTAAAAGTTGGAAACAAATTCAAAATGTGCACGCTTACATTTAATAATTAAATCGAAGGGTAACAAACTGCAAGTTCCTGCTCTGATGCAGAATAAAACTGTTAAAACACTAAGAAGTTTTGATTTGTGTGTTATTAATTGTTTTACACTAATTTGAACGTTTATTCACTTTTAATTAAATCGTTGCGTATTCTTTGAACCTGTCTTTGGAATCATTGGAAACGTTGTACTGTTAGCGTACGTTTTAAAAAAGTATGTACACTTTAAGTGATTTTACAACTGAATTTTATTTGTCCGATTTATAATAACCTCCCGCACTACGAGTAGGTAAGCAGTTAAGTTACATACGTATTTATTTTTATTCTTTAACTACACATTAAGAATAAATTTCAAAGGTTTTGGTCTAGGTATTTTTAATAGGAATTAATCTCATTTGTAAATTATAATTAAATGTCCTAATACAGCTTTAGGAAACTGAGATAAAGGAATGGGTGGCTATTTACCCATTACCATTACCATTTATGAAATTCCTATTTTTTACTTAAATTGCTTACAACTTTGTAATGAATTGATCGAATTATGAATACAAACCTCTTTAATATCTCTTTGTAATGTCCCTAGTTGTCAATGGCGAATGAATGAGCTGTATTGCTTGAATCTACTAAAGTACGTCCCAGAATATCAGAGAGTAATGAATTGTGTAAAGATCCAGCTTAACTTTACTAAAATTTATGTAATTAATTTTTTTAATTGCCCTACCGTAATTAAAATAGGTACAGTTGTTTAAAATTAAAACCCATTACAAAAGATTGCGCGATATTGCACTATAAATAATTAATTTCAATCCCCTCCGACGTAGATATTAAAAAGCATAAAATGCTATTACGTCCGAGAACCCTCAGCCAATCACAGCCAGAGGACCCCTGCATAGAAGCCGGATCCACCCACCGCGAATCAGCTATAAAAACCGCGGCGCTACGGGAAGAAATCCTACTTGTCCGCGATTTCGCTACTACTTGCCTCGCGACTGCTCGCTTCGCGACTATTTTTGTTACTTGCTTTGCGACCACCTGGCGCTACTTGTTACTTCGCGACTCCGTTATCCTGATACGCTCGCGTCTACAGCAGCCAGAACCGAGATCCAGACCGCGCACCTGCCGTAGTTAGTGTCGTTGTATACGTCGCCGGCCTGCCGATTACCGCCTCCGTTTATCCTGAATTATCGTGCATTTTTTTAGTCGCGTTACTTCGCCGCCGTCACCAGTCAATCAGCTTTGTACGATCAAACTGCTGGTTGAGTTACGCTAAGGTTAACAGCACGTAAGTTTTATTGCACTACGTTTCTAAAACATTACACCAGACACCTAGAGGAACGACGGGCTGCAGAGCCTAAAGTTATCTAACCGTTCCAGTACACACTAAGTATACGCCAGGCTGTATAGCCTGAAGTTACCTTCTGCAACCAGTACACACACACACTAGAAGTATACGCAGGCTGTAAAGCCTGAAGTTACCTTTTGCAACCAGTACACACACTAGAAGTCGACGCCAGGCTGTAAAGCCTGAAGTTGCCTTCGACACACATACACACAAACCAGGACGTTGCTACTTCGGGCTAACGCCCAGAAGGCATCTTCCATTTACTCCAGCGGAAAGAAGGGTACTCGCTCAAATTCTAACGCTCCCCCAGGTAGAACCCTTGGTACAGCAGTCGACGGGCTGGACCCAGAATCTTAGCAAGGGCTCTCCATTAACCAGATATTACACATACATTACACACACAATACACCGACCTGATCCTGAGGAAAATAGCAATACAAACAAGCGACGCCTTGACCTAGAGGTAATCTCAATACCAGAAGCCGCATTCGTAGAGATCACCCGCGTGATCCTCCAGATATAAAGACGAACCCGTGGTGCGTCTACGTGATAAATTACATTAAACGTACTCCTGCGTCTCGCAATCGCGTATAAATCACTTACTTGAAACACCTGCATTCCGTCGGAAACAATTCTCAGAATTGTTCAATTTATTACACGCAGTCCTAAAAGGTCGTGTAAACTCGCCTCCGATTAATCATTTATAACAATTAATAAAGAAGCAATCTTTAATAATTATTAACGTAAAAGATCGTGATAAACTCCGTTTTCCCTGTATTTGTTAGTTAAGAGTAAGTTTCGCTAATACGAAAAGTATCCGCGTTTAACAAAACCAGACGTTTTTCTTATAATAAAGAATTAATAAATTTATTTTCGGGCATAATTAAATGTTAGATATTCATTTCATTACTGTAAATACGTTCTCCATTAATTAAGAACTCCTGAGATCAGCTTGTTTAGTTAGGGTAGATAATTAAACGCGTACGTACAATTTGCATTTAATACATGTAAATAGTAACCTGTCCTGTATAAAGCATTCCAAGTACTGAGCTCATCCAGTCAGTCTGAAAGCCAAATCACGTATAAGAAGAGTCATGCGCACCAAGGTTACTTTAAATTATTGATTTTCTCGTTGACCTGCTTAAAGACACCATCGCGTTCGTTGCCCCAGCTTATCTAAATATATAGAATTTTATATAGCGCCACCTGAACAAATACCAGGCTACCGTGTACAGGGCAGGCCTGAACGATCATAATAGACAAAATTAAATTGTCATTAGTAGGATTTTTGGGTCATAACACACCAACCATCGAACCACAATAATTTATATTTCCACAGAAACGGCTCAGGATCCAATAGCGACCACTATCGTCCACGGGTGACCAGCCAAACAGGCGCTGCTAACCAGGACATCCCGGGTAACACCCAATAAGATTTGTTTTTGTTATATTATTGTCATTTTTGTTATATTATTGTTATTTCCTGTAGGTTAGATTATCTTAGATTTATAAAACAATAGGTAATATACGTTTAAAATAGTTTTGTTGTATTATTCCAAGAGTACAGTGTTGAGCACCACGATACGAACCACCCCCGTCTTCTTAACACAAGACCCGATTTGAGCTAGACCGAGGTAAATTAAATTGAACCTTTTAAATTTAATTATGTAAAGAAAGAGGCGTTACAATTGTTACGTGTAGAATCGGGAAGCGGACAGAAAAAAAGGCAGCTGCTGATGGAAACAGATCGTCGGTTTCAGTCGGTTTGGGTCAGTGTCAAGAAAATTCCAGTAGAGAGATAAGGGCACCAGAAGACGCTTTCCCAAAACAAGAAATAATCGTTATCCCAGCTACTGAGTAACGAATTTTAAAGGAGGTGAATAGGTAACCAAAAGGAAAGGAGAAACGAATAGAAAAAAAGAAAGTGTTGTGGTATGAAACCTAGAATTGCTAAATCAAATAAAATTCATATAGGAATAAAACGCGTTTCAAGATAGACCAATTTTATACAAATACATTGAAATGAAGGTCCAAAACGAGGTAAATACAGAATTAAACAAATAGTTGAATTGATAAGTATCAACGTAGATATGTTCATTAATTTAAAATTTATAGAAAACAAAACGTAAAAAAAGACAACACAAGCTTAAAAAGATTATTTCGCTTAACGTTGAAACATCGCTAAGAAATCTTCAATTTACAGGATATCGATTGCAGTGATAACGCCCCGGTTGTGAAACGTTTTTGGTGATGCAATTTAAGTAATCATTTTTATGACTGGTTAATTAAGAAGACGGGAATAAAAATCCAATGTGGCGCTAATGGGATGATTCGCTTAGTTTAGACGCAGAGGATATAACAGTTACCGTTACGGTAGCCAGTGAATTATTGGGGAACGGCGTTACCCCAAATTGCTGTGGAAAGAACTTTCGTTAGGGGCAGCACCCTCAAACAATCCTTGCTGGGATCTTACTGTGTCGTTCAACCACACGAAATTGATTATTGAGTTTGTTCAAGGGATTTTGTCGTAGATCCTACAAAAGGTGTTAAGTGTTATTTCCTAGTGCTTTTCCTGTTAGTTGGAGTGGTCATCGCTTTTGTCCGGAAGAAACCAAATGTAATTCCATACAATAATTTCACAGTTTGCCGGTAACGAATAACTCGCTGTAAATAATTAAGCTTGTGTATAGTTAAAGAAGAATAATTATCAAGTAGAACTAGGTCATAAGATAACTTTAAATTATTCTTTTAGAAATTAAGTGAAAATCTAACTTAAATTAATAAATAATAAACACTGAAGTTTGCGAGTGATAAAAACTAAATCTACCAAAGTGATACGAACGTTCCAAACGTTCTGATATGTAACATTACAATTATTTTGCAAAAAATACTGTTAAGTTGATTGTCAAATTCAAGTAATCATTAATTGATATACCTATTCCAACGAATAAGACGTCAAGTGAGTTTATAACTGTCTACTTACATCGCCGATTTAAAAATAGACTTACGAATGGGAATAAGTAATTGTTTACCTTGATTTATCTTTGGAATTGCTGCCCGAAGAGCCACTTTAACTAACAAAAACCCCAACGCCAAATGTTAAATTATCTGCATCCAAAACTTGTCCTAATTAAGAGTACATTAAAGTGACATTGATATCAAATCTTATCTTTTTTTTCATGTGCAATAAATTAATCATAATGTGTATTTATTCTCCTTGAAAAGAATGCTATTACCAAGTGAAATTATATCAAATTTTAAGATATTGCTCTTAAGCAATTAATTTGGATTTAAGTAATTATGAATGAATGAATGAATGAATATGGTACTGCAATTCCGCAACAAGAACTATGTAACAATGATGATGTATAGCATTACACTTTGTTCATTCTCCTAACGATACTATTGTCGCAATGTCAACTAAAATTATTTGACGGGAAGCGAGATAATGTAACAGTGTTCTTGGTTGTTACAGAAATAGATGACAATGTAGGCTATGTATATATAGATTGTCTTGACTGACACCTAAAGAACCATAAACAAACTATACTTATAGGCCCTCAAATTAAATGCAAGCTACTTGTTCGGTCACGTGGGTGTCGTTTGGTTTATCTTACAACCAAGAGATGCCGCATGCTCTGCTCTTCCTGCCATTGGTTGCTCTGCTACCTCTGCCAACAACAGTTGTTTTTCACGTGCTCACGTGGTAGTATGTAGTTGTTACATTGCTTTTTCCTCAAATGTATTGTTAAATTTGATTAGTATAATAACTAAAACATTGAATTTCTATTTTTGTTTCTACTTCTCTTAGGAATGTGCATAAGGATATAATAATTTTTTGCTCGAAAACGAACCAAGATATCAAAAAAAGTAGAAACAAAAAAGGTGTATTTTTAATCATATAATTAGAAAAAAATAATGAAACCTAAGAAAAAGTAGTGGCGTCTCATATTTTTACTTATTAATATCAAGAGGAGTGAGTCTCCGGACGCCGCTGGATTAGATAAAATAAATTAAATTACGTCAGAAGACGTCTACCGTTTTTATAAACAAACACCAATTTAAAAAAAAAACGGAATCAGGGTTCTCAGGATATTAGTAAAAATATTGTATTTTCTATAATTTTTAACACCCTGTATCTAAGAAACGAAGCATTTTCGGACATAGGTTAATAGGAACATTCTTTCTTATTTTTGGTCAAGAAAACTCCCCCTGAATTTTTTCGCAATATTAATGAAACACCCTATATATATATATATATATATATATATATATATATATATATATATATATATATATATATATTGTATGTGATTTTTTATGCAAATATACTCTCTCATACGTTTTGCAAGCCAATTTACACTGACTTTAAATTGCTTTATTATTGATAATTATTCTGATTACACTTTGAAATTAATTGTAATGCCTAACTAGCTTAACAGTCGCATATTAAGACTCTTCACATGGGAAAGTGATCAAATTTAGAAGACAATTTAAAACTATTCGGGAAAGTAAATTATTAGCTTGTAGATTTATATTATTAATTTTGAATTTTATAATTATGGGTAATGTGGTTAATGTGTGCATCCAATTTGGAAACCAACTTTATTATAATTAAAGTAATTGAAAATAATTTTAAACATTCTGACTAATTTACATTGAGTTGTAGCCAATTTATATTTTATTATTTTCTGTTCGTTCGAAGATATTGAAATGTAATTTTTATATTGCATCGCGATATATGTGCAACTCATTTGACCTTTCAATGATGTACAATGAAACCACAACATTTACACGTAAGTATAATTATGCCTGAATTTATTAAATACTATAATAACCATTTACTTTTAGATCAATTAATGTTCCCTTTGGACATGACTACAAGTTGTCGCACATCATGTTTATTACAAAATATGGACATAATTAACACACAAGTAAAAATATCAATGTCAACAGTTACGTACATAAAATTGGTGCACTCACTCAAAATGGCCTTCTTATCTTCTTTATGATGCTGGAGTTGACCGTAGAAAACAGCTCCTTTGATATCCAAATCTGCTTCTGTGATAACACTTATTCCTTTAGGTAAGTTTCACTAATAATTCTTCTTATATGTTGATTCTTTATTTTCAGGATCATCACAATTTATTAATTTTTTTGTTTCAAAATAAATTTTGAAATGCACCACTGGTTTGGTGGTTAATTAAATTAAACACGCTTCCAATAATAAATATATAATAACAGAAAAATAAAAAACAAATAACAAAAACAATATCGAATCTCCGGAAAATATTTTCACTCGTAGCTGTCGATAACAACCGAATTTATTTAGAGGTAAACTAACCTTACTTTGATTTAACGACAAATGAATTTCACTTGTTTTAAACTGCCGGTACGAAAACCGCACTTAAATTTTATTGAAGTGACATTATATTATTTAAAATATTCACGAGCACAAATTTTAGCAACATCTTGTTTAGGCAAGGTGTTAGAACAGACTCCCCATAATTCTACAGTACTTCTATTTATATGCTCTGGTTAGAAAACCCAAATTCATCTTTTGTTATCAAGAACTATTTCATATATTTTCTTAATTCTGATTGGCTAACGCTTTCCTCTATTTTAATTTTAACTTCGAAATCTTATAACTCTTGAACCCCTTAACATATCTTAAAACTAGAAACATTTTTGAAATCTAGACAAAATTTCGAATAAAATAAGTCCTTACACGATCTATTTGCTCTACTTATTCAACATGTTAATTTTTACATTGATTTCTTGATTATTACTAATTTTATGCACTTTTCAGGCTGGAATTGATTTCACATGAATATGGGATGCTACTACATGTAAATACACATCCATTATATGCCTAAGGCCAATTTGAAAGGAAAATTATCTGAAATTTCCATATACCCTTAAAAACTAATTTTGGTAAAATTGTCGCTAATATAGTGATTTGTGACTCGAGATTGAGGTTAGTTTATTATTTTTACCTCTTATAATTTATTTAGGTCAATTGGTCCCATTCTATAACAATTTCATATAAATTTTATGTGAGGAAATGACAACCTTAAATCAATACAGTAATTTTAAATGTTAAATTTTACATTCTTAGGCACTTTAAATGTTTGTGAAAGTGTATATTCTTATTGTATATGTCTTATATTAATTTATTTTCACTCTTTTGGAAGTTTATAAGTTCTAATACGACTTGTATAGAATTGTTAAATATCACTAATTTAAGTCTGTAAATGTTAATTAGTAGTTGTGACATTGATATCTGTCTAATGCTAGTTTTATACACTGTTTGTTATCTACAGCCTGTAATTCATGTCTTTTGGGAAAATTATACTTAAATAAACCTACTAACTAATAAGGAAATTGATTTATTGCATTACGACACCTATCGTACCCTATACCATGTGTAATATGTTGTCGTTTATCATTATATTTACATTTTATTATAAATTATATAATTTAGGTCCATCTCAATGTTAATTAACCGTCCCTACCTAATCTTTTATATCGTAATGTACCTTTTGTACATTATATGAAATTTCTTACTATGTTAAATGTTAAATTTACATTCTTAGCATTTAAATGTTTGTGAAAGTGTATATCCTTATATATAGTCTTATATTCATTTATTTTCACTCTTAAGTTTATAAGTTCTAATGATATGAAGAATTGTTAAATATACTAATTTAAGTCTGTAAATGTTAATTAGTATTGTGACATTGATATCTGTCTAATGCTAGTTTTATCATCACGTTTGTTATCTACAGTGTAATTCATGTCTTTTAAAATTAATTAAATAAACCTACTAATAATAAGTGAAATTGATTTATGCATTAACACTATGTAATCTAATACATGCGTAATATGTTGTCGTTTATCATTATATTTACATTTTATTATAAATTATATAAATTTAATGATTATAGAAGTTACTTAAGTGAAATTGATTCTATGAATTTATTAAAATAATAGTTAAATCGTAAATTATTCATCCTCATATTTTAAAACAGGCAACTTTTGAATAACATGTATTCCTTGCATTAATTATAGTTTAAAAACAAAATTGTGAAAAAAAACTTTTACATCGTATCTTAATTATTGACCCACCTTGCATAACAAACATCTTGGTCATAAAATTTATGCTCATGCGGATCATTTCCTTTGTGACCTACATGAATCATATAAAACGACAGCATGTACGCATTTGGGTAAGTCAATGAATTTAAAAATTTTTAATTATAAAGCCTTTTATACTAATTAAATTCTCCACAGACATGAAAACAATTCGTCGCACATCCTACTTAACATAAATAAATAAAGAAATTCACACAAATAAATTTCAATGCCAATAGATAACATGCTATAAATTGTCAAAATTCACTCACATAGAATATAATCCTGTAGTGCAGCTGTCACTTATTGATGTTGGATGCAGGTATTCCATTTATTCCATTTCGATGTATCCTTATCACTGGCACAAATCTATGGCACATATTCCTCCAGGTAAAATCACTAACTTCCACTACGAAATGTATGTAACCTTTTATTACAGGTCAACAAAATAATTTTATTTTAATTCACAATGCATCGAAGATGCTCCACAGTATTTATAATTTGAGTTATGGAATCAAAAACGAATTCATATAAAATAAATTTAATAACAGGAAATAAAGACAAAATCAAAACGCTTGTCATAACTCACGGCAGATATCTATCTGATAAACGATAAGTACTGTTAACACACATTTTTAAATTTTAAAAAGACAATTGAATTTCGATTGTTTATATCTGCGGACAAAATTTCTCGCACTTCAAAATTTTACCGAAGCTCGAATTTGATTTAATAAAAAAAACTAACATGCAGAAAATTTTATCAGCATGTTGTCTTGACAATGAGAATTGTTAGAGAGATGAAATTTTGTCAGGTCCTTTTATCAATTTTCCTTGAAACCAAGATTCAATTGTTAACACATGTAACTAAACTTTTAAAGTTCTGATTGGTTACCGATTTTTAAAATCATTACACTTTCAAACGCTTATAACTCTAACCTATCTTAATGTAACTTAAAACTAATCACATTTTGTAATCCTGGTACAATAACGAATCCAAAAAGACCTCATATGGCTATATTCGTTGCATTTTAATGCTTCATAAATTTACCCTTATTTTACACTTTTCTCTAATTTTATGCATTTTTCAGGTCTGGAAAAGTTTTTCACATGTATATGGAATGCTACTACACTTAAATATACCACATTTACATGGATTCAGTGATTTGAGAGGAAAAATTATAAAATTCTGAAATAGAACTACAAAACTAACTTTAACAAAGTTAACATAATTACAATGAATATTTACTTGAAATTTTGACTATTATAATATTTTCATTGTTATAATTTATTTTGGCAAATGGTTCCTTTTATCACTTTTTTATAAAATTATTGTAAGAATGAACAGTTTAACCTTACTTTTAAATAGTCTAATGGTGATAAGTCGGGGGATCGAGCAGGCCATTCGATTGGACCTCGGCGTCCTATCCAACGATCGTAGTACAATTGATCTAGATATTCCCTCGCTGGTCTGCAATAGTGTGCAGGAGCACCATCTTGTTGAAAAACTACATCCATACCAAATTCATGAGGGTTATCTTCTGCTATTTGAACATTCATTGGGTCGATCGTAGTTTCCGGCATATTTAAATAGATCTGTCCTGTTAGATTTTCGTTAATAAACAAGGGACCTATAATGTGGTTTCCCAGTATTCCAGCCCAAACGTTTATTTTTTGGGGGTATTGGGTGCGAGTTTCCCGAAACACATGCGGATTCCTAGCACTCCAATACCGAACGTTCTGTCTATGAACATTTCCATTCAAGAAAAGAGCACACTCGCCACTTAAGCAAATATTCTGCAAGTAAGTAGGGGGCTTTTCTAAGTTGGCGGTCATTATTTCGCAAAATTGTACTCTTCTATCAGGATCATCTTCGGTCAATTGATGCAACATTTGAATTTTATAAGGATGGAATTTATTTTTTCTCAATACCCTTTTCACTATCGCTGAAGATACAGCAGAAGTTTCCGCAAGAGTTCGCGTAGATGTTGTGGGATTTACAACCGTTTTGGCAATTATGTCAACTTGTGTGTCTTCAGGAATGTGCACATGGCCAGGAGGTTTTTCATTATTTATACAGCCAGTCCTAAATTTATTTACCAATTCTCGCAGATACTTCCAAGAGATTGGAAAATCGTTCATTAAATACCCTGACTGCTTCATGATAATTTCGACTTTCATCATAAACGAGAATATCCTCTACTTTTTCTTGCATAGGCCGAAAATTAACCATTTCCACTTTCCTGATTTGCCAAAAGCAGATACAAGAACAAAAATATTTTTTTTAAAGCCACTAAAGCAACTATTCTAAAAAACTGATGTCTGTACAATTTGTTTACAAGTTTTCTTTTGTTTAATACCAGGTGACTGGATTGAAAATTACATTCGCAAAGTAATAGTATAGGAGCTGTGGTCACCTTTTTTTGTTTTTTACTGGTTGTTTAAACTTTAATCCGCCACCATTTTGTTAATTAAATAATTAAGAAAGTGGAACTTGGGGATTACTTAGTATTCGTTTTAACCAGAGGATGGTGATTAAAGATATTTCAAAGGTAAGCAACCAGTTTTAATATTCGTTTAGAAAACAATATTCTGATTACTGTGTCGTATAATTAACTTTAAATAATTTATTGCATTGCTGTTGAGATTAATTTAAAATGAAGTGAAATTTAATTATTAGAATACAACCCCAATGTATAAATAAATTTTCGTATAGGTAAAAGAGCACAATCTGTAGATAGGAATTAAAAGAAATACAATTATGTAATCTCATTTGATAAAATAAAATGAGCCCTAATACATATTAATAAACACAGCTTAAATAAAAATCTTTTTCAATCAGAACACGTGCGATTACCTAACCTCCAGAGGTTGTACTGCTCTTAATGTTACCAAAAGGACCTTAATTAGGGTTGAAAAAGGCCCCCCGAAAAGAATCCGTCACCCAGCCCCAGCCCCCAAATCCTAGACCAACGACTGGACCAACCCCAAGTCCAAGTCCAAGACCAACCCCAAGCCCAAACTCTAAATACACTCTTCACGTGAGCAAGTACAAAAAATTGCTGTCAATAAGGCTCTTAGTACAACAAAAAGGGTTGAAAATTCCATCAAGGGCTGAAAAAGGTCTCCGAAAAGAAACCATAAAAATAAGGGTGAAAAATACGGTCTCCCACGTGGCCGGTCTTGTGACGTCAAAATCCAAGATGGCGGCGACAAGTGTCTCCTTACTACTGTCAATTAAGTTATAATATAAATATTATAACCAATTTATTATCTCTTTTTGAAACAATTGTCAAATAACGAATCCGGAGTAGATGGAGATTTGTATCCACTTATAATATTATGTTCAAAATTCTCTAAACAAAACAAGTCTACACGGCATTTGTTACCTAATCTATAAACATGTTTTGTATTGTTATTAAAAATTTTGCATTTTATGAAACACAATAGTCCTCTGTAATTGGTACTGTCGGTATTTACTTGGAAAACGGTTGTAAACTTAGGAACGAAGAAAATATCTTGAACCTTAAGCAAAGTTTCCGAAAATATAAGTATATCAGCAAGTAGAAGACAGGCACCTTCCGCCATCTTGGATTTTTACGTCACAAGCCCCACCCAGTTTCACTTTTTTATATGCTCACGTGGGGGACCGCATTTTCCAACCTTATTTTTACTCACTCACGTGTAGGACGTATTTTTTCACCCCTATTTTTTACACACCCACATGTGAGACCGTGTTTTCAACCCTCGATGGAATTTTTTATCGCTAATTAAGGTCTTTTTGATTTTTATTAGCTTACGGGGCGACCGCATTTTTCACCCTTATTTTTTATTGTTTGTTTTGGGGGTTATTTTTCAATCCTAATTATTATTGGTAGTATTAAAGACCTGTTGACAGCTAGGCCTTTGAGCTCGCTTACTTGGGGATATTTTTAACCCTTATTTTAATGACTTCTTTTCCTTTTGGTTGTATTAAGAGCCTTTTGACAGATATTTTTTGTCAGCTTTTTTGTAGATGCTAACGCGAGGGCTGTATTTTAGGACTTGGGCTTGGGCTAGGTCTTGGGGCTGGAGTTGGACTTGGAGTTGGTCTTAAGGTTATTTTGATGGTATTAAGGACCTTTTGGCTATATTAAGAGTAATGCTCCTGGAGGTTAGGCAAATGCACACGCATACAATGTTGGAAATTGCGTAATTAATAAGACATTATTATTAAAATTATCGGCCCTATTGTTTAAATGGTCATATGCTATTGGATGATCTTTTACCTATTCGAGAAAACGTATTTCTAATATGGAGGTTCTTGTACGACACGTGTAGGGCTTAGCAACTTGTTCTCAGGTCTTCGTCCCATGGTCGCAGATGGTGTGGGAATCCTCACCTTATAAGATAAGTGTAGAGCTTAGCCCCTTGGTGCAATTGTATGTGGTTCTAACGTAATCTTACAGCTGTAGGTCTTAGCCCCGTCATACAAAATTGTATTCTAATAAGGAGGTTCTTGTAAGGCAGGACTTGTATCAGGATCTGCGCCCTGGGTCCTCTGAGTTAAAATTGATTTTAGCGCCATCTAGTGGCGTGTAGACTAATGAACATTTTCTATAGTAGAAGCTGATAATGCACACTTCTCTCTTGCTCTATCTTGTTTCTTCCTCCCTCTCTCTCTTTCTCTCTCTCTCTCTCTCACACACACACACACACACACACACACACACAAACAAATCAATTAATTAATCAATCTCAAACAAATCACGCTCGATCACCAGATCAATCTCAATCAATCAACTGAAATTATGTCTTACAGTTTACGGAAACTAGATTACAGTTCAAACTGAATACATTAAAGTCTAATTAAATATGACGTGAAATAATAAATAATTTCTACCCTAATGTAATGATGCTTTATGTATAGGCACATCCTCTAAACAGCCACCACTTATACATTAGGAACGTCATATCTGATTTATTTGCATGTTCAATTACTTACACCAAAATTGTTTTATTGTGACGTGTTCACTAACAGCTGTAAAAAACCCATTAAAAAGAATGGAAAGTAATAATTACTTATATAACATAGAGTTAAATTAAATTAACATGTTTTTAAGAATATCAAACTGATATAACGGAAATAAAAGGCAGAAGGTTTTAATGGTTTTATTGTTATACGTGAATTAACAATAACTACAACTTTAAAATCCACGAATGTGTACCTACTATTTTGTAAAGCTGATCTTATAACGGCATCCTATAACGACACTTTTGTTAGCAATATCAGGTAAAAAACATATATTAAAAATAATACGCTTACCTTTAGAAGCTTTCCTTCAACTGTACCATATGTTGAACTGATTTTTTTTTATACAACGTCTCACTAAAATACGATTTGTGAATGGCTGGATATAAACAGCCCATTATATACCTGTCATTAACTATTTAGAAAGTAATACGGAAAACCGGAATACCGCTACTAGTATTTAACAAACATGTTGTACTTACAAAAATTTACATTCAAAACACTTACAAATATTTTAAAAATTTTTCTAACGCGGAAATTACTTTAAGTAATCGAATCTTCAGACTACATAAAACTATTGTATACTCGACTACGTTTACACACACACACACACACACACACACACACACACACACACACACACACACACACACACACACACACACATGTAATTCACGTGATATGGATTTTTTATCAGTTGGGATTAATAGCAATGTCAACTATACGTTTTAAAAAAAATTTCTAATCTGAAATATGAGTGACGTAATCTAATTTTATTTGAAATTTCATGGAGAGCATTATCATCATCGAGATTTTTGAGATACGATCACCTCATCGTCTTCACCTTGAACGATTATATTGTAACAACCTATAAAAGTAGCTAATAACCCTAATAGTTTTATCAGACATTATTTTTACATGGACATGAGGTTAGCCCTAAATTAACTGGTTTCAACACGGCTCTGGAAATGCTGCACACGCTTCAAATCTTTCAGCTCGTTCGCAGAGAATCTTCAATACTGTGATACGTGTAGCAGCAAAACATATTAGCTAGTTAGTTTCACCTCTATATTACTTTACGTGCATGCCTAATCTTATCATAAATAAATACATCTGTCAAAAAAGTTAATTAAACATAACTCCACGGACTGGGTATAGCAAGCAACGTTCCCAATTACAGCTTTTAGTCAAGACAATAGTGCCTACAATTACATACAATCGACTAGCACTGCTTTAACACGAGGATCAAACGAAAAACACGCATGCACGCACGCACGTACACACGCAAGCACGCACGCTCGCAAGCTCGCACGCACTCTCGCACGTACGCACGCATGTAAGCTCGCACGTACGCACGATCGCACGTATGCACGCACGAACGCACGTACGCACGCTCGCACGTACGCACGCACGTACTCACGCTCGCACGCTCGCACGTACGCACGCACGTACGTACGTTTGCACGCACGCACGTACGCGCGCACACACGTACGCGCGCACACACCCACACACCCACAACACACACACACACACACACACACACACACACGCTAACACAAAAAAACACGCAAACACAAAAACACACAAACGAAAAACGCTACCACGAAAACACGCTAACAAAAAATACGCAAACGCAAATATATACAAATGCGAAAACACGTAAAAACGAAAACACGCAAATACGAAAACACAAAAACGAAAAACACGCCAACAGAAAAAAACACGCAAAACGAAAACACGCTAAAGCGAAAAAACTTGTAAACTTGCAAACATGAATCAAGACGGTGGAGCACCGTTAGGAAAAAAAACAAGTTTATTAACAAAATTTAAGGAAAGCTTAACGTTTAAAAATATATTATTATTATTATGGCTTTCTTCTTCTTCTTGAACCGTGATTCGTTGTCATCATCATCATGATTTTGAGATTTGACCTTCTCCCCTACCTCATCGCTCTTCTTTCTCTTCTGTGAACCATCACCATCACCTTGGATGTGAGATACATTCAGCTCAACCACGTCATCGCTTTCATCATTATCTTGAACGGTTATGTTGTAATAGTTTATTAACAAGTCAGTAAAATCTCTAATGTCCGCTGATGTTGGCTCATAAACAGGAGAATACATTATAGTAATGCCCACTCGATGACAGTTACACTTTAAAGAGCGAAACACACGAGAAACGAGAATGCAGCTAGCCTTGGGTCTTGTGCGCAAGCGTGCACGTCAATATTCGGTTAGAATCGGTTATTTTCGGGGGATGTCTGAAGTATTGACCTAACCACACTCTAACATAGTCCCTAGGGACATGTTTATAAATCTAAACGCCTCTTTTGTGGTCGAGGTGTTTTCTCCTAAGACGACCGTCTTAGTGCTTAGTAGTAGGTAAGATTGGAGACTTTTGGGACACCACCACAAAAACCGGTTTTCCACATTTCCAAGGTTGCCACAAAACCAAGGTCCCACCGTACCAAGGTCAAAAAAGCGCAATGTGTGACCTACTTACATATCATTACCACAAACCCACGGTCACAAACCCCGATTTCCTGTTCCACAACTACAAGGCTATCTGTGCGACATATCATTACCACAAAACCAGGGTCACAAGCTCCGCTTTTATGTTCCACTATTACAAGGCTATCCGACCACGCTTTCCTGTTCCACAACTACAAGGCTATCTGTGCGACATATCATTACCACAAAACCAGGGTCACAAGCTCCGCTTTTCTGTTCCACTATTACAAGGCTATCCGACCACGCTTTCCTGTTTCACAATTACAAGGCCATCCGTGTGACCTACTTTATGCTTAGCCACCTGCTTGCTACTCTATACCCCACTTGTATGTTTATTGTCCACTTGTATGTTTTTTTGTCCACATGTATGTTTTTTGTCCACTTGTATGCTTTTTGCTCACCCTCACTTTTTTTACCGAAATAAAAGAAAACGATATGTAAATACATTTAATTCATGGAGAGACATGTACAAATTGTATACATACAGAAATAAAGACATTTATATATTGCACTTTTTACCAAAATAAAAGAAAACGATATGTTAATATATTTAAATTATATATATAGAAAGAAAGACATTTTATGCATTTTTTTTGCTCACCCTCACGTTTTACCAAAATAAAAGAAAACGATATGTAAATACATTTAATTCATGGAGAGACATGTACAAATTGTATACATACAGAAATAAAGACATTTATATATTTCACTTTTTACCAAAATAAAATAAAACGATATGTTAATATATTTAAATTATATATATATATAGAAAGAAAAACATTTATATATTTAATTCTTGTAGAAATAGACGTACAAATTATAGTAGAAACATGTATTACTCAGATTATATGATTTGCTATAGGAAGAAAACATTTTGATCTAGTACAAGTGCAGAAGGTCCTTTCCACTTCCGTTTCAGTACATCTGCGTGTTCTACTGCAAAAGAAATAAAAAAGATTAGATGTATACTATAATTGTGATAAAACAAGTTTTGTAAGTACGGAATGAATAATAATTAAAATCTGAGTTCGAGCAAGTTTTGAAAAAAGTAATATTTCTGTAGAACATAAATTTGAATAAAAACAAATGGGATAAAAACTAGTTTATTAAGTTATAAAACGATAAATAATAGACTAATTAATCATGTATAATAAAGCATAATAAGTAAAGAGTAAAACGTGTTTTGTGTGAAATCAAAAAAACACTTACACGAATTTATGAGGAACCGGTCAGTAATGTTTATAAGAAAAAATATGAATAAGTTGTTTACCTACTCCATTTAGCAATAAAAACTTCCTGCATTCCGGGATAGGATGATCTGTAAAAAGAAAGAAGTAATTATTCAAACTATTTACATAATAATAGAAAAGATCTATGGAGGCATTAGCGTTTAAATAATGTATACAGAAAAAATTTTATTCTACTAACCTTTAAGAGGAATTGAGATTAACGTTTCACAATTAATCAAAATACGAGTTTTATTGTTACACGTTAAACAGATTGAAATAAAAAAAAATTTACGTATACTTACGTTCAAAGAAAATATATATTTCCAATGAATATTAGAAAAATAAAACAGTAAAGCACAACACAACTTTTCACACATAAAAAGTGCACTGCTAAAATTGATATCACAGTAGCTGGCGAAAAGGATACTAAAATAAAGTAGGTCACGTATTGTATATATAAGAATGCATTTTTTTGTAGTGCAATTTGCTTTACTTCATTTGATATTACAATGTATTATATAAAGTAACATTAACCTTCACTAAAAACCTTACCATATATGGACATGTGCAACAACCTTACAATATATGGGCATGTGCAACATTTTTTTGTCAATTTATGCATACATAGCCTTCGCATTTTGTATATAAGCAAATCCGTTTTACTAAGGAGATACAGTACTTGAAGTTTCAATAACCAACATATCGAAATGGTAAGATCTTTTATATATTATTATTTTGTATTGATGTATTTTTTTGTAATGTGATCTTGGTATATATGCACATGTTTTTAATTGAAAAAATTCTGTGAACGCGATAAGAAGAGTTTTACTTAATATTCAGATAGAATTGCGTTTTGATGACTGTTGTTTAATTATTGATAAACGTTAAATTTTTTTCAAATTTAGTTTAAAGTTTTTGATAATCAAATTTGCATAAAGCCGTTTTACATAGAAATTTTTGTATGGTAAAGATTTTCAAGTACCTAATAAATTGTGAAATTTGTAAAGTATACATAAATTTTATATTTGAAGTCCTATAGAAGTACTTTTAATTTTTATATGTAGTTGTTATAATTATAACTTTCACAGTGTAAGGCAGCGATACAGATTTCTTTCTATGTTCTCTTTTTTCCTTAAAGCGTCGTATCTCGGAAGCGGGTCACCGATTCGGACTGGGTGCGTCGGAGACGTCTCGAAAGACGAATTTGATTTTTCGAAACCACTCATCGTATCTCGAAACGGCCGGAGAAAAGTATGCCTTGTCGGTACTCAAACATCGTCCCCGACGTCGACGTCTTTTGACCCGGGTTCCTAGGACTGCCAACGGAGATAGCTCATAACTGAAACGGCCGGAGAAAGTATGGCATGTCTGTACTCAAACATCGTCCCCGATGGCGCGCATCTTTGACCCGGGTCCTCCTAGGAGTTTTCTTAACGGAGATAGCTCATAACTCGAAACGGCCGGAGAAAAGTATGGCATGTCTGTACTCAAACATCGTCCCCGGTGCGCGCATCTTTTGACCCTTCCTAGGACTGCCCCTAACGGAGATAGCTCATAACTCGAAACGGCCGAGAAAAGTATGCCTTGTCGGTACTCAAACATCGTCCCCGACGGCGCACTTCTTTTGACCCGGGTTCCTAGGACTGTAACGGAGATAGCTCGTATCTCGAAACGACCGGAGCAAAGTATACCTTGTCGGTACTCAAACATCGTCCCCGACGGAGCACGTCTTTGACCCGGGTCCCTCTCCTCATAGATTGCAATAATTTATTTTATACCTAGATTGTTAAAAATATCGCATTCTAAACGAAGCGAATTTTTTTTGTTGTAATCCCAATTTGAAGTTGACAAAAAATAACTTGAATTGGTTCTATTCGAGTTCAAATGTACATCCTTTGCTATGTATTTAGGTATATAGTAGTATGTATGTATAACTATTTACATACTAGTAACTTAATTGGAGCAGACTATGTAGTAGACTAATTGCAGAATATATATGATAGGTAATATTTATTGTATTGTTTCTGGAAAACAGGTATCTGTTTTGAACTGTATTTGAGCTGTTTTGGGCTGGTTTTGAGCTGTTTTGGGCTGGTTTTGAGCTGTTTTGGGCTGGTTTTGAGCTGCTTTGGGCTGGTTTGAGCTGTATTTGAGCTGTATTGGAGCTGGTTTTAGCTGTATTTGAGCTGGTATAAGCTGTACAGATGCATGTTGAACCCCCCCCCTCCTTGCTATAATACAACACCCGCATGGAGCCCCAATACCTACTATTTTGATCATATTCAATCTCTGAAGTTTGTGACTAGTATAATGTAGTAGGGTATTGTTACGGACGCTCTTTTTGTGGGGTGCGAAGAAGAATTAATTAATATCACGCGCGGTGTGTGTGCGCGCTGTGTGCAGGTGTGCTTATGCACACCACACTACGTTTATTTTATTTTATTATTTTTATTTTTATTTTTATTTTATTTTTATTTTATTTTATTTTATTTTATTTTTATTTTTATTTTTTATTATTTTATTTTTATTTTTATTTTTATTTTTATTTTTATATTTTATTTTTATTTTTATTTTATTTTATATTTTATTTTTATTTTTATTTTTATTTTTATTTTATTTTATTTTTAGCGCATGTAGGTGTGCTTATGAACACTGAACACAATACGTTTACGTTTACGTTTACTTTGACGTTTATGTTTCCAATATGGTTATATACGGAATGTATAAGGTTGAATAGACATAGTTACGGTCACCTGATGTTCTAAATAAGAACTCGCATGTGACCATGACCTACTTCACCACTTCTGCCCCTCATTCCACTTTTCCCCACTCACCCCAACACTTTAAATTTTGTATTTAAGACGGGCGGTTCCACTGCAGTGTTAGTCCGTCTGTATGAACCACCAAGTAAAGTTTTCAAGCGGTGTTATATCATGTCTTCAAAGAATAGTAAGTGTTAGTTTCGTATTGCATCTCTCCGGCTACCCTTCCTATCCAGCACCCTTGTTCACATCAACCTACACTTCAGCATATAGTTATTATTCTTCTTTGTTGCAGCAAAATGTTTCAATGTGAATGCCTCAAGAAATTTTGTCGAAAGGATTCTTTACTGAGACATCAAAACAGCGTGCTGGATGTCAGTATCTACTCCACCATCTGGCATGCAGGAGGTTCGTTGCAAAACCAAACCACAGGGAGCAATGTGGTGCAAGGAAGCACTTCCGACGATAACAAAGCAGTACATAGACATGTTACTGATTCCTTTGCGCAAGCAGGACCATCTGGGGTAAACATCGAAGGATAATGCAAAACCCGGACCATCAGGGTTTGAGCAACTCAAGGAAGCGGAAGGCTGACCAACACGATGAACCGGTAGAACCAAAAACAATGGTGAGAGTGTGCACTGCACAGATTGTTCAATGGATATACCTAGGTATGCATTCCAAGGACACCTCAGAAGCAATAGGCATAAAGCAAATGTATGTTTCCTTGTCGATACTGGGGTCGAAGTGATTCCGAAATGCGTTTAAACAACGCATTGTGTCGTACCGATTGTCCCATGCAATATGCATACTGATGTGTTCACCTTTATGGCAGACGTAAAGGAATGTATTGAAGGTAGTACAAAATCAGTTGCAGAAACACTATTCATTAAAATGTAATGTTGAGCTGTTTGGTTTATACTTTTGAACAGTAGGAAAGCACAGAACTGAAATCCTTTCAGACTAAGTATGATATTCTCAGTGTAGGGACGGTGTTAGAAGAGTATTTCCAAAAATAAGTGAAATATTGGATGCAAAACAATCGGAATTTCAACATAAAGATTCTGGTAAGTGTGAGTCTGGTGTACTCGAGCATTAACAACTGTTTTAGGGTGGTCCCTGGTGCAATTCGTGTATATAGAGGTAAACCTGCTTAAATTTTCTCCCACCACGGGTTCTTCCAATATGGCTGTCCCCGCCGAAATCGCACATAAACACGCCATAGTCAATGTAAAAATAATGATAATTGCTGTTTGCATGGGCTGTTGTATCGGCACTAGTGACACCAACGGGAGTACCACAACGCACATCTTCTTACCCTGATTTCCAGACGTTATTCAACTGGACTGGTGTACAGTTCCCTGTTAAGCTGACGAATATTTCAACGTTTGAGAGCAACAACAACATTTCTATTAATGTTTATGGGTTAGACGATACCTATCGTGATGGTCAACGTGTCACGGAGGTAGTGGGGCCTCTATACTACACCAAAGCCAAACAGGCAGTCCATGTTAATTTATTATTATTAGTCAGTAACCAAACAGATAATCAGCATTATGTATGGATAAAAATTTTTCTCGTTTACTTAGCAACCAAATAACTCGGCGGAACGGAGCAATGTATTTTGTGATGCATGCTTGTATTACTTTAGATCCGAGGAGCAATTAACCCGACACGTGTCACACGACTGTAACTTCGTATATACAAAATTACCGGGCGTGAAACAAAAAAGACATAACCGGGGAATTCTACGCGGAAAATATACTCGCTTTTCGGAACTATCAGAAACAAATGGTTCTACCATTCGTAATATATGCTGATTTTGAAGCGCTCTTAGTACCGGTAGATACGGCTGAACCAGATCCCGAAAACCGTTCACGATAAAACGTGTAAACACGAACCATACTCGTTTAGTTATTACATTAAGTGTAGTGTAAACGATGCGTGGTCTAAGTTAGAGCTGTATAGAGGAGCAATGCAGGGAGATATTTATAAGACGACTGGAAAGTGATGTAAAACGGATATATAATGAACATTTCAAAGCTATTGTCCCAATGACACCATTAACGGATGAACAGCAGGTTACGTATGAATGCAGTGTATGTTGTTACATATGCGGTAAGCACTTTACGGACGATCCGACAAATCCGAAAGTACGAGATCACTGTCACGTTACTGGTAAGTATCGTGGTGCAGCACATTCAACGTGTAACTTAAACTATCAGGTACCTACATTTCTTCCCGTTTTTCTACATAATCTCAGTGGTTATGATGTTCACCTGTTCATTAAACAGTTAGCGAGTGAAACGGAAGAAATTACCGTACTTCCGGTTAACAGTGAAAAATATATAACGTTTGGTAAGCATATTTTTGTTGATGAATATGTAAACAGTCATGGTATCAGGAAAAGAAATACATTAATTTACGGTTCGTCGATAGTTGTAGATTCATGGCTGCATCCTTAGATACTCTATCACAGAATTTATCAGATGATCAATGTATGGAGGTACGGAAATATTTTAGTAATGATAGCGACTTCAACTTAGTGAGAAATAAGGTAGTTTCCTTATGCGTACGTAGACAGCTTTAGTAAGTTGAACGACATCACGGTGCCATCATATGACAAATTCTACGATAAAATGCGCGATGCAAATATTTCCGATGACGAATACTGTCGCGTTCTACTGGTATGGGATCACTTTAAGTGTAATACACTAGGTGATTATGCTGATATTTATTTAAAATCAGATGTGTTGTTATTGGCTGACGTGTTTGAAAACTTTAGGAGATTATGTATGGGTGTGTATGGGTTAGAACCTGCACAGTATGTCACTTTACCTGGATTGGCGTGGGATGCCATGTTGAAATGTACGAAAGTAGAGCTAGAATTACTGACGGATATGGATATGTATCACTTTTTAAACAAGGTATTCGAGGTGGAGTAAGTACTTGTATCAAGCGGAGAAGCATCGCTAATAACGAGTTTGTTCCAAACTATGATCCTAAACAACCGAAAGTGTTTTTACAATATTTAGATGCCACGAATTTATACGGCTGGAGTATGAAGCAATACCTGCCTCACGATGGGTTTATGTGGTTACCTCAAGAGGAAATAGAACACTTTGACGTAGTAAAGATTGATGATGACGCCGATGTTGGATTTGTACTGGAGGTTGATATACATTATCCCCACCATCTGCATGACGAACACAACGATTATCCGTTTTGTCCTGAAATGATCTGCGCACCACATTCTCAGGAGGAGAAGTTAATCCCGAACCTGTGTGATAAGACCAACTATGTTATACATTACCGCTATTTAAAATAATGTATAGAGCATGGCTTAATTGTTACTCGTATTCATAGGGTTTTACGATTTCGTCAGAGTCCGTGGCTAATACCATACGTAGACCTTAATACAGCTCTCCGCAACACAGCACAAAACAAGTTTGAAAAGGATTTCTATAAAATCATGAATAATGGCGTGTTTGGTAAAACAATGGAAAATGTCGATAAACGAAGAGTTATTAAACTGTTAACACATTGGGAAAATAACGGTCGTCTGGTAGGTCTAGCATGGTACGTTGCAAAACCGCAATTTAAAAATTTTATTCAATTCACTGATAAATTGTTTGCGGCGGAATTGTCGAAACAGGTAGTTACGTACGACAAACCCGTCTATGTCGGATTCAGTATTTTAGATCTTTCCAAAATTATAATGTATCGGTTTTTTTATGATATCTTACGAGCTCATTATGGCAAGAATGTCACGTTGCTCTATACTGACACGGATTCTTTGATTGTTGAGATAGTAACTGATGATATGTATGCACACATGCGAAATAATTTAGACGAATATGATACTTCCAACTATCATAATGAGTTGCATGGTATTCCTACGACTGCTTCCGTCGTTGGACGAATGAAAGATGAGTATGCAGGAAAGCGATTCATTATTTTTATGGTGCTGGATCGAAGTCATACTGTCTGAAGCTTGCTGATAAGGAAGTTGTTAAGAAAGCGAAAGGTGTTAAGAAAGTTATTATTCAGAAAGTGTTGACGGAAGTAGACTACAAAGCGGTCGCGGAGGGTCTGATAAAACAGTAATGTGTAAAATGCTTGTGTTTCGATCAACCTTACATGATATATATACCGAAATGTTAAACAAAATTGCCTTTAGGTCCCAGGATGACAAACGATATCGACTACGTGATACGTGTTCCACATTGGCGTGGGGGCATTGGCGAATACCGGAATTGGAGAATGCTGATCCGTTGAGCGAACTATTACAGGTTGCTAAGCAAATGAATTTATATTAACCGGAAGAAGAATAGTTTGGGTACTGACACTTGCTAGTTTTTTCCTATATTCTCTCCATAATGAAACTTATATTAATAATAGTTGTATTATTCCTTTAGTTGTTTTAAATATACTAATATTATGTATTAATTCGTTAGTAAGAGAATATATACTATACAAATACTGTGTGATATAAATAAAAAAAAACGAAAATGACTATTTACTATTTTTTTATTAAAAAATATGTACAAGACTTATTGCATTATATATATATATATTATATAAATGATATACAGTAGCCAAAGCACAGTGGCATAATGATTTACAATGAAAGTAACAAACGGGTTGCATAGCAGGAAGAGGTGGACTTTCCTCAAGTTCAATAACAGGCTGGGTCACAAATTTTCTGATGTAATCTGCTTTCTCTCTGCCCTTGACATAGACAGTATCTGTTGGCTGAATCAATCTCTCGAGTATTCTTCGAAAATGGTGTGGTGGTGTATACCCTTCTTCCCATTTAATACAGTGCTGGTTTTGCATTAACCAAGTAGCTTGACGACGACTCTCTGCATCCAACGTATGCCAGGGATACGGTGATTTAAAAACAAAATGGGCAATTTGTTTCCCATTATAAATGGCGAGTTCTTTTGGTATAAAAGCTTTTGAAATTTTGAACCCTTGTACATCGATTATGACGGACATTGTATTACAACTGTCGTACTGCTTTGGTTAACGCGTTGTATGTAACTAAACGATCATGGAGTATAACACAGTATGCGGTCGTATTAGCGGGTATGTTGGCCGATGTTTCAAACTCTACACGAAGAACTACTGCTTTAGAGTGCAATACTTCTTTTGATTTGAGCAATCGACCACCATCAGTGGTGCAGCCGTCGTAAATTGAATAGGTGTGAGTAATGGTTGTCCATCTCTTTGATAATATGACATTTGGAATTTAGCAAACATTTCATACAGCGTGGCAAAGCAATTGTTATCATAATTAACATTTAAATTATCATACGGGTAACGGTCCGTGTTGAGGAATACCGAATATTCTTTAGTGCACATTTATCGAATTTACTCGCATCGTGCATAACATTATTTTCTCGTCCAGTTTGAAACCCTATAATAATGTATCTCGGTGTTTCTATACTAGTAGATGTTTTGATTGCCCATGTATGCTTATCTGTTGTTGGATAGCGGGATATATGTGGGTTTCCCAACTTCTAAATGCTATGGAGTATTCACATTTTTATCAATGTATTTCGTTAACGCTAATTCCTCCGCTAATGCTGGAATGATGTGTGGAACTTTCCAATAAATCTTATCTATGTTAACTTTTAATGCTTCGTCCACAGTTGAAATTACTGCATCGGTATCAATATTACTACGAATTAATACAAGTTCTTGTCTAATGTTCAAAATCACTTTATTATAATCTTCAGCAAAGCCAAGCAGCATTCGCAAAGGTACAAACATTAAAATACCCTTGCTCATTTGTTAGTGTCTGTTTGATGTAGGAAACCAACCGGCATTTTGATGGCGGGCAAGATCATTGGACTGTCAATGATACCAATCCTTTCATTGTCGACGTTAACCCCACCTTAGTTACGGAATCTACCACTATTCCATTCATTTCATATCTAATTTCACTGAATAAAAATGCGATACCATTATTAACGAACCTTGCGGTGTTAGAGACAGTACCATCCTGTCGCAATAATCTTCCCTCTACATAAACATAACTTTCTGATGGTAGAGTGCACATGTCTTCCTGAATGGGTATCCTGATTTCATCATTGTTTCCAAATCTCGTAGTATATGGTTGATGGGTGTGCAGTTCGGAATTAACGATAGCATTATCAACAACAACTTTTCATTAACGTTTAATATACTCATTGTAGTACTGTAAACCCAAGACTCTCCAAGAATGCTTTGTTCTGCGCTGTCAACGCTTTGGTCGCTGAACGCTTACTGACTGTACCCTTTCCACACTTCACTCTTTTATAGTTTGTTTTGCACTGGTTACATGCACATGTATTATACCGCGTCACCATATTTTCTTTAAATGTAGTCCTATCGTTATGACTTCTCCGTTAAAATTGACGAGATCTCCGTCTTGGTCTACTATTTTAAGTGTTATTGTTGAAATGGTAGATGTATTTATAGGTAAGTAGATAACATGTTGAGGTGATTCGATTATTTTATATCCCGCTGGTACACTGGGAAAGAATTGATGAATTATGTGTGATGACTCACCATTTTTAAAACTACCACTTGTTATATTGCACTCGATAATTAATGAGTTAATTTTGATGATGTTAATAGGGTTCTCAGAGGTGTACACTTTTTTAGCTTGGTAAACAGCAGTTTTATTAAAGCCCAGCATAGGCCCTATCGAATGGACTACATTGAAACTAATGTTATGGGTTGCTTTCATGGTTGCTTTCATAGTATTATTATTTGCTCGTAAATCAATATACCCCTTATCGTCTTTCACTGAGTCATTAATATATTTATTCACATCTGCGATTTCGTATGTTCCTGGCGGTATTGTAATTTTATCTCTTCCAAATATGAGCATGTTGTTCTTTGAAGTAACGTTTTGTATAGTATTGAACGATTCAAAACTAGTTAACCCCATTACATATTCCGACTCATTATCAAGAAAAATCGGTGGATTAAATGTGGCTTGCAGGATACTGCTTTTACCGGTGAAGGTAAATGTGTACGACATCACGATCACGTAACAACTACTGACAATCAGAACGAGTAGTCGTATAAAAATCGTAAGACTAGATGACCACAGTTGTATGTATTGAACTCTTGAACCTTAGTAAAGTTATAATCAATTGTGTTTCTGCTACCATCACTTTTAAAATAGTGGACTAATTCAAGGGTGGTTTAATATGTCCTATACTATCAAAATATGTTATATGTCTATTACGCTTAATATATGCTGTCCAGTGTGTTCCCTGATTAGCTTGATTATCCAGATTCACAATACCACATTCATTCCTATGGATTCGTGTAGGTAGTTATCTCGCATATATATCCCTCTAAAGTAGGGAATCTTTAATTGCTCAACAAATTTTGATAGCTCAACATTACTTAAGGCGTGACGTGGTAGCTTCAGTGGGAGTTTTTGAATACGGTTGTAAATATATACCCAAACCTCGTTTATATGGTTTTAGATATAAACCTTTTCCAACAGTTGCTTTCCATTGCTTGATTGTGTCGTTTGGTTTCTTCTAACGTTTTGTCGCAGCTTTTGCGTCGGTAACCGCTTTTGCAACTGCAGCTGCACCGCCACCTAACGAACCTAAGCTCCTAATGCTGCAAATAGGGGAATAAGAGGTATGAACCCCTCGTTTTGGTATAGGTAATATTCTGCTCTTGGGTGACATGATTTTTTGTGTTTTAGAACGCTCAAGGCTTGCTGTATTGCAGATCGTAAAGATGATCGAAGTTTACCACCAACACGACGTCGCGCTAGAAGTACGCTTTGTTAAATGAAATTGGTTTGGGGTACGCTTTGCTCTTCGTGGTTTGCTTCCCATTCTATTGCTTGTCCGTGATCTTCCACCCATCCCATTTTCCGTTTTCCTTTCATTATTCCAGCTATAGTTAATGCAGCTGCCCTTTCTCCAAATGTAGCGTTTGAGGAACGAAATCTATTCCAAGCTTTTTGTTGCAAAGTTTTATCGGCAATGTGTCGTTGACTTAAATCGTTTGACTGGGAGTATGCAATATCGTGTCTTTACAGGCTTCGTCCAATTTAATACCTTTGTCGCCGCGAGCTAGTCGTTTTTGTAAACGGGTACCCGGTCCGCAGTATCTATACCCAGGTATATGCAACTCCACGGGTAATTTATTTATTAAAGTATTAATTAATCCTGAACCCCTTTTCTTCTTATTACACCGAGAAGTATACTTCATACCAGACTGATGTCACTCCACTACTAAACTACTTTCATGTATGACACGTATATATATTAGCACCATACAATTTGTGGTTTAGTACTATGACGGGCACCATACCGTTCATTCCGCAAGACACAGAATTACCTATTAAAAATTATGACATAGCTGATAACAAGGAACTTTACTCTAAACATAGCGGTCTACTGAAAGGAGGATGTAAACGAGGTATAATCGTTGGTCCATCTGGGTGCGGAAAAACAAATGTTATGATTACCTTGTTAGAACATCCAAATGGTTTACGTTTTGAAAATGTCTATATATATTGCAAATCATTATATCAACCTAAATACCAGTACCTACGAAATTTACTGACACCCATAAAAGAAGTCGGGTATTTCGAATACAGTGATAATAGTGATGTTATATCCCTAGTGATTCCCGTAAAATTCAATAATGATTTTCGATGATGTAGCGTGTCATAAACAAAATGAAATAAGAGATCATTTCTGTTTTGGCAGACATCGAAATAATGATTGTTTCTATCTGTGTCAAACGTATTCTTCAATTCCAAAACAGCTTATACGTGATAATGCTAATTTACTTATTCTTTTTCAACAAGATCACACTAATCTTAAGCATGTGTATGATGATCACGTTAATGTCGATATGTCCTTTGATAGGTTTAAAGATTTATGTTTTTGTTGCTGGCAAGACAAATTCGGATTTCTTGTGATTGATAAAGAAAGCGATATTAATACAGGTCGGTACCGTAAGAGATTTGACTGTTTCATTGCAGTATAAATAATCTACTAGGACTGTCAACGTACAGAGTGTGCAACAGAAATATGCGAGTTTGAAAGAAGATACCGCTCTTACAGAACGTGCAATAGAAGCACACTTTAAACCTATTACACAACCATTAAAACAATTAATTACTAAAAATGATGGTTCTCTCTTCAAAGCTGAACCCCTTACGCCAGAAGTCGGAAAAAAGGAGTCCATTGCACACGAAAATGAAGTATTTTTACATTATACACCGAAATCCTCTAGAATACGTAAGGAGCCACGTACTATTGTTCCTGACACCATTCCCACACCTCTACAAGAATCTGTAATTGCTGATGTCACACATGACGACGAGGTGGAAATTCCTACTTTACAACAATTGAAATCGGAACTACTAGCTGCTGGATCTCAACCCGCCTTTGAAGATTATCTAAATCAATACCAAGGATTAGCTAAGTACTACGTTGAAGGTATATTTAGAGATACAGAAGACGAGTATGACTTAACATATGGCGTGCATTTCATTCCTGAAGAAGAGAAATTTTTATAGGCGATGCTGAACTAGATTTTGTTGGAGAAAATTTGCGAATCGCTCTTCCTGATGGATCATCCCTAGATTATGAGGGAACACCGGGATTATATGAACTACTTTTTAAAAAGTTCCTACGGGATACAAAAGAGTGACCTAGCAATACAATGACATATTGCGTCGTACTAATGCTGCCCGACGTAATTATAACCCTGATGATCAAATCCGAGGAACTAATAGTAAAAATATGTGAAATCATTAAACCATTACTTCAACCTAGAAAACGTTCTGCCACATCGTCTATTGCACCTCCAACCACAAGATCTCGAACAACTTCTATCTCCAAAAGAGGTGGTGGACTGCAGCTATTGCGATACAATAACAAAGCTATTGAATTTGTACCGTGGAATAATCCGAATAAGTTAGTAGATTGGTTAAGGGAATTATTAGGATCAATGTCGACAGGAAATACTAGCAATCACAACGAAGTAGTATATATAATTGATGAACTACGTAAGCAAAAGTAATACAGTAACAGCTCTTGTTATAAACCTATTACTATATCCTTTTCATTTCATTGTTACACGACTACCACTAAACGCAGTACTACATGTCATCAGTTATGCCAATAGATAAATTTGGCGGACATCTTCATCATCAAATGACAGTGGATAAATTTGGAAAACATATTACTCAGCATCGCAGTGATGCTACGAAGCAAAGTGATATATATTACGAAACTTATTTTACCTTGCAAGGCGTCTTGCAACAGACAACAGTAGATATTCCATTGGGTATCAATGGTAGATATTTCTTTCCTACAGAGGGAAAAATATTGCATTGTAGTGGTTACCTCGAGATATTCATCTTCGAGTGGATACTGTAATATATACGACACCGCTGTTTCTAAATAATAAAACTATTCGTAAGGATGGTGTGATTCAACCTATAATTCCAAAAGATATCAATTTCGACAAAGAACAATTATTCATCCTAGAGATTCTACTACAATCCAAAGTAAAAAATGAGTAAATCCGATGTTGTTGAAGAACTGCACAAACCTGCAAGAATAAATTTTCCGCGACGTTGTGTAGTACTAAAAGGTTTAAATGATCTCTTTCAAGCTGATTTAGTGGAAATGATACCTTATGCTCATGTGAATAAAGGATTTCGATATATTTTAGTAATAATTAATGCCTTCTCTAAATATGTCTGGGCTTTCCCATCAAACGCAAGAATGGTAAACTAGTCGCGGAGGTAATGGATAAACTGCTATCTGGATTGCAAAAGATGCCTACGCATATACAAACTGATATGGGAACGGAGTTTTATAATGCAGAATTTAAAAAGTAATGAAAAATTCAATATCAATCATTACAGTAGTTATTCCACCTTGAAAAGTAGCATAGTCGAACGTGTCAATCGTACCCTTAAAGCAATAATGTGGAAAACATTCAGCATGCAAGGATCATATAAGTGGCTATCAATCTTGCCTCAAATTGTTACCGATTATAATTCAAGAAAGCATAGAACAACCGGATATAAACCGGTAGATGTAACGGAAAAGAATGCTGCAGATATTTTGCAACATTTAAAATGTCAGAAAGTTCTTGACCGTAAAACACCTAAATTTAGAGTGGGGAACATGTACGCATTAGCAAACATAGAAGCATATTCTCTAAGGGTACACACCTAATTGGAGTTACGAAGTCTTTCGAATATCAACAGTTAAACGTTCAAGCCCACTCACCTACACATTACGTGATAGTCGAGATGAAGAGATTCAAGGTCGGTTCTATGAGCCCGAACTACAAAGTGTTAAACATCCAGACATTCATCTAGTTGAACGTGTCATCCGACGTCAAGGGAATAAAGCTCTCGTTAAGTGGTTGGGTTTTGATACTTCTCACAACTCCTGGATTTCTACCAAAGACATTGTGTAATACGCTAATTAACCTTAATTATATATACTGTAATATTAATATGCAATAAACAGATCTTTTTTTTACTTTTTTATTACTACTATCCTATACATATACATCACTACATACTACTAAAGCGTCTGACAAACACACACTCACGATGCTGTTTTTCGAGAATTGGTGAAATTATATTAGCACAGTCGCCTATTCTTTTTTTAAATCGTGCAGAATCTCTAGCTAATTGTTCCCATTCTCCTTTTCGCGCATGCCTGTAAGCCAACTCCCATACTACTATGTAGTGAACTACGTTTTTGGACTCATTAATGCGCACCTTCTTCACTGGGTGAGTCGTCATCTGATGACTCAAAATTCGGTAAATATCTTTCTATTTCGTGTATAAATTGCTCCAATGATATTTCTTTAAGGTCTTCTATTAATCGCTTTATACAACAAATACACTCTATATCACCTACATGCGATGTTAAGTATTTTTCACAAAGGCGTATTCCTCCCCCATACTTATTAACTAGATTATTTAAATAGTCATCACTAAATCTACCCATTCCATACACTTTTTCATGATCAGCATCGAATTCTAATGATTGTAACTGGCATATTAGTCTTTGGACTGCACTAACACAATCTACAGCTTTAGGCCACGACTCCGCACTATAACACATCCACATATTGACTAACATCTAATACTATCCACTATTGACTACAAGCGCGTTACCCCCTTTGAGTTATAGGATTGGTAAGATCCATATCCATATATAGTTTCTCCTTGGCAAATACTTCCATTTCCAGAAGGCAGGCTATGTTGACCTCAAATACATCACGCAATGGACCTATAACTTGGTGAATGTTACATTCAGGAATTGTCGCTGTCGACTGTATTAGGTTTTATAAAACTCTGGAAAGTTCACAGTATCTGCCAACTCCAATCGGTAATATATTATCTTCAAAAGCTTCCATAACTGTTCTATAGACTCCCATCCTAAATAGACATCAATTTCGTCACTATCACAGAGGCGTATAATTTTTTCTTGTTAATATTTTCGTACGAGACAGTCTTCGATCCCAGTTTGGTAGGTAGCCATGTTCCTTCAGGACTGTAGAAATAATTAGTAATCACCCCTTGATTATCCATAAGTATACGCCATTCCTGCTTGTCAAACACCACTCCACCACTCTTCGTTCCACCTAGTTTTACGACTGGCTCAAATCCAAATTTGGGTGATAGACCGACACTAACAAACTTTGTTTTACTTTTATTTAAGAAATAATGCACATTATTAAGCAAAATATCGCAATATTTACTTGAACTTATAGCACCGAGAATCTTCGCCTTTTCTATGGCTTGACGTACGATGTTATCCATTATATACGATACTGACTTTACATACATTCCCTCTCTTTATATATGACACTCTCCCACTATGTACCCTCCTCAAGGCTACTTACGTGACCTTCACGATTGTACCACACATTGCTTTAGCGGTCTTGTCGGTTACACCTTTTCAAGGTTTTCTTTTCGTTCCACTACTTCAAGGATTCACAGCCATACTTATTCACCACATTTCCAAGGTCTCACATTTCCAAGGTTGTTCCACTTTGCCACAACAAGTTTACTACACAAGGTTACATACTCCCACTCAGTTTTATTCATATACTTAAAGGGAGGGTTTTTACATATACCATAGTTACCGATCTTCACTATGTCAGTTACTCCAGTGCAAGACGATTGGAAGACAATGTACCAACCACAAACCCTATTTCAACTTAGTACGCGACGGACATGTCAATTAATTCCGAACTGGGTAAATTTTGAAAAGGAAGGAATACTACCGGCTTCCATAAATAAAGTGCTACGAAATAATTATGAACTGGTTCAGTGGAATTCAGCGTGGTATGCCGAAATGAGCAAGGTAATACGCGAGCACTTTGCGGCAAGTCGTGTAACAGCATATGCCCACATTGTATCAATACATGTTCGATACCATCTGGTGGACTTCATGAATTTGTGTCATTGCTGTTTCGCTCGATTGAAACCAGGAGATTACCGCGTACTGGACCATCATATGCATATGGAGCGGTGGACTGCGCGATACTACCTGTCGCACGAATATTATTGGTGCTCGTCGTGGCACCTCTCACACAGTTATACGATGTGTACGATGATGACTCATGTATACTGTGTGATGAGGTGTGCTACGTAGACGAGTAGTCTTTTACTGTATCTATTGTATATATTGTACATATTGTATATATGTTGTATATATTGTATATATTGTATATATATTGTATATATTGTATAGAATACATTATTTCCTGTCAGTATCTTACTGATTTCGCTGATGTTAACATGTGTGACCCAAACTTTTATTATCCTCAGTATTACAACTGTTTCGATAAACGCTTACTAACGTATCGAACATGGTCTGGAGTTCACTCACCCTCATCGCTTGCTGCAGCAGGATTCATTTCCACATCTTCAGACGATACGGTTGAATGTTTCATGTGTGGGGTTAGAATAAACCGATGGCAGCCAGATGTCAATCCGTTACAGGAACATCTACGATGGGCACCACATTGCACGTATGCTCAGCTCCTCGCACCACGTCCGCGCAGATGTACTGAAACGGAAGTGGAGAGGACCTTCTGCACTTGTACTAAATCAAAATGTTTTATTCCTAAAGAAAATCATATATCTGAGTAATAAATTAGTACATATCTGTCTACATCAATTAAATATATTAACATATTGTGTTTCTTTTATTTTGGTAAAAAGTGAGGTTGAGCAAAACATACAAGTGGACAAAACCATACAAGTGAGTAAAAACATACAAGTGGGGTATAGAGTAGCAAGCAGGTGGCTAACATAAAGTAGGTCACTCGGATGGCCTTGTAATTGTGAAACAGGAAAGCGTGGTCGGATAGCCTTGTAATAGTGGAACAGAAAAGCGGAGCTTGTGACCCTGGTTTTGTGGTAATGATATGTCGCACAGATAGCCTTGTAGTTGTGGAACAGGAAAGCGTGGTCGGATAGCCTTGTAATAGTGGAACATAAAAGCGGAGCTTGTGACCCTGGTTTTGTGGTAATGATATGTCGCACAGATAGCCTTGTAGTTGTGGAACAGGAAATCGGGGTTTGTGACCGTGGGTTTGTGGTAATGATATGTAAGTAGGTCACACATTGCGCTTTTTTGACCTTGGTACGGTGGGACCTTGGTTTTGTGGCAACCTTGGAAATGTGGAAAACCGGTTTTTGTGGTGGTGTCCCAAAAGTCTCCAATCTTACCTACTCTTAGTGCATATTTAATAACTTGAAACAGCAAAATCTGTTCTTTGTAAAAATGTTGGGCATCCTGGTGTAGCGTATATCGTCTAAACCGAATGATGTTAGGTTTTAATCTCATTTTATCATCAAAATTATTTATATCGGCATCGCCATTGTCGTCATGGAATGTTCGCTTTTGATGATATAAAGCTACAAAATCTGCCAAACAAGCATATTCCTTTTTTTGGGGACGTTCACTATATTTAAGAAAAATATTTATCATAAACACGTGGGCAGATTCAGGACCCAACTCCTTAAGGTCTTAATTTGTTTTTAACATTTGTACACTTTCATTAATGGGAGAAGTGTTTACATATACAGTTTCTGTACTACTTACAGACAAAGGTAAAGATATGCAATGATAAACAGCTTCTCGTGCCGACCTAAAATTGCTATTTTAGTGCGCGCGGTACACTCAAAATATTGGGAAAAGATCGCATTTGATATTACAAGCAAGCGGTTTTGCACAGTTGCTTTTTAGACTAAAAAAAAAAACGATTTGACCCGTAGCACTCCAAAATTCACCCCTTAGGGGGATGGAGTTTGGGGGAGGGGGTGTTTTTCTTATTATTTCAATAGAATTGTCGCTATTTTGATTTTTTGTGTACGAATTTGTTGCAATAATTGAAGTTAGTACTTTAAAAAATTTATTTATACTTTAACAATAACTTATAATAATAATAACTTTGTTTAATTAAAAAAAAGCGTTTACTAAACGCGCTTTTACAGAAGCTGTTACATTCGTTACTTTTGCTATACTATTAAGTAAATTTTTGCGATCTAGTAGAATTAATGAATTACTCGTATTTCTTTGAACTTTCTATGTTTATAGAAATAATGACATTTCTCTAAGCTTATCTCTGTAGTTTCTTGAATATATTACGCTTCACAATTAAAAACATTTCTGTAGTGGTTAGGTAAACCTTTTGATGGTCACTTATAAGTTATATTTCAACTTCATGTGTTGGGAGTCACTGGTATATATCCGCTTGACATCCGCATATTGGATTTTTAATTTCACTTCAAAAGCTATTTTGTGTTTCCTAAAAGAAAAATGTAAATTTCTGGACTTTATTTAGCCCATCGGTGATTATCGGTTTTATAACATTTTTCTAAATTTTGTGCCAAATCGCTATAAGTAGTGGGTACAAACGATTTATATCGGATATATAGGAAATACTGAAAACAGGTGAACTTTTGTCACGCTTGGTTTTTTGTTCTTCTACCACGTTTTACTTTCAGGCAATCGATCTGGTTCGATTCAAGAACTAAATCCATTAAATTTCTCTAACCACGAAGTTGTTTTTACACTTTAGATTTGCTGGTAAGAATCAACCTACTTAAACGGTTGGTAGATTTACTTTTATTTTAGGGGAACTCACACTCGAAATTAACTGAATCATTTCTAAACGTTACCGTTAATACTTTTCTGATTCTTTATCTCATTGAAGGTAAGATTGATGTTCATGCTTTTATTTGGCTGTACGCATTTAATTTTAGAGGTACCTTTGGTACGCCACATAATATACTTTTCGTACACCATCTAAATATACTGGTATGCTGTGTAAATATATGTACATTTGTATATAATTCGTATACTGTTAGACATACTGGCAATTGGCTGATGAAGTGTGTTATTTATTACATAGTTAGCAAGAAATTTGACTTCCACACCTGTGAAAATTTGAAATTATAACTTTCCGACAGGCTGGGATATAAAAGATAAGTTATAAATCACTCATATTCAGTGTCTTTTGGATACCTTAATGCTTTGATTAATCTGTGACCAATCCTATAAGTTGTATAGACCTATGTACATGTTTGTGATACAACTTTAAGTGTTATTGCACAAATTTTTGCGCTTTTACAGTAAATTGCTTTGGGTAAAATGTTTGGGTATAAAAATAGCATGTCTATTGGTAATGTATGTATTTAAACACTGTTTTGTAAGAAACTGTGTAACTGGATGCATTCAGCTCAACAGATTCGAGTTAAAGGATTTATAAACCGCCTGATCATTTCTATTATTTTTGTTTACTGCAAATTATTCATAGCAATTGTATTATTACTATAATCTATTATTCAATGTACCTTTACAACTTGGGGAATGCTTAAATTACATGTTTACTGTATTTTATTAAAGACTATAAACCTATGTTTTAGCATAACTTAACTTTGCAATTCTGTATATTACTTTGCCATTTTTGAATGTAAATTCAACTTAATTTCATTTTCTAAATTCTAGTATTAGACTGTTTGGGTGGCTTGCTATATTGTGTATTTAAGAGCACAAATATTTTATGTATTCTCTGTGGTTAACAATTTGTGTAACGCGAGTGAATTACTTATTTATTTAGGAATTATCTCCTTTACTTTTTTGGGGAATGTAAATTATATATATATATATATATATATATATATATATATATATATATATATATATATATATATATATATGTACTACAAATGCAAACTATATACTGCCATTATTAGAAATTAATATACCGCTTTTGTTTTGGGGACTTTCTGCTTTACAAATCTTTTTCCTAGTGCTCAGATCCTTGCACATATTCGTTACTTGGCTAGAAAAGTGGCAAATTAACTAGTTATCTAGGGCTGGCTGTTTCATCATTCTAGCTGGCGCCCTTCTCTTCTTTTTCAGCTACCATTACCATCTGTATCACTGTGGGACCCCTCCATCTCTACCGTGACCGAGCTACCGGCAAGGTATCTCCTCTGTTGGGGTAAGATTGAGCACAAAGTTGAAGTTTGTACGTAACAGAGGAAAATACTTTTCTGGCTTTGCACGTAACAGAGGAAGATACTTTTTCTGGCACTCAACGTGGGGCCGACATTTCTAAAACTCTTTTCTATCCCTATTAAAAATTTTCTGCTATAAGTATTTGTTATGTACCTATTATACTCATATAATGGTGAAATTTAAAACTATTTTTTATTGAGGTCTTATTATTTACTTTAGTTACTAGCTTTTGTGTTTAGATTTAGATTGGGGTTGTTGTTTCGAAAGTTCTGTACAAATTATTTTCGACTTTCTCACTTTAGGTTTATAAATTTATTTGATTGCTGTGAATAGTATTTCACAATTAGTACCAATTTTTTTTTTGACAGTTTATTCTTGTTAAATATTTAAATTTTATTATTCATCATGGCGAACTTATGGAAAATAGAAGTAAACCGCTTACTCAAAACTGAACTTCAATATGAATTAACTTCTCGAGCAATACCTTCCGATATCCCTGTAAAACTTTTACGTAAGGCTGTGCGTAGTGCTCTAGAGTTAGACACAACTAAATCCTTGACTGGCGTCGAGCATCAAATTGACTTTAAGACTGATCTGGCTGCTGTACGTTCAGCAGAACAAGAACTTACTACTGCTCTTTCAACCTTTTCGGGAGATATCACTACTGTTTCGTTTAAACGTATGCGAACTCTTTGGGTTCATGCTCAAAGACGTTGTGAACGTATGAAAGCTACTTCAGCTGAGGAAATCTCAGAGAAAAATCAACTTCTGCTGTCTTTCCAGATGATACGATCTGAAGTCGAATCGAGTTATCGAAAAGGCAAACCTTCTACTTCTGTGAGTTTTTCACAAGTTGTTTCTTCTAGTCCTTCTGTTACGAAATCAACTTCTGACAGTGAACCTGAATATCTTTCATCAGATTCTGAAGGTCATGTTTCGACACCAAAACCTATTTCTGCTGTGCCTACTGTTTCTTCTGCTATCGCTGCTTCTCCTAAATATTTTTCTGCAGCAAAACTTAATCTAACGTTTTCGGGGGAAGGACTACCTCACTATTAGAATTTCTTACACGTATTGAGGAACTGGCTTCGGCTAGAGGTTTAACTCACAGCTATTTGTTCTCTGCTTGTCCTGAATTATTAACCGGAAAAGCATTATTATTGTTTAGGGCTCACAAAGCCTCACTATCTTCTTGGGCAGACGTGGTGACTTTACTCAAGTCTGAATTTCTTTCAGTTGACTTTGAGGAACGACTTCTGAATGAACGATGAGGGCGACTGAAACGATAGGAATTTATGTAGCTACGATGCAAGGGTTATTTCAACGACTTCTTACTCCTCTTTCGGAAGACCAACAATTAATAGTACGACGTAATCTTACTCCTTATTACCAAACTTCTTTGGCTCTAGTAGAAATCACTTCTTACTCAATTAATTTCTTTAGGGAAAAAGCTGGAATATAATAAATATGCAATAGATAATTTTAAACCTCCAGCTTCTAGACTTTCTACGAGACTTCTTGAACCGAGTCTTGCTTATGTTTTGATTCTTCAACTTCTTCAAAGATGCCTAGACCTTTAGTCAGTACAATCACTACTCCTACTCCTACTTCTTCCTCTGCTTCTCTACGCTGTTGGAACTGTCGCAAACAGGGCCACACTTCACCGAGGTGTCCTGAACCTCAAAACAAACATTGCGGAAAACCTGGCTACACCAAAATGAGTTGTCCTGTCTGTACGAAAATCAAAAACTAATTTCGGAAGTTCTGACCTAGTGGAAGATTCAACCATCTCTTTAATCTCGGATTCTCCATTTTCGGGCTAGCTGACAACTAACGCTATCTATTGACTTTATTTTCGCGAGTGTCCGCAATGACGAGCGACCATATCTAAACATTTCAATTTTGGTCACACTGTTAAGGGTTTATTGACAGCGGGTCTTCACGTATAGTACGTGAAGACCCGTGGTCTCCGGGTTGGCAAATATTACTTACTCATCTTTCTTCGTCGTTTTGTGCTTTGGCGAATAGTAGTAAATGTCACATTTTGGGCCACTTATCTCTTCCTTTAACTGTAGAAGATAAATCTGTCGTATTGGATGTACTAGTGGTACCTGAAGTATCACAAGCTCTTATTTTGGGTATTGACTTTTGGCGAGCGATAAACTTTGTACCAGATTTTCGAAATGGGCAATGGTCTTTTGGCACTTCTCCTTCGATAGACTCCATCTCTGAACATTTAAATTCCTTCTCCGAACTTACTCTTCTTGAACAATCTTCTCTACAGGCACTTTTGAAACCGCTTTTCCTACAGCTGCTGATACTATGGGTTGCACTTCTCTTTAACATAAAATTTTAACATCTTCAGAACCGATTAAGCAACGCTATTATTCTTTCTTCTGCTCTTCAAGCAGTAGTCCATAAAGAATTGATGATATGTTGTTAGGTGTGGCTGAACCATCAAACAGTCCATGGTCCAGTCCTATTGTTTTAGTGAGGAAAAAGACAAATCGTACCGTTTCTGTATCGACTTGCGGCGACTTAATGCCGTTACTCAAAAATATGCTTATCCTCTACCGTATATTACGTCTATCTTAGATCGCTTACAGGATGCGCGATATTTATCCAGTTTGGACATACGCTCCGCCTACTGGCAAATACCTCTTTCTCAGGATTCTAAACCTCTTACAGCTTTTACTGCTTCTAATAGGGTCTATTCCAATTTACTAGAGTGCCTTTTGGGCTGCACAATAGTCCAGCGACCTTTCAACGCCTTATCGATCGGGTTTTGGGCAGATTTAGTACCCTTTGTTTTACGTACTTTTACGATATTATTATTTCTACTCCTACTTTCGACAATCACTTAGAAGTTCTCTTACTGATTTTTCAACGTTTGAATTCGGCTGGCTTGACACTCAGGCGAGATAAATGTCAATTGTGTTTTCCAGTATTAAAATACTTAGGTTATGTGGTCAATAAAGATAGACTTTTGGTTGATCCAGACAATTTCTCACTGCTTGTTGCAGTTAACCATGCCGAGACATGGTTCAACTCTAACGACTAGTTTTAAATAAAGATAAAACTCAGAATGGTGTATTTACCTTAAGACCCTACATCGCTTCCGGAAGCTATAGTAATGAGTGCATATTCTAGGTATCAGAATGGACACTAGGCTATCTTGGAACAATCATATAAATCATATCTCGCATAAATTAGCAAAAAACATCTTTGCATTACGCAATCTAGCTACGTCTGTTTCAGCTGAAATTTTAAGGATTGCGTATTTCTCGCTTTGTCATTGCCATATTTTATACGGAATTATTACTTGGGGACACGCCCCGAGCGCAAAAAGAATTTTCGCCTTGCAAAGAAGAGCTATTCGTGCTGTAGATCGTCTGCCATACGCTTCCGACTGTAAGCAATCCTTCGTTAAACTTCGTGTAATGACCATGTACTCGTTATTTGTTTTTGTTTGTTTATGTTATGTCAAGAATAATATTCCTAATTTTGAAACATATAGTCAAATACATTCTTATGATACTAGGAACAAAGATAACTTACATTGTAATTATGTAAGATTATCTAAGTCACAAAATGGACCTAACTTCTGGGTTGTCAAATTTTTTAATGCACTGCTTACCAATGTAAGAAATTTATCTTTTAGTCAATTTAAATCCAGTATTAAAGCAGTGTTACTTAAGAACCCGTTATATAATATAAACGACTATTTTGTTATTCATTTTAATCAGTGAAATGTGTCATTTATATATTTTAGATAATTAATAATTCTGACAAGTGTAAATATTGGTGAAGTAAGCTACACAATAAATATTATTATTATTATTATTATTATTATTATTATTAAAGTTGCTGCAATTCTTTCTATACCTACACCTTCTACGGTTATTGACGTACGACGCTTAATTGGAATGGCGGGATGGTACAGACGATTTATTCCTAATTTTTCTTCTCTAACTGCTCCACTGAGTGCCCTGACTCGTAAAAACGCTTCTTTTAACTGGTCTCCTGAATGCGATGAAGCATTCACTTCATTGAAAAAACTGCTAGTTTCTGCTCCGATCCTTTCCTGTCTCGATTTCTCTTGCCCTTTGTCAATCCAAACGGATGCTTCTGATTTTGGTCTTGGCGCGGTTCTAAGCCAACATACTTCTTCTGGGGAACAAGTGATCAGTTACATCAGTCGATCATTATCTAAGATTGAACGTCATTATTGAACAAGAAATGTCTGGCTGTGCTTTGGGCAATCGAAAAGTTTAGGCCATATATTGTTCACTTCTCAGTAGTCACCGATCACCATTCTCTCATCTGGCTCAATAAACTACCTAATCTTTCAGGGAGTTTAGTTCGGTGGGCGATTCGCCTACAACAATATGATTTTACTGTCCTTCATAGAAAAGGCAAAGAACACCTGGTTCCTAGTGCATTGTCTCGTTCCGTACCTAAATTAGAAACTATTTCTCATGACTCTCCTACTTCAATCATTTCTCAACCTATCACTGACTCGTGGTATTTAAAACTGAAAGATCGTGTATTATCTTCACCTAGAAAGCTTCCTTCTTGGTTCGTGAAAGATCAATTTCTATATAAACGTTCTAAAACCTATTCTCTGTCTGATAGTCTCAGGGACGATTGAAAATTGTAGTTCAAAGAACAACGGGTGAATATCTTACGGAAAACCATGATGCCTCTACTTCAGGGCATGGCGGAGTAACCAAAACGGTAAACCGCGTTTCTAACATTTATTATTGACCTGCTCTTCGTGCAGATGTAGCACGATATATTCGTAGATGTCGGACCTGTGCCGCTCATAAAGTGGAACAGACTGCATCTCCTGGATTCTTCTCTCCGCTAGTTGTTCCTACGCGCCCATGGCAAGTTTTGTGTAGATATCGTCGGACCTCTACCTAGAAGTTCTCGAGGCTACTCTTTATTTTCGTCGTGACTGACTATTTTACAAAATTTCCATGTTTTTTCCTTTGAGAACTGCTACTGCTACTGTCATATCTCGTATTGTCGAGGAACATATTTTTTCATGTTTAGCACTTCACAATATGTTATTACTGATAACGGGGTCCAATTTCGAAGTAAGAATTTACTAGATGTGTTCTAATCATCGTACTACTATTCTCTATACAGCCAAATATCACCCTAGGGCTAATCCTGCGAACGATTAACCGCGTACTAAAGACGATGATAGCTTCTTATATCAAGTTGAATCAAAGAACTTGGGACGTTAACTTACCACAGATTGGTTGTGCGATACGATCGGCTAAGCACGATATTACTGGATACTCTCCTTATTACGCGTTTTGTGGCCGCGAACATGTTCTTTACGGCGATCTCTTCCTAAACCTGATTCTGATTCTCCAATCCTAAATCCTAAACGCGACAAACCTCCTTCTCTGATGCTGCCCGGCATTTTAATGCTAAGCTAGCTCCTAAATTCGTGGGTCCGTTCCGAATTAAAGCGGTTGTGTTACCTTGGACGTATGAATTAGAATCTAAGGGCAAATCTATAGGAGTGTTTCACGCGAAAGATCTCAAACCACATTATACTTCTGTAAATTCTCATTCTTCTGACTCTGACTGTTCAGCTATTGCTCAAAATATTTCTTTTCTAAAACGACGCTCTATAAGTCGCTTTCCTAGTCGTCGCAAGCGCCACAAATATTAGTGCGTTATATCTATGGGCGGTTGGTTGGGCGCTTATTTGGTGGGCTACTATACGGAGACCTCTCCTTATTCCTCCGTGACTTAAACATCCGGTCCCTTCTCTCCACCTCCTGTCTGTATTCGCAGACTTGCCCTTTTCATTTCACTTTCCTATCTTCTGTCTTTGATCTAAATCTACTCTAACTTCCTACTTCACTTTACTGGATGGATGATTGTATAAATGGACCTAAGAGGAACGGGATGGGTACGCCTTCCCTGTGCGAGCTTCGGTGACCACGGGATCCCGGGAATCAGAGTCAATGGGGAAATTTTCTCCGCAAATGCGATTTTCTTTTCTATTATCTCTAATAGACCTATGTCATTTCATCTGTGCTAGTTCATGGTGGCATAGGGTTGGGTTGGAGTCCTTAAGGGGCCTACTTAACACACTATTTCGGCCAAGGGATCAAATTTTGGGCTGTTTTTCTAGTGGGTTGGGATGGGTTTTCTTCGGGGTTTGGATTTTAGGCTGCCGGCCCTTAAGTTCGGCTGAGGGTGGGTAACTTTTCCTGTGGGTTGGGTTTCCTTTCTTTCTTCCTCTTCTGCTATTCTTTTAGGTGTCTGTAGGTTCCGTGTATACCACGCGTGTAATTGCTTAGTGGAATGACTGGGACGAAGACAACCTACCTATCCAGAATACCTCATCCTTATCCGCTTTGCTTCCTTAACTTTAGTGATAAATAAAAATAAAGCTATGGCAGTAGCATGTTAAGGTCAACACGATACATATTAGTGTGTTAAAGATAAATTAGAAATTTCACATATAAATCAATATAATTAAGCAATTAAACACATAACAGATATTGATTACATGAAGTACAATAATCCTAATGTGTAGAACATATACAATAATTGGTACAATGCATAAAAACTCTGCGAACTATAAGAAGGGTTATGGTACGAAGACGTTATGTTCGTAGATCATAGACTTGTGTTTAAAAAGTGCTTAAGAAGTTAAAGTGCCTTAGAAACACATCTAAGAACATGGACAATGGACATGTGCAATGTGAAATTAACAATATAAATACAATAAAATATTACACAATTACTCTACACTTATTTCTTCGTTATCATAATCTGATATAAAATCAGATTTATCCGACGAGTCTCCACTCCTACATATAATCAATTCCTCACAAACGACATACATAATATGCTCTTTATTAATGTATTCCTCTTCAATTTATTTAACATGACGGCACACTTCTTGCCAGTGGCTCTCCAAATCCATCGAACACTTTTCACGAGTTAGTTTTTCAACATCGGCTAATTTAAAAGTTGTTTCTCGATGCCACACAAGCTTTTACAATGGCCCATATTTTTTCTATTGGATTTAGCTCCGGGTGGTATGGAGGTAGTCGACATACAAAGTGACCATGTTTCGCAAATATAGCATCAATTGAATATTCCGTGTAGCTCGGTTTATTACATTTTATTAAATCATTCAGCTCCACTTTTGTTTGGGATTCATCATGTACGATCCCTCATTCTTGTAACCAAGTTATCATTTCCATTTTTTTACTACTAAAAGTTGGATGTTTAACTGCTAACGTGTTGTGATAACTTGCATTATCCATAACAATAACTGACTTTTCGAGCAAATTCGGTAATAACTGGTGCTTAATCCATCGTTTATAATTAATAAAGTTCATATCGTCGTGATAATCACCTGTTTTTGAGCCCGAGTTAAAAATTAAGAGTGAATTATTGATAAATCCCATTTCACCACCAGCATGTACTATTATAAGACGTTGACCTTTACCGATTGGAAATTTTAAACCTTCGTTGGAATCATCTACCCAGGAATGTGGTGTTGTATGCGACGCGTGTATATATGTTTTATCTGTATACACAATGGGTCGCCCTGCTCTTCGATACTTTGTTATTACTCGTATATAAGCACAACGTAAAGATCGTATATCGTATCATTCCATTAAACATTTACGATTGTCAACGGTTTTCGTCCATTTAAAACCTATTTTATTTAATAATCTTATTAAAGACGTTTCCTTCCCAGAGAAACCAATGGATTCGTCATCTTTAATAATATTATAGATAGCATTGACGGTTGGTCGTCGTTTCTTCGTGACATGAAAATTGTGTACAATTCGTCGAATGACTTGTTCCCCACAATTATCGACAGATGATCTTGGTGCGGTTTTCATTCTTTTATTAGAAGTCTTGAACGATTCTATTTCATCACGTTGAATTGCACTCCCGTCCCTAATAATCCTAACAACGGTACTTTTAGATACTCCAGTTGCTTTCACAACGATATTAAGAACGTGTGTAAAATAATGCAATCGTGAAAAAACTGACAGATGTTAATCGTGCAATAATGACATACCTTCATTCATATTTTTATGAAACTGATAAACATTCCAAATAATTTCGCGGGCGTCTTGCGGTAAGACACGCCGCTTCTTTGCTGGAATGTTTGATGTACTATCAGACGATGTACTCGCATCACCCATTATAAACAACGAACTAAATCAATATATTATATTAATACATATTACTGTGGATTACAAATACAACTTACTTGTAAATAAAAGGTGCTGAAATGGAAGGAGTTTTGAAAAAAACTGTTTACAATTGATAAAAACGTGCACGAAAAATGAGGTTAGAAAACAATAAACAACACTACATTTTGTGGACGGAACATAATATCTACTTCTCACTCATATCATTATTCCATTTATTTTTAATGCAATATTCGGTTTCTGCGCAGGTGTCTTCGCATTTGGCGTTTGCTCTAACAGGGTAACATACCTCTAAGGTGTAGTGCGAGCCTTCCGAGAATTTTTTGAAACAATCAAAATTACGCTATGAGTGGTAAATAACAGTAACAGTAAGGTGGTAGTAGTGGGCTAAAGTAAAATAGATACTATGATGTTTGGAATTAAATGAGTATTTACCTCAACAGTGGAATGCTAGCCCAATAAAGAACTTGGTGCAATTGGTTGTTTTAAATCTTCAATCGAGAAAATAAGTAAGGTGAGACAATAACCAAAATAAATGCTTAATTATTTTAATTTTGATGGCTAATAATCTTTCAGGTCCCCTTCGAGTTTTAATAAAAATCGAAGCAAAGAAAAATGGCGTCAACCAAACTTCAATTCATGAATGTCAATTGTTAGAGGAAAACGTTGTGGGGAGAATGTTTCACCGGAAGTGCATTATTGCATTTTTATTAACAATAATAAAAATTAAAAATTACCAGAAATTTGTTTTTGTACACTACACTCTTGCATTTTTGTTGGATAGGCAACCCACAATACACCAAAGTAGAAACTTTTACATAATCATGATAAATTTACAGAAATTTGAAAATTAAACGCAACAAGTTACACAGGCACTAACGGCAAACAGTTGCTGCCCATCTATTTTGATCAATAAAAATCAAAAAAGAAAACTGTTACTATAGTTCATTTGTTTAACTTATCCCGATGACGTCATGTATGTATTAAATTACGAAATGACCGTCGTCTGTAATTTAGAGCAAAAATATGAGCACTGATACCAACCTTTCTTTGTTTGCTTATTTGTTGATTGAGGTTACGTACGCGCGCCGGTTTGTTTATTTCTTATTCGTTTTTCATTGCTTCTTGAGTTAATATTTTAAAAGATCCACATTATTTTCTAGTGTTTATTTAAGGTAAAGATTAATTCGTTTTTACAGAAAGAGATAACATTTATGTTTTCATTTGTAGCACATCAACATGCCTTGTAGATCAATTACCCTAGACGAATTGATCCATAACTTAGTGGAATACTTTAATAAAGAAAAACAGAACAACACCATTAACAGCAGTGCATGCAAGCGTTAGCGATGCTGTGAAAATTGACGGTAAAACTATTTCTAATGCTTTACGACCACATCAAAATCAAGAAGAAAACAAGGAAAATGAACCTTAACGAAAAAGTCTAAAAACAAAGGACATGGATCAACGACAAAAAAGTGAAATCCGTACTACAATTTACAACATGTATATTAATCATGAACATGTTACAATTAGATACGCTCTTAACAAAAATTAGAGAAAGAGGTATCGTTGAGTGTAAAAGGATAAGCCTAACTCGTTTTGTTGAACATTGGATTTTCTTTCAAGCAAACAAACAATAGAGACGCCCTGTGCGAGAAAACTTCAATAGCATCGATGAGGATAAAATTTACATAAAGTTACATCACTTATATGAAACAAGATATATACAAGCAGTTCGTTTATCTCGCCGAAACATGGATATTTGCAAAAGGAAGCAACAAAAGAATATGGCTAGATTTCAGTTCAAAATGCTTTAAGAATTTTGGTAGCGAAGGCAAACGTTATATATTTCTATATGCTGGAACAGAAGATGGCTTTGTAGAGGGAGCAAATACCACAAATAAGAGCAGTGATTATCACGATTGTATGAATTCCGAAAACTTTGTTAAATGGTTAAAAAATCAACTTTTGCTAAACTTAACAAAGCCATCTGTAATTGTTATTGATAATGCTCCTTACCATTCACAAGTTGTCAATCGCCAATCTACTGCAAATTGGAAAAAAGGAGAAATTCCAGAGTGGCTTAGGGGAAGAAAAATTACTTATGAAAAAGAAGCATTTAAAACGGAATTACTACATATAGCAAAGCTACATAAGGAAGAGAAACAATATTTGGTCGACAATATTATTAGAGAACATGGACATGAAATTTTACGCTTGTCTCATTACCACTGTCAATTTAACCCAATAGAAATGGTATGGGGAATAAGCAAAACTTATTATGATAAACACATTGGAAGAGATGGTTATGGGAATAATAAAGTCAAACAGATGTGAAAACAAGCGTTAGAAACAGTTTCACCTTCAATTTGGTTAAAAACGATTAAACATGCAGAAGCTGAAATTCTTAAATGTTGGGAAAAAAAAAGTTTATGACGTCCAAGTCAATTCAATTATAAATCCAAACGATGACACAGATACAGCAGATGAAGTGTAGTGAACATCTGTAATTTCTTGTTTTTAATTGAATGTACATTAACATTATATTTTATAACAATGAATTATTTTCTACTCAGTCATGCTTAAATGTGAATGGACAAAACACTGTGTTATAATGTGCTTAGTGTATTTAAAACGATACTTTGAATAAGTTTATGAAAAGTACTATAATTCAATTACATTAAATACACAAATAATTTTGAATTACAGTATAATAATCTTCTACACAAACAAGTGTAAACACCGATGATTGAAATTATACTCCCGTACTTTGGAATTCGAATGTTTTCTCAAAGCATTATGATTAGTAGAATTCCTAAAAATCCAATCTTTATGAATAAATCAAATAAATAACCATTCACTCACAAATTTGCGTTATAGAATATATTGCCGTTATAGTTCGGACAAGGAGTGCTGTGTTCGGGCCCGGTGATATTTACTCAAGGCGATCTTAACATGTAATACTTTGATCTTTACATCGTTTATAGGCACCCGATGCCGTCAAAGATTTAGAACCGCCACTTTTATGTAGAAAACTATTGGAACAATTACTTCCTTTCTTTGAAATAGTTCATTGGTCTTAACCTACAAATATTTTAGAATAATTTACCAAAATTCATCTGCTACGTTATTATATTGTAAGTTTTATTGAAAATAATATGATTTTACGTGCGTACATCTACGATAAGTAAATTAAAGTTTTGTCTTTTATTTGCAAACATTATGACATGTACAGGTTGTCCCGCTTTCGTATGTTTTACAGGGTATCTCGCTTATTTTTTAGGTTAGAATCTTGCGGTTTTCGCGACACCATGCTATTTTTTAATGAAACCAAAGATGCACTAATCAAATTTGCCATAGCCATCTTAGTTTGTGTGCTATAGGGTGATTTTGGAAAAATTGCATTTTTAGTCATCCCCTGTAACTCTGTTATTGTCAGACATATTAAAAAAGTAAAACTGGTATTTGTAGATATTTTTACGTAGAATCCAGTGGCGTACTCAGATATTCTTTAGAGGTCACAGTTTTTGAGATATTGACATAACCTACCTTTTTTTTATGGGACATCCTATATATTTTTTTTAAATCTTTTTCCCCTTGCCAAGAGCTTTTCAAAAATATAGCATAGTCTTTTATTTTTATAAATAACGTGACAAAATGATTTTTTTCTATAATTTACATTGATAATAGTGGATAGCCATGGGTAACCATGGTAACGTAAAAAAAACAAAATAATTAACGTTCTGCTATTATTTAGGTATTTGATTTTTGAAGTTTCTGCTTTTCTCAAATTATTCCTGGTTACATTTTCCCAAATTTAGTGCTGATATTTATTGTTATTCGTTGTTTTTGTTTATTGTTATCGTTCTTGTTGTCGTTGTTGTTGTTTAACTATTTTTTAATATGGTTCGAAACCAAAAATTTGTAAACTTTGAGAAATATGATATGAATACCTGCTTCATATTATCTAATGAAAACGCAGACCAGGCCTTAGAACTCTATCTGAACAGGTCAGTTAATCTTTACCTTAGAATTTGTATTTATTTTATATACCTATTTTGTCATATATATATATATATATATATATATATATATATAATTTGTAATGGCTAATATTGATTGATTGATTAAATAATCGAATATGGGGATAGGGATCTATTATATATTGGGAAAATTAATTTAATTGTGTAAAATTATATGATTAATGATTAAATGTGCACCGAACTAGCTCAATCTCAATTTGGGGATAGGGATCATGTATTTAGTGGGAAATTAAATTGATTCTGAGATGTAATTACATGAATTACACTTTATAGAAATTATCATAAATGTATAAGAAATAAGCCTGAATATAATTTACACTTCCAACGCATGCGTTGTAACGTTATTGAATGAAGTTAACAATGTCAAAATTGTCAAATAATGATTTGCAGATTTTCTGTTTACGTTAACAATTAAATTTAGAATATGAAAATAATTTAAAATTTTGTTTCCTTTACAGATGTGTTTATACAAGTATTGTTTGAAATTCTACACCAATACATATACCTAATAAATAATAATTTGCAGGAAATATAACACAACAATGCGCACAATAAATAGGGTTATAAAGAAAATGTGACTCACATATACTGTTCCTAATGCAAATTGATGTCTTCAAGTTGTTCCAATTTGATGCAGGCACTTTCCACTTGATTCTAGCTGTTACCGTACACCCATTTGCTGCTGACCGGTACTCGGGTTGTCGATGACACCAACTTCCAAAAACTAGTAATATCTCCTTCCAATTCGGCAACACTCCAGTCACTAATTTTATCTTGGTAATTTTTATTTAAATAAATTAACGCTTATTGATTGGTATCGTTTATAAAGTGTTTAAATGTCCAAAATTTGTTATTATATCACTTTTATTTTTAGATGCCGGATCAAATATAAATTATTTAAAAGAGATTTGTACCAAGAAATAAAACACAAATAACCAAATAAATGTGATTTTTATTTTGGTAGAACGTAATCAAATCACGTTTGATAACACGAAAACTTTTAACAAAATCGTAACACAAATTAAATCGTACAAAAGTTTTCCGAAAACTAACAGGTATCGGAGACCGAATTATATAATTTAATCGCCGGTATAAAAACAATTGCTCTCGAATATTTTCTTCGTTAATTATAACTTTCTTTCCGATAATTAAATTAGGTTATGAACAATTACTTATTACACAAATATACAACACTGCTTAAACCTTTTTTTAAACTTTTAACAAATTATAGAGAGAGAGAGAGAACACTTCCAGGGCAATTCCTTTTATACCTTTTTGGTTGTTACTAAAAATTCAATTTTTTTTCAGCAATTCTACCTATGTAACTAAGGCTCTGATTGGTTGAAACATTTTAAAATTTTGACTAAAATAGAAATTTGGCCATAACTTTCTTATATATTAACGGATCTAAAAACTAACGACAGAAATGAAAACTACATAAAATTTTGAATAAAAAGACACCCAACAAGATATGGTTTCTTAAAATAATATGCGAAATCACCTAATCTAAATTAAATATGCATATAACTACCTAAACTTACAAGCTACACTTAATCTAATTACATAAACGGAATCCTGGGAAAATTTTACATAGGAACACATACTTTTAGAGTTAGAAATCTCGAATTTGAAGAAATTTTAAGTTTATGTAAAAATATTCTAAATTCACCTCATATTTGACGAAATTTTGCGGTGAAATGCATTGTATCCTTTTAAAAACTGTGAGATACTGAGAAAGAACTCCTACTAATTACTTTAAGAGCATAATTTAAGTCTAATAATATAAAAAAACTATAATTTTATGCAAAAAACCTAGAAATTACAACATAACCAAACTTAAATCTAAAATTGCAAATAACTTATATTTAAAAACGTTTTTATCACTCAAAATGTTATGTTAGAGGTTTGTAATACTTGTCTTTATTATATTTACTGTTCATTTCAAATGCATTGTGTCAAATAGTGTTGCATTAAAAATCACATCGTCTAACACATTTACTGGAATTTTCATTATAAAAATTTATATAACTATGAATGTCTTTATGTTAAACTGTTCTATGCATTGTTCTTGCTATGAAACTTGTATCACTATGTTTGTAACAGAGTTGCATCCAAAAATATGTGAGAAATATGTCTAATATGTCCATATTATAACCCTTTTATGAATTTTTCACATTTCCTGCATTCTAAAACTATTTACACAATATCCCTAATATAATCCTAGCTATACAATTTATGTTTAAACACCTGTAAAATGTTCAATTGCCAAAATACTCTCGAAAAATTGACTTTTATTGAAATAAAGGAAATATTAAATTGACTTTACGAAAATAAGTGTATTTAACATTCTTGACATTTTTGTTGGTAGCACAATGCTTTTTATGATGAAATCAAACTGTATAAATAATATTCAGACTATTTTGTACAAAACAAATCTACTTTAAACACATCGTGAACCAAATTTCTATCAAACAATGTCTCGCACATGTATCGAGCTTGAAATCACCCCTTTTTATAACTAAATTATCATTTAAACTGACCGATCCTTCTTTTACTTCTTTCTGAACATCTCAATATATATATATATATATATATATATATATCTCCCGAAAGAAGACAACCCGACAGAAGAATATTTCAAAAAATAATAAAATTTAATCTTTGCCAACATGGATGTTTTGACAAACCTCGACCCCTAGTTTACAACAAAGAGAACGAGGAATCAGAGATCAATGTTTTAGCAGTTGTTCAAGCCACTCCTGAAACCTCGTGCAGGAAAATAGATGAAGAAATCGGTGTGTCTAAAACAACCGTGCAAATGATTTTAAAACAACATAAATTCAAACCTTACAAGTATAAACTTGTTCATCATCTGCACCCTGGTGATGCTGAACGTAGATTGGAGTTCTGCAATTGGTTTATAAATATGAAAACTCAGGACAATAATTTTGAAAAAAAAATAATTTGGTCAGACGAGGCACATTTCGCAAGTTCGGGAATTCTTAATAGACACAACTCTCGGTTTTGGAGTCAAGAAAACACCCACGTGATTTTTCCTAGAGAGCGTCAAAGAAGGTTCGAATTTAATGTCTCCTGCTTTATTTTTAACCGAAAAATAGTTTACAAGATTTATGAAGAAAACCTAAACTCTAATGGGTACTTACAAATTCTACAAGAAAAAACTATGAACATTTTAGAAGATATTCCACTGGCTCAACTGAACGATATATTCTTCCAGCAGGATGGGGCTCCAGGCCACAATGCTGGAATAATACAAAACTGGCTAAATGAACGTTTTCCCAGGAGATTGATTGGAACAAATGGACCTGTTCGATGGCCACCACGATCACCGGATCTCTCGGTTTTGGATTTTTTTTTGTGGGGGTATTTAAAAAATAATTTATTCAAGGCAGAATGACGAAGACAATCATTTATTTTGGAAAATGCTATTAAAAGAATTTATAAACTTTGTGAAACTTGTAGGAGACCTGCAATTTGAACAATATTTGTGATTAATTAATTATTTTGTTTTTTATCAATGTAAATTATAGAAAAAAATCATTTTGTCACGTTATTTATAAAAATAAATATAGATTATGCTTAATTTTTGAAAAGCTCTTGGTAAGAGGAAAAAGATTTAAAAAATATATAGGGTGTCCCATTAAAAAAAAAGTAGGTTATGTCAATATCTTAAAAACTGTGACCTCTAAAGAAAATCTGAGTATCGCCACTGGATTTTTTTAATATATAACAGAGTTGCAGGGGATGACTGGAAATGTAATTTTTCCAAAATCACCCTGTAGCACAAAAACTAAGATGGCTATGGCAAATTTGATTAGTGCATCTTTGGTTTCATTAAAAAAGTAGCACGGTGTCGCGAAAACCGCAAGGTTCTAACCTAAAAAATAAGCGAGATACCCCGTAAAACATACGAAAATGGGACAATCGGTACATTTAACATTTATGTTAAGTTGGCATCAAAACTGTTCGTACAAGAAAACGAAATTTGTTGTTGATGTTATCCTTGTTAATTACTTGAGTTAATAACAAACATACAAAACGACACTCTTGGAATAATACGTTAGCTAATAATGTATAAAGTCGGGCTGGCGAGAGGTATCTTATGACTCATCTTTTAGTAAAGCATAGTTTAAGATTTTTATGTCATACTTCATCATTATTCAGTCATAATAACCCTGAATCAAGACACATTAATTAGGAAATAATACACCCTAACATGACAACCGCAATTCTAAATAGCAACGGGCGTTATTTCTATAATGCCCGAGAGCGTTATTTCTAAAACGCCCGCTAATATGGACTAATGAATCTGTACTAAAATGGAGAAACGAAAAGTCTAGGAAAAAATCTTCAAAAATAAAAATACAAGAAAACTAATTTATCGAATAATACATTTTCATAATAACTTAATAGGTAAGTAATAATTATCCTAAATACTGCTATTCTTTGAAATAAAAAGAACAATTCTGAAACTCTCCAGAGAACTGCATACCAGCTTGAATCATAGATTTTCTAAGATTAATCGATTCATTAGTTCTTGGTGATCTACTTTTTTGCATGATCGACAATGTGTTTGCTTCAGTACAGCTGCTTGTACGCATTCCAGCTACGAAACAAGCGTTGTTCTGCTTCAAGCAATGACTGTCATCTACATACTCCTTTGCCACTGTTTGACTCTGCCACCCTCCCAGCTTCAGCAAGTTTGTTATGCTACCTCCAGCATCAGAATGGGGGGTGGCACCTGTACGTCGCAGACAATGTCCTGTATAAGCTTTAGGTTCGGACAACCCTAAATATGTTGCAATCTTGCAAGGTATACTTCCAAGGGTGTTTTTACCCACAGGCTGCGTCGTGAAACGGTTTCCCCGAAAACATAAGAAGAATCTATCATCAGACACGCCTGCAGGTCGCAGAGATATGTAATTCCGTATTAGGTTCAATGCTTTCATTTGTGATTCTTCAATAATAATGAAACTTCTTTCTTTATCAGTTTTAGTCATAGGGATGTCTACAGTTATATGCGTTCCCACATCTCGCACATCTGTAAACCGCATCTTCACGAGCGCGTCCCGTCTGCATGCTCCGAATATACCCATCAACAATGCAACCTGAAATACACGAAGTCTATGGTCAAATGTTCTCTTTATAACATAACATTTACCTTATGCATCAGATACTGCAAATCAGGTGCTTCTGTAAGAAATGCGACAACCTGTTCGCGAGTAAGGACCTTTGATTTCTTTGGACGATAGCCTTTCTGAACTTGTTTTAAAAATCCCTGTAGCTGCACAAATTTTTCGAAACTCTTAATCTTCTTTTTTGCCATCAATTCTTTGCGTAACATTGAAAATTTCGTCCAAAGCGAATTGGGAGCATATGATTCTGACTATAAACCAATATTTCAAGCAAATGACTTAAAATATTATGTAAACATACCAACTCCTGGAAGTAACCTTACGTGACGGTCTCATTAATTATCTTCACCGAGTTACTTTTCATCCATTTCTCAAAATCAACGTACTCTTTTTCATAACAGAACTTCGACTTTTTCGGTACGATTGCTTCATTCGCTTTCGCGGCTCTCGTTAGAATATTCTCTGGCAATTTATCAGCTTCGTTCGCCATTTCGATCAAATTTTTTAGAATGTTTGACAAATAAAATATGCCTTATCACCATAGATACGATCATGGATAGACACGAAAATTATAAAATTATTATTGTTATCTGTTTTAGTCATCACCGTTTGCAATTTCTTTCAATTATTATGCATATGATCAAGTATGATATAAAACGTTGAAGGCACCACGGGCATTATGAACACAACGCCCACGGCCGACGTATACCCCTCGGGCCGGAGGCCCTCGGGTTCTACACCGTCGACCTGGTGCGTTATTTAGTTCATAATGCCCTTGATACCTTAATAACTATAAAAACTTATGTCGTTATTGGTTCGTATAGTTAGTAATTTTGAATACCAATAAATCAACGTCAATGTTTCTAGGTTATTTTCAAATTTAAGCCGCGCTGTCAAATTTAACCCTTTGACTCCCGCAGGTACTCAGAAGTACAAGTACTTGTAAATCCCACAATACGTTATGAAGGAGGAAAATCAATTATACAATTAAAAACGAGTACTACTTTAAAAATTATTATTAATTTATTATTATTACATAAAGACAAAATTTACATCGGTTGGGGCTTGAACCTTGATGGCGCAGTTGGTTAGCGCGGTACTATAGCAAAGTACAGGTCGTAGGTTCAAATCCTACTCGAGGTAAACTTTTTATTTATGTATTTAATAAAATTAATAATAATTTTTAATTACATAATTACCTTTGAACTTATTCGTTCATAACAAAAATTTATAATAATTTAACATTAGTCAAGTTGCTTTGGTATGTGTGAATCCTTGCGATATTGCAGGCTCACATTCCATTAATATAAGTAATTTGATTGTAAACTCATTATAATTAGAATTTACATCAGTTCTACATACATAAAGACAAAATTTACATCGGTTGGGGCTTGAACCTTGATGGCGCAGTTGGTTAGCGCGGTACTCTAGCAAATTACAGGTCGTAGGTTCAAATCCTACTCGAAGTAACTTTTTATTTATGTATTTAATAAAATTAATAATAATTTTTAATTACATAATTACCTTTGAACTTATTCGTTCATAACAAAAATTTATAATAATAGAGTACTACTTTGTTCACTATTTTGGTAGCAATTGCTATGGTAATTAGATGTAGTGGTTTTGTGTGAATAAAAATTGAGGTACTTTCATGTACCCCTGGGAAAACAAATAACACACAAGATCTCTATAAATTTTATTTGCAATAACGACGTTTCTTCGTGTTTCTAGTTGTAATAACGACAAAAAAAGAATATAAGTATAAAAAAATATTTTATAGTTCAATTTCATGATACTCACTAAAACAGTTCTTATTTTGATTAACGCACAAAAACACACCGCAAAGTGAACATACTGAAGAAGGCTTTCACTAAATACCTTTCAAGCTGCACATTTCACATCTACCTCTTCTTGTCACAAACTTTGGCCAATGTTTTCCAAGATTTGACAGCCTTATTCCTGTGGAAACACTGCAATTGTAGCGTCTCTTTTTTGGTTTTGGTCCTGGAGAAATTTTTGTATTTCGCTGAGGTGACATGTAACAAAGACTACGCGTCAAATCTTGCCGAAAGTCAAGCAGATTCTTCGGAGGCTCATCAAGTACGTTTTTTGCAAGGACAAAGCTATTTATAAATGCAATTTCGAAGCACCCCCAAAAAATTCGCTGCCATCACTTCTTAGATTTGCGATCAATTCCGTAATATTTTCGCAATTGATCATGGTGGTCTACGCCGCCCATATTTTCGTTATAGTCTTTAACAATAAGTGGTGCTGGTAAATCAATTACTTTCCCATCCTTTTACATTCTTTTTAAAGTTGTTGCCTCGGTTCCGTGATAGTTTGAAGCCATGGTAACAACACGATTATCTTTCCATTTGAAAAAAAGAACTGGAAATTGCATAATCAAAATCGCCTCTTTTCAAATTCTTGTCACTTGCCATTTTTTTTGGCAAATACCTTTTGTTACTCCTAATAGTTCCCAGGGCATGTGTTCATTCCGCTTTTAGTTTTTCGAGTAGCTTCACAGATGTATAAAAATTGCCAAAATATATAATTTTATTTTTGTTCCAGTCTTGCTCCGTCAATTCCAGAACGATCCTTTCTCATAAAGAATAATCTTTAAATTTATCTTTTATTCTTTGATCTTTCCCCTGATAAACCTCAAATTTTTTTATGAAGTCTTTGGTGTCGGTGTAGCACTACAGTTTATACCCTCTTTTTATTGGTTTCATAGGGTTGTACCGTTTAATCGATGATCGCCCTTTAAATTTAATCATCGATTCATCGACACACATCTTCTGACTTCCGGCATAGTTGTTAAATGTGGCGTTCAAACTATCTATGAGGGGTCTTATCTTATATAGTCTATCGGTATTTTCTTTTGGAATAGCTGTATTATCGTTCACATGCACAAAAGATAAAATGCTTTGAAACCGATTCCTTGGCATAGTTTTTTAAACAAATGTTACTTCGAGGTCATCTTGTGTGGACCAGTAACTTGGGATACTAGGAACTACATGGTAGCCCATCAAAAAATTTATGCCAATGAAAGCAAGGAACTCTTCTCTCTCCATGTTTAAAGCTTTTCCCCTCCGGACAGCATACAGATTACTTTGAAATAAAATATTATCCACCACATTTTCGATTAACTTTAAAAAAATATCCAGTCCACTTTGGCATTCCATAAAGTGATTTTTTTCCCAAATGCATGGAGATCAACATATAGAGGGACCTGTGTGATTTTTTCTAATTTTGTCCATTTTCGCTCTTCATCTGCTAGTTCTTTGCGCGATTCAGCGGCCTCAGTATTGTCCTGAACATCATTCAGCTGTTCAACATCATTCAGCTGTTCAACTCCTGCAACCTCATCAATCGTTTGAATTTCATTCAATCCATCGGGTTCCTCCTGTATATTATCCAATAACGAAACCGCTTGATCCATAGGCAAGTTCTTAAAAACATCCCTGTATGAGAATTAATTCTCAAATAACAACTCCGTATCGTCTGGGACACTTTCCTCGTCGGTATTTCCATTCTCAAGAGGCGGTAAAAACTCATCAAACTTATCATTATCAATAATGTCAAGGAGTTTATCATCCGTTAGGAAGGGTCTCTGCCATTGTTCTTTGCAGACATGTTTTCTGTTGATAAAAAAATAATAAATTTATTTGTTTCCAGTGGGTTTCTACAAGTATAATAAAGGATTTTTATTATATTTTTTATATATCAAAATCATATATCAATTTTCCCAACGGTACGTGAGGGTACCACGGTAAACAGGTGTTATTTGGAGTGGTAAAAATTACATTTTTGAAAAAAATTCTTATTATACATACTAAACAAATACATACCTTAAAATTAAACAAAAATATACAAAAAAATTCCCACTAAAACTTAAAAATTAACTCGTAAACACCGGTTGGCTTTTGTAATCACGTTACCCCATGCACGCGCCAAATGAAATAAGTCTGCTGCGTTGCCAACTTGGAATGAAAGCTTGTAAAGATGAAGTACGTTTATAAAATTATGGACTAAGGCGTACCTGTAGTAAAACGAGGTGATAATATGTATCTTAGCAATTTACGTTTAAAAGAAAAAGTTGGTACTTTGAAGTACCTCTGGGATGATGTAGTCCTGAAATATTTATCGTATTATGGGAGTGAAAGGGTTAAATAAAATTATTGTTCAAATATCTCGGGATTTAGCATCCCAAAGGTCTTAAAAATCCCCATACACTCGTATAAATAAAGTCGAATTTCGTTGAAGGTCTGTTCGCACTTATTGTGGCATGTAAAGTCCGCCGAGTGTGGATAGCCATATGATAAAAATATATTGTACAACTGTAAACGGTTATTAGAACCCAGACCGGGTCAACAAAATTTCGTTTTGGATCTGTTTTACAAATTAATTATATCAATAATTTTCAATAAGAAACGAATTAGCTAGCAGTAGGCAGTGCCCGAATGAAATGCGAAAAGTTTGGTTAATTGTGGAGGATCGTTTTTTGCCGACAGATCTCACTGCGTCAAAAGACTCAAGACTAATTTGGTTATCGAAGCCACTTATAAATAACTGGTTTTGTCATAAATAAATAACCTGTATTGGATATTAAAAATGAGATTTATTATTAGTAAATAATTTAACCTATTTTAAAAATCTCAGTTTACAGTTTGTTTTATATATATATATATATATATATATATATATATATATATATATATATATATATATATATATATATATAACGAATGTAAACCTAAGTACAGCTACAGAGGTATATGTTAAATATAATAATTCTTTACAATGTTATAAAGTAACTAAGATTCTAATTTTTGCTTTAAATTCAAATATTGGACATCTTATAATTAAAGTCATCATCTTCACTCGACTCTCCGATATTGATTACTAGAGGTTTTACCATTTCCTCAGCTCTTTTTTGAACGTCCCACCACTGGCTCATTTGTAAAATACACTTTTGCCACAGTTCTCCAGTTACTTGGTTTAATGAATCCTTCCATAGCGATAAAACATTCTCGTCCCTGAAGCCCTGTCTTCCAACGTTTTTGTTGTAATACTGTTCACAATTTGCCCATATTAACTCGATAGGGTTGAATTGGCAGTGATACGGAGGTAAACGTAAAATTGGATGTCCCCATGGATGAGCGATTTCGTCAATTGCATATATTTGTGGAACTTGTAAATCCTTGGCAATTTGTAATAATTCCATTTCCATTTCTTTCTTCCAACTACTTGAAGGTAATTTTTCTACTAATGGCATTGTCAAGAATTATCAAATTTGGTTTTTCTAAATTTGGTAAAAACTGTTTTTGAAACCATTTTTGAAAAGAAATCAGCGTTCATATTATCGTGGTAGTCTGCTGTCTTACTTTTACTGGAAAATAATAATGATGAATTAGGTATAAAACCATCCTTGTTGCCAGCACTCAGTACGATAAAACTAAAATTTATTCGGTTAAAAATATTTTTAACAAATCGGACTGTTTTAATTACCGTTTCCCTTCTCCTAGTGGTTTGTTTTTTGTGCTTTTTAAATAATTATCATGCCATGATTTTCGAACGCTTACTCGACTAAAAATCCACGCCTCATTCAAAAATACAGAATCGTAACTAATTTCACAACTTTTATTAGCAAAATATTTTCGCAAAAATGTTGCTCGAGCACCAGCAATATGAACCTGCTCCATTAAAGGCCTTTTTCCATCGTCAACTTTGAATTCAAAACCAATTTTGTGTAACAATTGTTTCAAACTCGTTTTACTGAAGGTAAATATTTTATCTCCATTAAGTTCAGTTTGAAGTTTTTCAATAGTAATATGTGAGCCTAAAATTATACAGTGATTAACTCCATTTCAACAATAATTTCTGAATTATTTACCAGTTACATGCATGGTGTAAATGTTTCGTTTCAAATCGTCTTTCACGTGTTCGTCGACATCCACTGCCTTCGACTTCAAACGCAGCCCATGTTTTTGCGGTGAATCCGGCGCCGATTACCCAGATTTTAAAGCGAGAGCCATTCTTGCCTTTGTCCGAGTTACGGTTTTCTCGGAAATTCCGCATGCGAGAGCAGTTCGCTGCAACATAATATTACATAAATATAAATTTAAATAGTGAAAATTATTAGCGTACCTGGATAATGGAAGTTAAAGGTAAACTTGGCCCCCTCCGTTATCGCGTTCCATCTCGAAATAATGCAGTATATTCATTAACATTACTTGAGTTTGGCTTTTCAAAGATTTACCTTTTAATGACATCATTATTTGCTGCAAAATAAATAAAAGCATTCAATGAATTGGAAATACATTTTGCATTATAAACTTACCTCGTAATAGTGAATATTAATAATAATAGTTTTGAAAAAAACTGTTGTTTACAAATGCAATGGGAACTAATAAATTACGAAGCGAAAGATAAATTATTATAACAACAAAAATGATGCGATTATACGATATGAAATACGAAGAATAATTTGAGGTTAAATAGCCAAGAAGACATCTGACTGCGTCATGCGCTTTGACTTTAGAATCGACATACGTTTTTAAGTCCTGCATTTAAAGTATTAGTAGACGTACGTCTTTCTTTAAGTGGGAACTTCACACTAAGATAAAGGGAAACATATGCATTTCACAGTAATAATTATATCCCCATTCGCCAGTCCGCCATGAGACACCTCTCCCCTGCGCTACTACATATTGTATTCAATAGGTACAAAAGGATAGTCATACATAACTGCGCTTTTGATTCATCGATCGATCGGGATAAGTTAACCGAATGAACTATATGATCAAATATATTGTATAGTGTAATACTTGCAAATTCTTTGATAATATATTTTTTTATCAATTTTTTAATGAATTCATATAATATATCTATGACATACAAATATTATCGTGTAATGCCCGCCTAACATATCTATGGTAACTAGCCAGACCTTTTTGGCGCAGTCTTTCTTCCATTGGTGATTTAAATAAACTAAATTACTAAATTGTAAGTGTTTTTTAATGCAGTTTTCTTCTTTGTTCAATTTTTAAATTTAATTTAGGTAGTTCAGATTAATTAACACTTTTCGTGCGGAGTTTTGATACAAGTTTGTTTATTTTATCATTCCGTTTAATAAATCTTGATTAATAAATTCTAACTTTTTTCATGATCATTTGTCTTCAAGTTTTGATATAGTTACATATTTATGAATTTTTTAAATTTACTGAAAATTCTTAATGAATAAATTTTGATTTGTCAAAAAATTGGGCTGTGATCAGAAGTATCCGCTTTGATGTCCCCTAAGCTCAAACAAGAGGTTTTCTGAAAACGTCATAGTGGACCGTGACATATTACGTGCAGAGTGTATGCATGTGAATATGTGTGTGTGTGTGTGTGTGTGTGTGTGTGTGTGTGTGTGTGTGTGTACCTGTTTGTGTGTGTATGTGCGTACGTGTTTGTGTGTATGTATTCGTGAGCGTGAGCGTGTGTGTACAGGTGTGCATGTGCGTAAATGTGCACGTGTCTGTGCAGGTGCGTGCGTGTGGGTGTGTATGTGCGCGTGTGCGCCTGAGTGTGGTCGTACGTACGTACGTGGGTAGTAAATGTGTGTGTACGCCTATTATTTAAATTTCATATCGGTTTATATGTACGATAGTTTGCCTTCATTCTTTAATACTGCAAATTTTATGTTGTTAGAAATATGTAAAAACTCACGGCTCATACTTATATAACCCAGAAAAATGCTAGGCTAGCCGTGAAAATGGTGATTCATATAGCTAGGAGTAATTTAATGTCAATAAAAACCCAATGTACACAATATCCTTGGTCCATTCCAGCAGCGCAAGGGGAGATTCACATACAATTAAAAACATATTAATGACTCTTATAGTCCCAAGGAAAATTTGAATCATAACTATTAAGTGCGTGCATGTATTTTGATCAGCAATATCTATTGGTGAAAATGCCAAGTATCAAGGGAAACAATTGTTAAACAACCTAACCTAACTGTTAAATTCGATGGTTTTGACATTTCTCTATATAAAATAATAGTTTTCCTTTTAGTATTATTGAGTTATTCAGTGTAGTGCAGGAGAGCCATCTACATCGACACCGAAGCGGAATATTCATGACCATAGGGTCTTGCTGTGCATATGGTGGCATCAAGTGTCAGGGTATTTTGAACACCCTGTATACGTATTGGGTAATTTTGTTTGTAGTCTTATGTACTTAGTTAGATTCCGTATACACATATATTTTTTTTTTGTCAAGTTATGTTTTATAGTAAATTTGTTTTAACGTGTGTAGCGACCTTTAGGGATGGTAGGTGTGTGGTGAGCTTTAGATTCTTTGTTTGTGAAATTATTATTCCGAAATTTAGGTTGTTTTCCTTATTATTTCCCGTTTATAGAAGTTTGATTAACGTTTATTTGTAAATAGTTGTCTATAAGTTTAATTAAGGTTTATTTCGTTTGATTTCCGTAAAATATAATAGAAAATTAAGTACGTTAAATAAATAGTGGAATTATCGGCGTATGATGTCATGGTAGCGACATGAAGACGCTTAAGTATAGTTGTCCAGTTTATTATTAGGTATTTTGGTTTTGATTCATAGAGATTGCATGTGGGCCTTATTGTTCGTACTTTAAGGTAAACATACAGAGGCTGTACAGGATACTTATGCTGACGTGTAGTTTTTGAAAATTTACCGAGTCCTTACGGACGGAAACGAATTTGTGTGGTTGGGGTACCTTATTTTCCCCTTCCGTTTTTTTAATTGGTTGAATTAAATTAGATAAGATTTTTTATGAGTAGTGGGATTCAAAATTCAAAGATGGAATTTGTTAATAATTTTTGGGATTCTAAAACTGACAGCGCTATCGAGTAGTAGTATACGTTGCCGTTGAGTGTTACGCTTTAAGAGGTGGTTTAGAACGTTGAAATTTTGGGACCTTGTGGTGTTTAACGAACGTACTTTTTGTGTAGTAAGGGTAGTTTAGCTACTCCTGAAAGATTACCTGTGAAAGGGATTTATTAAAATTGTTCATCACCAAAGGATTATACCTAGTGCCGATTTCGGTTTTACGTAAGGTTACCTAGAGGACATCGTCGTGTTGTATAGTGCTTCAGTGACCTCTTTGGTTCATATCGCTTCTGCGGATTTTAAAATCATCGTTCTTCCAAGTGCCACCTATTTATCGTACAAAGCGTGTGTAAAGATAAAGAAACTTTCGCATGATATTAAAATTTATAGTTATTTAAACAGTTATTAACATTTTGGATTATTAGTGGAAATAAAACCAAGTAAAAGCTAAAAGTTATCAAGTAATTTTGAACGCTCAATATTAATATTTTAAAAAAGAAGGTAGTAATTAATACAGTAACATTTTAACGAGTTTAGTCAAGAAATTGTTTGTGTATAAAAGAACAATAGTCAACATTTTATTCATCATTTCGCCAGACCAGGAAGATTCATTCCATTTCCGTCATAGCCGTAACCGACCACCTGGTTATCTTCCACATATATTGTAACACAGGAGTGGTGTAATTCTAGACCTTTAAGGTAAAATAATATTGTTTTTTTATTGCATATTTCAAGATTTATTATTTTGTGTGTTTCGAATTATTTTTTGTGTCAATGAAGGTCTGAAAGCGGTGTCGTAATCTTTTTTTTTGTTATTAAAGTAAGTTGTTTTAAATTTATTTAGCGTAATTAATTATAGTTTTGACGCTCCGCCTTCACCCTTTGTTATTTATTTTTAGTGTTAAAGGGCAATTGACCCTATTGTAGTGTGGGTATATTATCCACGAATTATATATTTATAGGTTAAACGATTTAGACTGGCGTAAAAGCAGATTTCTGATCAGACATCCTGTCGCCTTTTAAGTGTTTGTATTTGTTTTTTTTTGTTGATACGCATTATTGTCTGTTTATATTTTTTTTATATTTATCCTTTTTTATTATTTTATTATAGTTTGTTAGGTTTTATAAATGTGTTTAATTTCTGTGGAAACCCTTTTTGTGTTACATAAAAGTACTTTTTGCAAATTGCAAGTTACCGGTAATTTAGTTTTAACGTAACAAAGTTAGTTAGTTTTTTTGATTTTATTGAGTAATAGCGTTATTAATATTTAGTATTTTATTTGATTTTTTAGTTTAGTATTAATTCATTTAGAGTTCATTTTATAGATTTTTGTTTTGTTTTGATTATTATTTAATGCATTATTTACACGGAGGTGTATTAACGTAACGTTATTGAGGGTTTATCACGCTTTTATTTGACGAGCGTGTAGTTTTTTTTGAAGCCCGATTTTAGGTGGTTTTGCTGAGTTGCTGTCCAGCACACCTGGAATTGATTACGGATAGGTAAGCGTATGTTTTTTGTATGTTTAGACACGCTATGTACTCGTAATTTTGGCACGACAACCCTTATTTTGACTACTAAACATTCTGGCGCCCAAACTCTCGATTTTGTCTTCATCCCCTATTGTGACTTACGTACGATTTACTATTCTGGATGTGCAATTTTTTTAACATCTGACCCACACCCATACGCTGGCTAGTCGGGGCAAAAAGGCCAATTTATCTGTAATCCCGTTCTACCACCCGTTTATACCGTTACACAAGAAGGTATTACGAGCTACTAATTAAAACTGAATGAAACCGTTACTGCAGATCTCTATCGACGTCGATTGAACGGATTCAACGATGTATTGTTGTAAAAAAGACCAGCAATTGTGAGTAACAGACGCAAAGTCATCCTCTTGCATGACAACGCTCGGCCACACGTTGCAAGAGTTGTAAAGGATACACTGTTGCAGCTCGAATAGAAAGCTCTGCCGCACCCAGCGTACTCACCAGACCTAGCGCCCTCTGATTACCGCTTGTTCAATCGATACAGCATGAGTTGGCTGGCAAACGGTTTCGAAATGCTGAAGAAGTGCGAGAATGGATCGATGATAGGATCGCTGCCAAACCATCATCGTTCTTCCGATATGGTATCGCCATGTTGCCACAAAGATGGGAAAAAGTTGTAGAAAATGATGGGAAATATTTTTATTAACATATATTGTACCAGTTCTTCTCAATAAATGTCATTTTCAAGTGACAAAATGATTAGTATATATGCAAGCACCTATTATGTTTGGAGTATTGTGTTTGATTGTTCTAACGCTTGTTTGCGTGCGTACGTGTGTATATGTGTTTGCGCTAGTTTATTACTGTATTTATTTTTGACTATTCTGTGTGCGTATGTAGATCTTTGGTTTGTTTTTGTGGTTCGTTTGCAGCAATCACTTGTATAGAATTATTCGGGGAATCCCGGTCTCTAGAGCAAGAATAAGTCAGTGTCTGAATTGTGACTTGAGCTTTCGGCATTATTTCGATCGACAATCGAGTTTTCCATGTGACCAAAACGTAATTTAATTTAACGGATATTTACTTCTTATACTTCACATTTTTATGGCGTGGACAAAAAAAAACAACAAAATATCAGATTTCTAATAAATTTAATTAGGAACTACAATGTATCTCTTAATTAATAGGAATATTAATGATACTTAGGGGTACTTAATTAAATCTGCAGCTTTCTCACCAACCATCATTGCGGAAACATTATTGTGGCCAGTAATAGGTGTAGGCAATATACTAGTGCCAGCAACTCATAGGTTTGATATACCAAAAACTTTTAATTTTGGATTAACAACAGCTCCGTTAGATGGATGTAAACCCATTTTGCAAGTACCACTTGGATGAAAAAGACCCCGACCTAAATTTCGTAAAAACCAGTACCAATATTCTTGGGACAAGTCGCGGTACATTTGGCATTCTGGTAAATTTACACGTTTCAACTTGGTGTTCAATTTTTGAAGTGGTGGAGTATTTATCATTTCTAGAATGAATTCTATACTTTGGTGGAGTACTTTTATGTCTTCGCCATTTTCATCTGATAACATTTTTGGATTAATGATAGGATGATCAAATGGGTAGTAGAAAGTATTTTTGTGATTATAAGGTTTCTCCACAACATCTTCCTGAACGCGCTAGAATTTAGGGACAACTTTGTTGGAGTTAATTGATGATACCATTAAAACATCTGGATAGCCTGGTATGTTAGCGTATTTGGTTTGCAGAAATGCAACTGTTTTTATAGTAAACGGATTGATAAAATTTTCAGTTCCATTTAGGTAGTCTCGGATGTTTTGCTTCAGACTAAGTTCGGGCTCAGTGTGATGGGTAGAAAAATCCAAATAGCAAAATGATGGGTGGTCATGAAGCAGATCTTGCACGACACGTATACCTAAGCTTTTTAAATGCGATCTAGGACCAATTCTTGACAACATTAGTATTTGAGGCGAGCCTATGCTGCAGCCGAAATCACAATGTCGCGTCGAGATTTCGCAATATATAATTTACCATTTCTGCTGAACAGTACTCCACAAACTTATTTTCATCAATCATAATTTTAATGACATAACTTTCGGTGCGTATATCTTATAAGAATTGCTCTAAGGGACGCTGACATAACTCCAGTTAACCTTTGTTCCTACTACATAAGAGAGCATTGCAGGAATATCCAAGAAATTGTCTGAAGGTGCACCAGCAATACAAGAACGTGACCATAGCTCTCCTCTGATAATCCATTTGCTATTAAAGCTCCGGAGGAGCCAGCTCCAACGATAATGTGGTCAAAAGTTTCACATTCTGCAAAAAAATATTCCTTACTCTACCACGTTAAATTACTTATGTATAATATTTGTTGTTCTTGGTGCGAATTAATAAGCATTATTTGGCCATGGTCCTGTATGTGCCTTAGATGTTTCGTTTATAATTAATGTTTCATACTAATACTAGAAACTATTAATGTAGAAATGATTAACGACTAACACGTGAATTGGGATTTATAACTGTGTAGTTACATCGCTAATTTAAAGCTATAGTATTGCAGGGGTCGCTACGTATCTTAAACGCATAATTGTTTAACACTTAAATAATGTAAATGTACTGGGTTATAGTAAAAGTGAACGAGAGAAATTGCTGGGAATTAGTTTCAAGTTCCTGCAATGGCCGATAGGGCGCGTACACGAACACCACATTAGAAAATTGGCTTTTTCTCTTAAATCGGCTCTATCAAAATATGTCCAAAATAGTTTTATTTTAGACTACATAAGCTTAGAAACATTTTTTAAGCATTTTTGTCTTATCTTGTTAAATAAGAGGTGGGGAGAGGTAAATCTTCACTTGAAAAGATTGTCTCGTTTAAGAGAGGCTTGTTAGGTGCTTCTAATAAAATATTAGCGTGATTGTTAAAACTCGTAGAATTGTAGAGTGAGCTTAAAGCGCAAATCCTTTGTCTTGAACTCAAACAGGTAAACATTTTTGCAATGACAATCAATTATAGAAAACTAATAAAATAACAATTTTAACTGGATCGAATCAGCATTTCAAAGCAAAAAAAAGGCAAATAAATAAACAAATAAACAATAACTATTTATAATTTGTAATCGAAATTCTGAATGAAATACGGTTTGTTTTCTCAAATAAATAAAACGCATTTTAGTAGTTAAATGAAAGAAAGGTCAAGTCGTTAGGGAAAACACGGGAGTTTCTGTAAAATTTTAAATTCGACAGTAAATGAATTAAGTCAATAAATAAAACAATTCAGTTTTTAATAGCAAATTAAACATATTAAATTGAATAGATCCTCATAGTTTTAATTTAAGTAATTAGTATCCCTCACTTCTTTACAATATTCATTTTATAAATAATAAATGTAGCTATTTAAGGAAAATTTAGTTTTACTAAAAGCCCACATTATCGATTGAAGTACAATATCTTCTTTTATTCTCAAATAATAAAACAATAAACCAGATAAAGGCAAAGGGAAAGCAGGTAGGCGCGTCACCAGCAATTGTAAATTGAAAATTTTAATAATAAAATTTAAAATAGTAAATAACATATTATATGAATCGAATAAATGAAATAGGGTTGCATAGTTTCAAGTTAAATAATTAACATACTTAACTTCCTTTGCAATATACGTTTAATAAATAAGAAATTTAAAGAAGTTTTACTCTAAAAGTTTACTTTTTTCGATGGAATTCAAATACCTTCTTTTACTTTCAAAACAATAAAACAAGAAAGCGGGTAAATTGTAAATTTTTTGGTAATAAAAGATTATCGTACTTTTAAGTTAAATAAGAAGCTTTATTTCGGTGCTTTCAGTTAAATACATGTTAATAAATGTTAAACGACAACTTCTAAATCAATCGGTTTGAATAGTAATAACAAACAAAGATAATGATAATCTAACCAGTAAAATGGTCTTTAGTTGAAATAGGCGCGAAATAACATTTAGGAGTGCTACAGTATTTACGAAAAATACGGCTCTATTATACCCATGTGATTGTTAAAACTTTAACTTAAAAAAATTATAAAGCAAACGTAAACCTTTTGTCTAAGGAGTGGACCCGAACAGGTATACATTGTTGCAATAACGATGAATTCATAGAGAACTAATAAAATATTTATTTAAGTATCACGGCTCGCGACAATAATAAAACTGATTTGATAAATAAATATTAAATGACATTGAAATAACTCGAAAAGCTAAAAAAAAATAAAAAAATAAATAAAAAAAAAATTGAATCATTTGGTCGCTAATAAATACCAGCAAGTATGACGATACCATTAGTAGGGAATGCTACATCGTCCGGGGCACGATTTGGCCAGTAACCGGTCTACTCGCTATGGTATTACTTAAGAAAACAATACAATTGCCTCAGATCGACCTGGCTACAAGGGGCGGTCAAGGTCGAAACAGACAGGCCCCGTTGCTGACGACTATGCAAGGAATGAATGGCGAGTTGGTACGTGGAATGTTAGAGGTATGCATGGTAAAGAATTTGAAATTGCGAATGTAATGTACGAAAGACACCTTGATATTTTGTGTGTATCGGAGACAAAGCGCAAAGGAAAGGATGCTGTGTAGATGGAGGATGGCAGCCTGGCACTATGGTCAGGAGTTGAGACGGAAGTGCATGGCGCAAAAGGAGTTGGGATGATCATAAGTGAAAAGAGCGAAAAGATGTGTTAAACAGTACGAATTGGTATCTCCCCGGATAATATGGGTTAGAATGAAAGTGGAGTTTCGAAGAATTTTTCTTCTTGCATGCTATGCACGGGTGAATGGAGAAAGAGACCAGGAGCGCGAGAACTTCTGAAATAAAGTAGAGAACGTGTTGAACGAATGTAAGCCAAACGAAAGAGTGATTATATTGGGGGATATGAACGGATGGGTGGGTGTACAGAGAGAACCTAGTGAACGCGTTCTAGGAAAGTTCGGAGACCAAACAATCAATGAGAACGGTGAACACCTGCTGAACATCTGTGTGGAGAGAAGCCTGTTTGTATCCAATACGTGGTTTAAACATACAAATGTGCATATGTATACATGCCAAAGAGGTGAATCTAAAAGTATGATAGACTTGATAGTGTATGATGAACGGCTTAGAAACCTGGTGAAAGACACAAAAGTAATGCGCGGAGCGGAGTGTGGATCGGACCACACAAAAGTGGGTGTGGAGAAGGAAAGCAAACGTAGTGCCAACGTCCAGAATTAGGGTTGACAAACTTGTAGATAATGGTGCGAGAATGAAATACGCAGATGCTGTGAATAAAGAGTTGAATGTGAATGAAACAGTGTGGAACGAACAAATAAAAGACACTGACGTTTTGAAAGTGCATGGATAAGCTTGAAAAACTCTGTTGTCAATTGTGCCGTGCGAATATGTGGAGGAGTGATTGTAGGTAGACAGAAAAAATGTGCTTGGTGGAATGAGTCGGTAAGAAAGAAGTAAGTAAGAAAAAAGATGCGTACATGGCAATGATTGCTGCAAAAAATGAGACTGAGAAGAAACGATTGTATGAGGTGTACAGATTAAGGCACAAAGAAGCGAAGGAGGCAGTGAGAATAAGTAAAGAGGAAGTGATGGCTGTGGAAGGAGAGAAAATGCAGAATGATTTTGAATGATTTCTGGGAATGGGTCAAAAATACAAAACGTGGCCCAAAACAGAACGCTGCAGGAGTGATGAATGATAGAAACGAAATAGTATGGGACGATTGTGAAGTGAGGAAAAGCTGGCAAGAATATTTCGGAAAGCTGTACAGTAGTGAGGAAAGTAAGACTAAAGGATTAAATAAGGAGAATATAAAAGAAATGATGAATGAAACTGAGAAGGATATTGGAATAAATGAGGTAGAGAAAACGGTAGGAAGGTTGAAAAACGACAAGGGAGCAGGCGTAGATGAAATCACTGGTAAAATGCTCAAGTATGGTAGTGCAAAGCTTATACGAAGATTGCGTGAATTATTCAATGTATGCCTTATGTGTGGAAAAGTGCCGAGTGATTGGAAGAGCGCGATCATTGTACCATTGTATAAGGGTAAGAGGAATAAGAGTGATTGTAAGAACTACAAAGGAATAAGCTTGCTCAGCGTACCTGGTAAAGTATTTGGAAGAATACTGATTGATAGAGTACGAGAAACTACACAATTTAAGATGCGGGGTGTGCAAGGTGGCTTCATGCCAGGGAGAGGATGTGTCGATCAGATGGTTGCTCTCCAGCAAGTGATCGAAAAGTGTTTAAAGGTAAAGAGGAAGTTGTACTGTGCGTTTGTAGATCTGGAGAAAGCATATGACAGAGTGAATAGAATAAAGGTCTAATAAATGGAATAAGGGCAGTATACAACGGTAGTCGGGCATGTGTTAGGGTGAGAGGAGGTATGAGTAAATACTTTAATATTGAGCAAGGAGTGCGACAAGGCTATGTGATGTCACCGTGGTTGTTCAATGTATATATGGATAAATGTCTTAGACAAGCATATAACGATACAAATGGTGTAATGGTTGGTGACCTAAATGTACGACTTCTGGTGTATGCAGATGACACAGTCTTATTAAGTGACAGTGCGGATGAGCTGCAAAGTGCTCTGAGGAAGTTTGATACAGTCTGTGAGAGCATGGATCTAAAGGTAAACGTGAACAAAACTAAGATTGTGGTGTTCAATCGGGAAGGTGGAAAGGAGAGTAGAGTATTTATTTACTCTGCAAGATGGAATTGTGGAGCAAGTGGACGAGCTGGTATATCTCGGTAAAATGTTTACTGCTGATGGTACAATTGAGAGCGAGATTGGACTAAGGGTTAATGCTGGAAGGAAAGTGATTGGAAGTATGTGGACTATAATGAAAAATGAAAGCGTGAGCCTAGCTGCGAAACGAGCAATCTAAAATGGCGTATTCGTCCCGTCAGTACTGTATGGAAGTGAGACATGGGTATGTCAGAAAAAGCACGAAAGAAAAATAAATGCCGTGGGTATGAGATTCCTGAGAAGCGCATGTGGTAAAACGAGAAGGGACAAGATAAAGAATGAGTGCATAATGAGGGAGTGTGGTGAGGAAAAGACGATGATGGATAGACATAAAAGTTGTACATTACGTTGGTTTGGTCACATTGAGAGAATGAACAACGCAAGATTAACGAAACAAATATATGTGGGTGAGGTTAGGGGAAAGGCGGGGCCTGGTAGGCCGCGTAAAACTTGGCTGAATGTAATAGAATCTATGATAAAGGAAAGAAAGGTAAGGTGTTTTAAAATCAAAAGGGCATGTCAGAGACTATGTATGAATCTTGCGGAAGCTAGGGAGGTATGCGGAGATAGGAAAGCATGGAGAAAGATTGTGAATGAAAAATAAATAAGAGGCAGTGATTGTTTTGCCTACCCCGCAAGGGAATGGCGTGAAGGTTAAGTTAAGTTAAGTTAAGGTTTAGCTTTTTTTCGGTCGGTAGATGGCGTTTTGCGAAAAAGCCGTAAATTTTTGCAATTTTCTCAAAAATTTTATTATTTTTAACTCGAGAAAAAGAGCGTGAAAAAATACAGAAATTGGTCCATATCTTCCTTCCTTACAAAGATATGGATAAAAGTAAATATAAAAATACATTTTACAAGTAACAGAATTAATTATTAAAATTTATTAATTATTAAACTATTAAAACAATACGAACAAAACCTAGTATGTTGAATATCCCCTAGAAGGCGTATGTTTAAGTTAGAGCAAGTAATAAAGTTTTTTTTTAAATTACTTTGTCGCATTAGGAATTACCTTTCTATCTTATCTACGGCCTTGAAAAGAGCCGATGTTTTAAAGAATGGTGTTCAACGGTCCTAGTACTGAAGAACTAATGACTCCCCAAATATTCAAATTGTCGCCCGTCCCGGTCAATCCTGAGCTGAAATCTCTCACGCGTAAACTAAACAGCAGTCTCTACTTCCCCTACTGAAATTCGACAAACGGCATTCCTTATTCGCTCTACCATATTCTTCCTGGTAGATGGTTTGGTCAAATAAGCACTATATTTCGACCTCACCCAAAAATAAAAATCCAAACACTTCAGATCAGGTGACCTAGAAATTGAAACGCTGTTTCTACTTTTACTATAAGTTTTTCTCTTAATATAAATGCCTGGCTGGCCACGGAAATAAACTGCCTCTTCCAATCCATTTGTCAGGAAACGTTCTGTCTAAAAATTGACAAATTTTTGCTGAAAAATGGGTTGCACATCCATCGTGCTGAAAAACATGTTTTGGCGCGTTTCTAATGACACGTTTGCTAGAATAACTGGCACTTCGTTGGACAGAAAATTGAAGTAAATTTCCCCGTTCTTCATTCAATACAAATGGGCCAATGATAATTCCTCCCAATATACTGCACCTCACGTTTACGCTCCAGATGCCTTGATGTTGCACCTCTTTCATCCAATGAGGATTCGTTTGCGGTCAGTAATGCATGTTTTACAAATTCATGTGCCCATTGCCGTTAAAAGTATCCTCATCGGTCCACACTATATTTGATAACAGTCTAGGATTTTGAGCTATCACGTTTAGTAACTAATGGCAATAACCAAGCGCTCTGTCGAAGTCGAGAGGTGTTAATGTCAAATGGAGAACTGCATGGTATGGGTATAGCCTAAATTTGAAATAAAACTTTTTTTAATAAACGATATTAATAAGACAAGGTATACACTTCAGAGCATTATGTTTTGTAGGTATGGTCTTTTAAAATTCGTTTGACGGTAGATTGGGTAATGCCTAAATCGTTAGAAATATTTCTAGTATTTCCACGAGGGTTACATTCTCTATACGCTAGTACGTTTATGATATTTTCCCCAGTTCGGCCTCTATCACGTCTAGGAAAAATGTTCTTCCGGTATTTCTTAAACGTCGCGCCAATCGTCCAATCACTCTTTTATCGTAACGATGCCTTTCTGGATACTGCGCAGCATAAACTCTGACAGCAACAGTTGAATTATTCATGCATTCAAAATATGCAGCAAGCATATCAGATGTTATTTCATTTGTTAACGGCATTTTGAAATCAACGGCTCGTTAATCAAATACAAAAAACTTTAATGGAGCTAATACTATTTCGACACAAAACAGTATTTAAAGTGGCAATTGTTTTGTGTTATTTTTGGCAATTCAAGACCTACTTGTTTTTACTAGACTGCTATATTGTCTATCCGAGAGAGAGTGCAGCTTTGTATTGCACAGTACGGGTGATTTTTTAGGGCCACAGATACTATAAAAAGGAAATTAGTAATGCAACATAATTTAAAAAATACATTTTATTATAAGCTCTAAATTAAAGATACGCCCCCCCCAGGGGACACATAATACATTCAATTTTATCTTATAGTTTTAATAGTTTAATAATTAATGACAGTTAAACATGTTCTCTAATTCTGTCTATCGACTGGCGCTTTTCACCAATTTCTATATTTTTTCACGGTCTTTTCCGTGAGTTAAAAATAATTATAAACTTATGCTTAAACTTTAGAGAAAACTGCAAAATTTACGGCTTTGTCGCGCACCGCCATCTAGGGGCTAGAAAAAAAATACTAAAGCGGCAATGTTAATACTTTATTAGAAGCACCTAAGAAGTCACTATCAATCGAAACTTAGTTTATTAAAATCGGTTGAGTTAAAAAAAAGTTATATTTTCTTAAGTGGCCTTTACCTCTTCCCACTTCCCTCATTTAACAAAACGGAGAATAATGATAACAAAAAAATTTTTTCTAAGCTTATGTAGTTTATAATAGAACTATTTTGGGTATATCTTGATAAGGGCGACTTAAGAGAAAATCCGATTCTCTAATTTGGTGTTCGTGTACGCCCCCTACCGGCCATCACCGGACCTTGAACTTTCACGCAATTTCCCTCGGTCACTTTATAATGCTCCCCTACTTTTGGGTGCTATACTTATATTGCGCCCTTCTGGTTTGGTAACCCAACGCGGTTTTACTTTGCCTCGGCTTTGCTCAATCAGGTTTATTTTATAAACGGGGTGTGGTTCGTAGTAAGTACTGGATGGGCTTAACACTGTAACCTTAAATAAAAACCGTAAAGCATTTTTAAAATGTATATTAATATCAACAATAAATAAAAAGGTAATTAACAAAATGTATGGGGCAACTTCTTTGTCCGGGTCTGGCGGCTGGTTCTTCTGGTTGGCGGCCCGTCACTGTGTGCGAAGTCGCTTCTGTGAACAAAGATAGTCTTTTTAATCCTAAGAGGTAAAATTTAGATTACGGTCCTGCATGTACAGTAGCGAGAGCGTTACTCTTGATACCGTTGTTGGTCGGGCGCCAGCGAAATGAACTCGAGTCGGTGTGGGGATTGAGAAAATCGATATCGTACTTAGACTTTAGTAACTCTGGAGCGCTGAAGCAAGGATGTCCTCCTCTCGGGAAATAATACACGCGAAAGGCGCGTAGGCAAACGCGAGATCTCGGGCCGGTCTTTCTCTAATTATAACCGGTTTAATGTAGGTAATTAGATTATTTATCTAACTAAATTAATTACTGATCTCTATACTAAGTTTAATTATTTATAATTAATCAAGGGATCAAAACTACTTAATATTAAAACTACTCTAATCGGTTTACGTAAAGATAGAAAAATCTACGTACTCTCTAATTTATTTACAAACGTTCGTGCACCAGGTATTTACGATGGTTCGGTGGACGACAAATTCATTATACTATAGGTTATGGAGGTACTCTTCTGCGATTCACAGACACTGTGTATGGTTATTGTGTTTGTCTGTAGGTAGTGTACGAGTTTCGAGCGGATTTAAGTAATGCCCAGAAGACGTAGGCGACGGCCTGTCTTTACTGGATATACTAAGAGAAAGGTCGTAGGTCTTTACAGTCCTGTAACAACCTTTCACCCTCAAGTCTTTGCGAGATACGGCGGGGGCTACCCCTGCGTGACTCTAGGTGTACTTTGTAGTGGCGAGTGACGACGGGATCTACCCTTCGTGGCACTCCAGGTGCTAGTGTACTTGGTATTACGTCGGGGTTACCCTGCGTGCTACTCTAGGTGCTAGTGTACTTTGTATCTGCGAGTTACATCGGGATCTACCCTGCGTGACTCTAGGTGTATTTGGTATAACTCCTGGAGGCTCAGCCCGGAATTATTTACGGTCTGTAGTGTGAGTGTAAATTGTTAGATTGTATAACTTTACAACTTACGTGTCTATCAATAGCAGTACAGAATTGAACTTTAGGTTGCCCGGTGCGTCGTGGTGCGCGTTATCGCCAGATCGCGAAGGACTCTTCGTCGGTGAACAACAGGTCGGTGCGTACACTAAGCAAACGGAGCGGCTGCGGCTACTGGTTTCTGGAACGGCTTGACTTGAATCTACGGAGATTCATTCATTCTTATGCGCGTCGTGAGTTTATAAAGGTGCATCTGTGGGGGCTTCGCGGCTACCGTGCGGGAAGGCCGTTATGTGATTGGTTAAAATCGTTCTGACGTGCAGAAACTTACGGTTTCTTAGAAATACACGTCAGCGGTGATGAATAAATTATTCGTTGTGCAATATCGCGTAAACTTATGAAATCTTACATACAGGATGGTCCGCACCTAATTTATTCTAAAACACATACGTACAGGACGCTGGTTCTTTACAAGTTTTACTATCAATATTTTTTTCCCGAAACTGTGCGATGTGTAGTTTCTTCTTTACTAATGGACCACCCGGTACAATTAAAAAATGATTTAGATTTGTAGTTCATTAGTCGGAGGCAGAAAATTTATTTAAGTATAATGTTAATTATTTTCCAAATACATACAAATAACTAACAAAACACATAACTTTCTTATGCCTGTGTCATGTTGGATTGGCAAAGAGTACATAGCGACAGAGAAAAAAGTCAATCCATTGCTGTACGTCTATTTTTAAATTATTCATATTTCTTTTTATATAAAATGTACAAGGAAGTAAGCGTTGTTTGTTACTCACACATAATCATTTTTAAAATGTGTGAAAATTGTATAATTGTGAAACATAAAAAATACTACAACCAATCCGGAAGCAGATTTAATACGCATTGTCTCACATTACATACTCTTTGCTTTATTTAAATATATAATAGAGTAATACAGAATTCCATTAACATTACATTTTTATTCTTTAACCTTACTTCGTGGAATTCTTTAATTAATAGCGCTAATATTTCAAATATAATTCCACAATGTTTTATATAAATAGTTATTTCGCAACGGTTTTTGATCCAACGTGTAGAAAATACGAGTATATAAGTAAAATAGTAACAAATAGTTACGGTAACAAATAATTGAGGTAAAACACCAAACTTGATGTAAATTATGATTGTATGCCTAAATATCTGATTTCTTAAACTTCTTAGCTCCCTTGGACTCCTTAGATTCGTGGCCACTTATGAAATAATGAATTTGTATCCCTTCCGAAGTGAATTTCAAAAAGGTTGAGAGTTTTATCAAGTCAGAGTCTCCGCCAGTCTATCCACCAATCACGGCATTCGAAGCCCGACCAGAAGCCCTCTCCGTTCTCCGCGGATTCTAAATAAAACCGCGAGACGCGCTGAAGACAGAGCAGTTTGAACCTTCAAACGTAAGCCTCTACCAGCTTAAGCGCTTGTGATTTTATTACAATCGCTTAACTTCGCAAAAAGAACCTAGCGTTTTCGCTCATCGTTCAAGTTCCGGCATCGTGATCTTCGCCGCTTCGGAGGTAGATCTGTCACTGCTTGCATACAGATAATACGAAGAAGCGGTCATCAGTAGAGGAGCCACAACCTAGAAGCAAGCAGGAGCCGCCGGAATATAGCAGCAGAAGCGGAAAACTCTAGAAACATCCAAGACACCGCCAACAGCAGGATCGTCGTCGGGTCAAGGTCAACGTAATAGGTATCATTAATAAAGAATTTTAATTTAATTACTTTGTTGTTCTTATTTTAACTGTGATTTTCCTCCGTTTCGAATTGGGTCTCTGATTTCCAAGCCTTTTTCCTCGGGTGTGAGGCTGCACCTCGGCAGAGACCCGGCCTTTCCATAAACAGATTTTTATTTTCTTTCTGATCCTATTCGCAAACCTATAACTAAAAGCGCAACCGAGGTAGTTAAGCTAGGTCGCAAAGTTGTGTCCCCTACCCCGACGCCGTCCGTCCACCCACACCACCACTTACCACACAATCCAACGCACACACACTCGTCTCACCTTCACCTTCCTCACGTACACGCTCCCACTCCAATGCATCATCCATTTCCACTACATCCTCTCACTTCTACACTACCACACGCTCGTCTGCCTCCACAAAACCACTCAAACCCGCACACACAATCCCGCACACACATAAACCCGCTCTCCTACCTACACCGCTCTCTTACCAACACCTGCTCAACCACCTGTACGCGCCGTGAGTCCTACACCTATTATCCCTAATCCTTTACCCACCTGCTCCCAATCCTCGAGATATTGCGTCCGCAATATCCCAAAGTCTATCACGTCACAGAAATCCCTGTTTAATACCCTAAAACCCTTAACCTTCCGTGGTTGAACTTGACGTTCAACCACAATCACCTGCCACCTCGAAACTTCCTCTCCCTTGCCGAATGGAACGCAGCTTAGGCTGCGACACCACTTCGGTGAACCTTCCTTACCCTAACACAGTTATCCGGCCACCGTCAACCCAACTCCATTCCCAAACCTCCTTCCTTTTCCTGCGTGATTCGTCACGTGGATAAGGACATCCTTGCCAACTAGATCCTCGATGCAATCGACCTGCTTCACGTGAGAAAGGCCGTGCGCACCTCCTCGAAGGCCACCAACAAACCCACACCCCTAGTCCGCGTAATCACAAATTCCCAAAGCACTCTAGAGTTTCTTCTTGCAACCGGTGTCTCCATGTTCGGGAGACACTTTCGTTCGAACCTTCCCTCATCCTACACCTCTCCCCATGTATTTTGTCACCTGCACGCAGGTGACACATACCTCTGAGGAGTGCCCTACCCGATCCATCAGTGTCCCAACTGTGGCGGAAGCCACAGATCCTCATCCTGTAAGTCCGCACTCCTTTAAGTGCCGGATGCGGCGGAACCTCCCAGTTCTCCGTCACAGATGGCAATCCTTGATCCCATCATGTCTGACGAGTCTGACTCTGAAGACACCCTTCACCTTAAACCAATTCCCGACACAGGTCCCTTCACAATCAAATCCTTCATACAAGTCCTTACCCACTCTCTCCTAGATCTGTTCCTAACCACCAACGCCGTGTTATCCGAATCATAGAATCCTTATCCCTCAACTTTTTCCAACGGCGTATCAACGTCTGCGTAGCCGGTACGCGGAGGAAGGTCGCCGTAGTCCGCCAACACCATCCTTAAACGCCTTTGTTCCCAATGGACATCATAACAGGGACCATTAGTGCTAGGGGCATTCGTCGGAAACGCCCCTAGTTAAACACTTCCTACACCAACACAATGTACACATCCTTTCAATTACAGAAACCAAACTCTCACAAAAATGCACACTACAATTTAACACTTATAATTCCTTCCTCAACAATAGCGCACACGGAACCGCCCTCCTAATTAAAAACTGTTTCCCTTTAACTCCGTTTCAACTACCTGCGCACCTGCAGCAACTCGAATGCGTTGCTATAACGGTGCACTTCCCCTCCCATAGTATTCATATCCTACTACAATCCACCCGGGCACAATGCACTTTCCGATGACCTGTTAGTTTATGCCTCCAGCCTCCAAAATGCAGTCATCCTAGGAGATTTCAATGCCCGCCATATTCAATTCGGTGACACCGCAACAAATGGAAACGGCAACAGACTATCATCTGCTCTGTTGCAGTTGCCTATGTTGAGGATCGCCAATACACAACCCACGTATTTTGACCACTTAGGAGCCTCAATAATAGATCACATAATAGTTTCCGAATAAATAGCACACTACTTCGATCGTGAGTGCTTTCTAGGCACCACGATCACTTCAGATCATATTCCACTACTGGTCAAAGCTTCATTTTGTCCAGCTCCTCAATACCTACTCAATACACAATCATTAAAGATTTTTCGAATGCAGACTGGAATGTGTTCGCCGAACGCATCTCCAACAACCTTCCTACACCCGACCTTCAAACTACCCAAGATCTCGAGAGAGCGACCTAAGACTACAGCGGTCGCACCTCAGTCCCGCTTAAAAACATCGACATTTCCAAAAACCGCTCCACGACACATACTGAACTGGATCAAAGAGAAGAGACGAATCTATCGTCAATTCCTGAGACCCAGGGATCCGGCTCTCAAGACGGAATACAATCGCCTTAACGCCTTAATCAGGCGAGAATCCAATAAACACGAAGAAGACTCCTGGGCCAAAGCCACTTCCCAGTTAGATTATCGAGACGATAAACGCTTCTGGCAACAGTTTGACAGACTGACCAGAAGAAAAGTTAACCCCAAATCACATCTAACCGACCTTCAGGGCAACCTAATCTCCTCCGACCAAGGAAAGGCCGATTTCTTTGGTCACCACCTCAATCCCCAATTCGATCCTGTTTTCAAGGAATTCCTCGAGAACTGTTTCGTGGAATTCCGAAACCTTAACCTTCCTGAACCCCTCGACAACAAGAATCCCTTCTATTCCCCAATTACGCCCGACCAGGTCAATGCCTATTTTAAAAAAGGTAAAAACTCAGCCCCAGGCCGCGACGGCCTCAATAGAAAAATCCTCCGACACCTACCCGGCCCATGCCTCCAACTACTCTCAAACATATACAATAAGTGCCTAACCTCTATTACTTCCCGACGGATTGGAAATCGGCCTCCACCGTCATGATACCAAAACCTCACGCAGACCTAACCTCACCTAATTCCTACAGACCCATATCCCTCCTGAGTTGCCTCGGAAAATGCTTCGAGCAAATTCTAGCCAGGCGGCTCAGGGAACACCTTGAGTATAACGACCTCCTTCCCAACAGCCAATTCGGCTTCCGCCCAAACCGGACGTGTCACGATCCCTTGTTGAAGCTGCTTACCGAGACCACCAGAGCATTCAACCATAAGCAATGCAATCTGGCTGTGTTCTTGGATATTAAGCAAGCATTTGACAGGGTCTGGCACGCCGGCCTCCTACAAAAAATCCGAAACCTTAACATTCCCGACCCCTTCTCCAAACTCCTGCTTTCGTACCTGACCAATCGATCGGTCAGGGTGAAAGTAGGGAAAAACCTCTCAGACCCTTTCCAACCCACTGCAGGCGTTCCGCAAGGTTCTGCTTTAGCTCCCATCCTTTACACCATATTTGCTTCAGATATCCCTCAAGTTACCTAACCCGGAGTAGTCGTTTCGCGGTTTGCAGATGACACCGCCTTCTGGTCGGTTAATCGGAACAGCGAAACGGCCTCCAACCGCATATCCAAAACCCTTCGGAACTTTCCCAACTGGGCCAACCGGTGGAGAGTCTCCGTTAACCTCTCAAAACCCAAGCAATCTTTTTCCGCCACCCTAATTACGTCGATGACAAATTCCCAGACCTATCCTCCAGAAATGTCTCCCTCACCATTAACCAAGAGAGAATCCCCTTCAAGACCAAATCACATACCTACGAATCCTATTCACCAGAACACTTAATTGGCTCCCCGATGTTAGGAAAACACTTAACAGAATTAGAAACCGTGCAAACCTACTGGGCGCCCTCCGGGGTCGAATTAGAGGTTATTACCCCAAAACACTCCAACACACATACAAAACTTACATCCGCCCTGTTATGGATTTCCGAGCACCAATATACACAAACATTAACCCTAACCACCTTTCCTCTATAGCATCCTGTGAACGCCGGATATTTAGAGGTATACATAGGCTACCCTTCAGGTACCCAAGCAACCTCACAACACAACACGCAAACATACCACCAATCACAAACAGAATCCAAACACTTCAGAAAAACTTTACACACAAAAGGATTTTCGGCGATATCATCCCTACCAAAGAAATTATCACAACTTCCTACACCTACCAACCTCCCAAATTCCCCGTAAAAATCCAAACTTAAATTTAAACACCCCTCGCGATCTTAACCCAATTATTAGACGACATCCCAGAGGAGATAGAAGAGACCCTCGATAACATCCCTTATGCACTCCGCTTCCCACCGTCAACTAGATAACGACCACGCAAGGATACCGGCTAACGAATCGTCTACACCCTCACCACACTCAACCACATGCACACCTAAACCTAAATACTCACAACATTAATAAATCAGACCTTTAACCTTTTTTTACACCAAATAATAAACCCTCAACAAATTATTTTTCTTTTTTTACACACCAAAATAATAAACTCATGATTGTAAATCACACAATTACAAAAAACATCGCAACACCAACAATAATGGAATGACCAGGGTTGAAGAGGTGGAATCCTGAACAGCCTACGAATAAGCATATAAGCATAAAATATAAGCATACTAACCAAAAGCATGAGCATACTAACCTAAAAAAATAAATAAAAAACGCGCTGAAGACGCTCTCATTCCGGTGGGTCTCTTTCGAGAGCCCAGACCGACTGTGTCTACTCAATCATTGACTCGACCCGTTTCCCTGGGTCTCTTTGGAGACTCAGGCCTGTTACTGCTCCCTCTCATTCCGTTGGGCCTCTTTCGAGCGCTCAGACCGATCTGATTTTATTTTATATACACCAGGGTTACTGTTGTCTCAATCTGAGGTCACCTGCATGTAAGTTATATTTACAACACTTACACCAGTGAACACTTCACGTCGGGCAAAACACCCGATGTAGTCTTTTACTTACTCCATTGGATAGAAATGTTCTCGTCCAATTTCTGCCAGTCTCCGAGGTATCAATTAAACAACGTAACGGGTATTTGCCCAAGTTCTTGTAATTGATACTCCACCTACGCCGCATCCCGACTCACACAAACACGCCAACACCGACTCACACAAACACGTCAACACCATGCAAAATAATTAAAACCGAAGCACAGTAAGACGAAAGATTGAAAGCAACAAGCCGCCTGCAATTAGACCATACTTCGGTCACCCAGTTTCGTAAATTACGAACCCAGTACGTAACAGTGGGTATTATATTTCAATCTCGCCAAATCTAATAAACCGATTTCATACCCGCTCACTTATCGTGAGAGATCTAGAGAATAGCAACATCCTGATTTAACACCTTTGTTAAATGCCGTTAGCCTATTTATTTAACAGCGCTGAATACAGAAAAGTCCCGTAGATTTAAAGATGTTACACCGTTCCCAGAGAAAACTTTACTTCTTAACAGGTATGCGTATGTGTGTACGTGTGCGTGTGCGGGTGCGTGTGCGAGTGCGAGTGCGAGTGCGAGTGCGAGTGCGAGTGCATGTGCATGTGGGTGTGCGTGTGCGCGTGTGTCGCGTGCGCGTGGGCGTGGGCGTGTGCAAGTGTGTGCAAGGGTATGCGTGTGCATGTGCGTGTGCATGTGCGAGTGCGTGTGCGTGCGCGTACGCGTGTGCGTGTGCGTGTGTGCGTGTGCGTGTGCGTATGCGTGTGCGTGTGCGCGTGCGCGTGTGCGCGTGCGTGTGTATGGATGTATTCTAGTATCCACGATAACTCCAGAACGAAAATAGCTACGTTCTTAAAATTTTTGTATTTCAGTTTTTTGTCATTTGACTTAAAACTGATTTTGTGGAAAATCCAGCTGCGGAGAGGAGAAGCTTATTAGGGCAGTTTTTGGTTTTTATCAAATATTTCTAAAACGGCTGAATATTTCAAAGGTATAAAATTATCTAGATATAAATATCAATGCAATTTTTGATACGCCACGTAAATTAGCGACAAAAAAATTCCTAAAGTAGAATTTAAGTTGATAATGATGATGATGTGATGAATGTACTATGGTATGTTAGTATCGATCCCTATACTTGAAACAACAATTCATTATCCCTCCATCCATTCTCCTAAGTGCTCCTGAGTGCTTTAGCACGATAGGCCAAATTTAGCCTGTTCAGGTCCACAATCATAAAAACACACAAATATCACTCACTTAAACTTTAGTTCAAGCGCTGAGGCCTACTGATTTCGACCAAAGATTAGAATTCATATCTCTAATCGATGTTATGATTGCCGACAATCCCTTATACTTTTGGGGTATAAATGCATGGTGTAGGTTACTCAATGGTCATTTAATTGGGTCATACTTTTACAAGGGCGCATTGACTGGGCACAGGTATTTACATTTTCTTGAAAACGAATTGGCAGAACGAAATACAATGATCTGGCAACGGGATGGTGCTCTACCTCATAATGTAGGCATTGTTGCGGAGTATCTCGCTCAGTTTTTTCATAACAGGTGAATTGGTACTTATAAACCTATAGCTTGGCCTCCCCGCTTGCCAGATCTAACGCCACTGGACTTTTGGTGGAGCTATCTCAAAGAATTAGTTTATCAAACACAGCAAGTAGTAGTATTACAACAGTTATAATTTAGGCTGCGTGCACTAGAGCGTTTTAAGGCGTTTTGAAGTTTGTATGGAATCTACAGGAAATAATTTTGAACACTTACTGTAATTTTTGCTTCATTGATTGTATTGTGTACATATTTTAATAAGTGATATTTAAAAATTACAGAATGTTAATTTTTTTGCTGCTAATAATAAAGAACTAACAGGTATGTTACATAGATTGACAAGCAATTTTCAATGAAAATATACAGGGGGTGCCGTATGAAAATCAAAGTGAGGGTGGCGAACTAACAACAACGTTTAAAGAGATAACAATATTGTGAAGAAAAAGTGACAACTTATGGCAGTAAAAATTTGAGTGTGAGTAAGAAAAATAATTTATAAAGAAGACGCAGTCAAAAGGACAGAAGTTTGGTTAAGAGTAAGAATTTATAAAAAAAATGTTTGATGCATTCAGTTAAAAATGTAAATAGTAGCTAGGTATATTGATTAAAGTACGTCCCAAAATATCAGAGAGTAATAAATCATGTCATTAGTGAAATAGTGTCGTTTCTTTGCATGCAAGCGGCAAACAGAAATCTGTAGCAAACCGGGCTAGTTTAAACTAAGAAGCTGTAAATGTGCCGCTTGCAAAATATTGTGTTAAATAAAGGCGGTTTAGGTAAACGGCAAACAAAAGACGACCCTTCATAATTCGACTTAAGCATGAAGATCAAACAACGGTTGGGATTTCAGTGTATTAGAGATTGTAGATTAATAATTAATCTACAATTTTTTTTTGTTAGATAATTCAAAATGCTGATGTTTTGATTAATATAAAATAATTATAAATGTAATTAAAAATTAATATTAATTTTATTAAATACATAAATAAAAAGTTTACCTCGAGTAGGATTTGAACCTACGACCTGTACCATGCTAGAGTACCGCGCTAACCAACTGCGCCATCGAAGTACAAGACCCAGTCGATGTAAATTTTGTCTTTATGTATGTAGAATTGATGTAAATTCTAAATTTAATGAGATAACAGTCAAATTACTAATATTAATGGAATGTGAGCCTGCAATATCGCAAGGATTCACACATACCAAAGCAACTTGACTAATATTAAATTACTATAAGTTTTTGTTTGCATTATGAACGAATAAATTCAAAGGTAAATATGTAATTAAAAATTATTATTAATTTTATTAAATACATGAATAAAAAGTTTACTAATAATAGAATTTAAGTGTTTTTTCATTATCTGAAAACTGTGTGGACGTATTTTTTAAAGAAAATTTAATTTTACATAACTTTTCTTTACAAAGTTTATTAATATAACGCAAGGTAGGTCAAAAAATTAATTAAATGTGAATGAAAATGGTTATACTGTATTATTGATATCTTATTGAAGCGGGCGGCTTTGGAATTTTTTTTTAAGTTAACAAGTATATATTAATATCTATCTGACATGAAGTTTTAAACGTCATTCTGGAAGATTTTTTTTTTTGGTTTCACAATGCTGCCTGTTTTCGTTATGAACGTATAAAAAAGGGATTGCGTAGTTACCCTAAAAAAAATATAATTCAAATTATTTCATTTCTTTTAATTTTTTAACATTTACCTCTGTCAGACATGAAGTTTTAAACATCTATTTGACATAGACTATTGTTTCTGTTTTTACAATGTTGCATATTTTCGTAATTAACATGATAAAAGAGGTTGCATAATTATCCTAAACAAAAAAATGTTATTTAATTTCTTTTAATTTCCATTTTTTAGGTTGGAAGGTCGTGCGGTGTTCCACACCAGATATTTACTTCTCGTTTCAACCTTAGTTATAGTAATATTAAGTGTAAATATTTAGATGTTGTAAGCCAAGTAGTAACACTGTCACCTTAAATAAATCTCTTAAAGCGTTTTAAAACGTATATTAACTTATTTTACAATAAATAAATAATTAATTAACAAATGTATTTATTCTTTCCGGCTCCTTACTCGCTCTCCTGGGGGTTGCTTTCTAGGTACGTAATCGTTTCTGGAAATATAAATATATGGATTATCTTAACTTACTCCTTACTTAATATGTAATATTTATATTACGGTCCTGAAGCTGGTACGGTTGCTTTAATACAGTTTTGTTCAACGGCGCCAGTGCAACGAACTCGGACGGAGAAAATCAATATCGTTCTCGGCTTATGCGCATGGCATAATTATATATTTTTCAGTAACTCTGGAGCGTTGAAGCTGGTATGTCGCGCTCCCAGGAAGTAATACACGCGCGAGATCCGCGTATGCAAATACAAGGTCTCTGGACTGTCTTTATTTAATTATAACCAGTTTGATTTTGTTATTTATTTATCTAACTGGATTAATTACGGACTTCTATACTAAATCTAATTATATCCAATTTATTAGGAGAACGAAATACTGGATATTAAAATGTTATACTAAATGAATTTACTAAGGTAAATCGTAATGTACACCAGGTCGTAGCTATTTTATTTAATACCGGTAAACATGGGATAATTTACGTATTATCTAATGTTTTACTCTCCGATGGATTTTCCTAACTTATGTACAAATGCTTCTACACTAGGTGTTTCGCGCTGGTTTATTCTGAATACAAATTTATGCAACAGGTTTCGTGTATACTCTCCTGCGATTAAAGACACCGTGTATGGTTATTGTGTTTGTCTGTATGTATTGTATGTATTTGTTTCGAGCGGGTCTCAGTAATACTCAGAAGACGTAGGCTATGGCCTGTCTTAACCGGATAGACTAAGAGAAAGGTCGTAGGTCTTTACAGCCCTGTAACAAACCTTTACCCTCAAGTGTTTGCGAGTGACGTGGGGTTATACCTGCGTGGCACTCTGGGTGTTAGTGTACTGTGTGTTTGCGAGTGACGTCGGGATCTACCCTGCGTGGCACTATTGGCGTTAGTGTAAGGTTATAACTCCTGGAGACTCAGCCCGGCGTTATTTACGTTCTGTAGTGTTTGATTGTAAATTGTTAGATTTTATAACTTTACAACTTACGTGTCTATCAATGGCAGTACAGGATTAATCTTTAGGTTGCCCGGTGCGAGGTGGTGCGCGTTATTACACGATCGCGATGGACTCTTCGGCGGTGATTAACAGGTCGGTGCTTACACGAAGCAATCGATGCGGACGGCTACTGGATATCGGATTGACTTGAATCTACTTCGATTCCTCATCCTTCTTCACGCGCGTCGCGGGTTTATAAAGGTGCATCTGTGGGCGGCTTCGCGGCTACCGTGCGGGGATGCCGTTATTTGATTGGTTGAGATCGTTCTGACGTGCAAAACTTACTGGTTTTAGAAATACACGTCAGCGGTGATTAATAAATTATTTGTTGTGCAATATCGCGTAAACTTCTGAAATTTTAGATATAGGATGGTCCCCAAATAATTTATTCTAAAAGCATACGTAAAGGACGCTGGTTCTTTACAGTTTTACCTTAAAGATTTATTACCATAACTACTTATAGTTTTACATATATATTTTCTCTTGATAACGGTACATGTTGTATATGATTATTATTCATATCAACTTTTTACTTAAATGCATTAACTGTGAAAGATTAATGATCTTACTACGGAAACCATTTACCAAAATTTTTTTATCTTTTACCTTTAAAGTGGTGCAAAGCTAATAGTTTTATAGGTACTTTAGCACCCTATGTGCTATATTTATTTGTAAAAAAATTTCAAAATTTGACCAAAACCGAGATGTTTCAGTTGTAAATATAAAGCTTGTATTAAATTTGTTTGGATAAAAGTACTTATAGTTAAATGTCATACGTTAAATGAATGCTAGCTTTCCGTGTACATTATATTAAAATATTGCTATCGTAATTTCTTTAAAAGGAAATGGAAGCGTTTCCAGTAATAAATTGTAATATTGTTATAAGAATTTAAGAAACATAATATTAAGTGTTCTTAGACTTGATTTTGTGTTATCGCGCTAAATGTTCTGGTCTCGCAAAACGATTAATGGTTTCCACGTAGTTAATAAAAGATGACGTGATCTTTAGGAGATAAAGGGGTTTTGTTTTGGTTTTTTATGGTTAGTCAGTAAGAGGCTGGTCACACAGTTGGTTGTGAAATTGGGACGTGTGATGTAGTTTACCGTGCGCGAAAAATTATACTTAAGATTCGCTTGGTGTTACCTGAAGATATCGTGAGGGTGTAACAACCTTTTTTGTGGTTGTATTAAAAAATACATTCATTTATTTGGCGTAATAGTAGAAAAGTTCTTAATTATTAAAATGTAGAATTGAGAAAGGCAACTTAATTTGCATTTCCTAGAACACATCTTTTTGGGCGCAATATTACATAAATAGTTATAGTTCCCTTTCTTAAAAAAATGGATTCATATTATTGTATCCGCGCAACGCGTGAAAACGTTTAGGGGGATACTCACTTGAGTTATTCTGAAAGCCTTTTTTAATTCACTTGATGCTGAATGTTACAGCAGAAAGCATGATTTTTACCTAATTTTTTTATATTTTGTGCCATCAGATTTTGATGGTAAGTTATTTTCTAATTCATTACATTTTAAAACTAAAACCTTTGCTTTTTTTAGGCACTCCTATTTTACTCATGTTTCACTCATATTTGACTTATATTTTACCTTTTTTAATGCGTACTTTTATATGGCACTTTTATAATAATTATTTTTATGGCACGTATAAGTCACTAATTTACTATTCTATCATTTTCAAATTTAAATGGAAATTTTTACTTGAAATACATTTTACAACGCAAGTTCTACAAACTTAAACTTCAAAGAAATTCAATAAAATTATGGACACAATATATTAAGGATAAATAAGCAAGACATTGACCTCACCAAGTTCACCATTCTGCTTCATAGTTACCAGTTATAGTTTATGGACAGAACCGTTCAAAGGTAATGTTTTTATATAATTTTAGAATAACTGGACAAGAACTTGCCTTTAAACTTGATTAAAATAATAAAATGGAAAACCAAATTTAAAATCATTTTAACGTTTCGGTATTTACTTATACCATTTTCAAATAGTACAGCATGCTATAAAGCTAATTACATTTTATAATGTACTGATATTAATAACATGACATTACAAATTTAAAGTTTACTTCAACGTCAAAGTTGTCAAAGCAACCTTAAATTTGGCTTGTCATGTTGTACATTTAAGGGTGGTTTGTATTTATATATACAGAGACTCCTTTATGTCCAGATCTGATAAATTACTGGCTTTGTCCAAGATTGTAAAGTCATCATGTGTGATGTTGTGGTTTTCCTCAATCTTATGTTTAAAGATAGCGGAATCAGGTATTGTTAGAGAACGCTTACCAAGTCGAGGAGTAATACCCAAGTGTTCACATCTACGAACAGCAAAGTGACGACGGGTTTTACCGACGTAAGTAGCATTACAGCTACTACATTTAAATTTATAAATGATGTTCGAAGATATGTCATTTGGGAGTGCGTCTTTGACTCGAAAAAGAGAACCGATGCGTTCAATGGTTGTAAAGGCAATACGTAATTCAACTTTCCGAAGATATTTTTAATGTGTTGTTTGAGGATACGACGTATTTGTAGGCTATGAAGACCTGTATAAGGAGCTTTGTATATATAATATGTTTTTCTTCTCGGGCTTAGTTGATGGATTAAGTTGTTTATTAAGAAATCGTCCAATGTATCTATCCATGAACCCTAGAGGAAAACCATTCTTCATGAAAATCGACTTGATCTTGTAAAATTGTTCATGGAGAAGATGGTAATTGGAACATAACATGTATGCACGGTGTAGTAATATATTTAAGAGACTAATTTTGTATTTATTAGGGACGAAACTGTCTATGTTTTGATACAGTCCTGTAAATGTAGGTTTTCTGTAGATGGACGTAGAAAAGCCAGAATTCGTGCGAATTATGTTTATTCCCAAAATGGTAAGACGTGATCTTTTCAATTTCATTTGTAAATTTGATGTTGGGGTGTTGTTGATTTAAATAATTCAGAAAATCCGTAATATGTTCTTGATGTTTAAATAATAAAATGCGTCATCAATGTATCTTCTGTATAGAAGGGGCTTGAATCTAGGAGGACAATTGGATAACCATTGTTTTTCATGGAAATTTAGAAAAGCGTTCGCAAATGTTGGACCTAGAGGATTTCCCATTGCTACTCCGTCAATCTGTTGGTATAGGTTTTGTTTAAATAGGAAATAACTTTCTTTTGTGGCAAGAGTGAGTAGATCCTTAAATTTGTTCTTTCCAAGATTTAAAATTTTACTAGTTGGATCAAGAAAAAGGGAATCAACTATGATTTCGATTGTTTCATCTAATGGAACATTAGTAAATAGGCTTTTAATGTCGAAACTAACCATGATTGTGTCCTTGTGTAAATTGAATGAAACTATTTCTTTAGCAAAGAGAAGTAGTCTTTAACTGAAAATTCATTTTCAGTAAGTGTCTTCAAATGAGGAACAAGATGTTGGGCTAAAAGGAAGTTTGGGGTGCCAATTGCATTGAGGATGGGTCGAAGGGAAGTTGTTTTATGAATTTTAGGTAAGCCATAAGTTCTACCTGGATAAGAACCTGTAGGAGAAGTTTCATTATATATGGTTTTGAAATTGTTTTCAGTTTCTTTTAAAAGACTCTTCAATTGATAAAGTTGTTTTAAAGATATCATTGTATTTTATATGGCAAAATTTAGAGGTGTCCGAGATTATCCCAAGTAATTTTTGTTCATAATTTGTACGGTCTAGTAGTACTACACCATTACCTTTGTCTGGTCGGGTTATGACTAGGTCTTGTTTTCTTTGGAGATTTCGAAGGGTCTGAAGTTCTTCATTTGTCAGATTAGGAGAAGGTGGTCGAAAAAGCTTGTAGAATTTAAAGCAATATCTTTAAGTTTAGTGGTAATACAATTCCATGTAAAATTATCATTTTCTGAATTTTTAAAGTATAAATTAAAAAGTTTTCGAGCGATGTTCTCCATTGGTAGAGCGAAGTGCATAAAATTTATTTTACGTGGGGATATTGCATAATTCAAACCTTTGCATAAGATTGATTTTTCTATGTTTGATAACAGGTATGAAGGGTAGTTAAAAATGACTTCATTTGGTGTTATGGTGGATGAACAATGTTGAAACTTACATAGTTGATTTAATTTCTTTTTATGTATATAAGATATTTTACTTAGGCGTTTGTTGTTATATTTATGCCATTGCGAACGCTTTTCTAAATTTCCATGAAAAACAATGGTTATCCAATTGTCCTCTTAGATTCAAGCCCTTCTATACAGAAGATACATTGATGACACATTTTATTATTTAAACATCAAGAACATATTACGCATTTTCTGAATTATTTAAATCAACAACACCCCAACATCAAATTTACAAATGAAATTGAAAAGATCACGTCTTACCATTTTGGGAATAAACATAATTGCACGAATTCTGGCTTTTCTACGTCCATCTACAGAAAACCTACATTTACAGGACTGTATCAAAACATAGACAGTTTCGTCCCTAATAAATACAAAATTAGTCTCTTAAATATATTACTACACCGTGCATACATGTTATGTCCCAATTACCATCTTCTCCATGAAGAATTTTACAAGATCAAGTTGATTTTCATGAAGAATGGTTTTCCTCTAGGGTTCATGGATAGATACATTGGACGATTTCTTAATAAACAACTTAATCCATCAACTAAGCCCCGAGAAGAAAAACATATTATATATACAAAGCTCCCATATACAGGTCTTCATAGCCTACAAATACGTCATATCCTCAAACAACTCATTAAAAATATCTTCCGAAAGTTGAATTACGTATTGCCTTTACAACCATTGAACGCATCGGTTCTCTTTTCGAGTCAAAGACGCACTCCCAAATGACATATCTTCGAACATCATTTATAAATTTAAATGTAGTAGCTGTAATGCTACTTACGTCGGTAAAACCCGTCGTCACTTTGCTGTTCGTAGATGTGAACACTTGGGTATTACTCCTCGACTTGGTAAACGTTCTCTAACAATACCTGATTCCGCTATCTTTAAACATAAAATTGAAGAAAACCACAACATCACACATGATGACTTTACAATCTTGGACAGAGCCAGTAATTTATCAGATCTGGATATAAAGGAGTCTCTGTATATATATATATATATATATATATATATATATATATATATATATATATAAATACAAACCACTTAAATGTACAACATGACATGCCAAATTTAAGGTTGCTTTGACAACTTTGACCTTGAAGTAAACTTTAAATTTGTAATGTCATGTTATTAATATAAGTATGTACCGTATAAGTAAATACCGAAACGTTAAAATGATTTTAAATTTCGTTTTCCATTTTATTATTTTAATCAATTTTAGAATAGTATAAGACTTCTGATTTTTTACCTTTTCAATCAGATATTGAATAAACTTAAATATATCATGTTATTTTATTTTCATTTTGATAAATTGTTTATTATTATTCATTAACTAGGTTTTGTTGTTCCTATAAAAAAGAAAGACAACATGGCGCCCGAGATTTTATCATTTTTTCATAATTTTTTTATATAACATTTTTTTGTGAATTAAGTGAAGTGAAAACAATTAAGCAGAGGGGAAGCAAGCAGTATTTCAGGTATGTTATTAAACTCAGTATATTAGAACTCTCCCTATCTTAATTAACCGATTGAGCCGACGGCAGTAGCGATTGTTATTTGGTAATTTTTTATATTAATTCAAATTATTCGATCAATTACAAATTGTTTATTACATCATCGCTTTTGTTGTCATGTTATAAGTTGGCCCAGTTTTAGTGTTTATACTTTGGCAGCCGCTTTTAATGCTACAAGGGAGTTAACTCTTTTTAATATAGGTAAATTTTAGATAGAATTTAATCACCCCGGGGAGATTTTGTGCCCGTTTGTCGATGAATAGTAACATTTTCGTTTCCATTGAAGAGGTAAAGTGTTAATTTTAGTGTTTTTTTTATTTTTTAAGTAACTTTAAGGTTTAAGCGGATTGAAATAAACGTACATATATGGTATTATATATCTGGAAAAGGTTGTGCCGGATCCCTTTATTGTACCCGCAGTTTGTTTGTTTGAAGGAGTTCAAAATTCAATTGGTATTTTCCCGATGAATTAAAAGTAGTCAATCGTATAAGAATTGCACCCTGTCGCTGAGAGTTAAGAAAGAAAAGGTTAGATTTAAAATCTGTGCTAATTTAAGACAATTATTTTTCTGTCTTTTATTGTGATTTCATTAAAAAAATGTAGAACTGTATTTAAATACGCAGATAAACACGCTTTCTTTATTGTATAGTGCCACATAGACGCCCTTCAGGCCAGCCGATACGAGCACTGAAGCGTGTTTACCCTATCTTTTGTGATCTGCACGGTATTGTGTATTATTATTTTTCATTGTGCACTGACATTTATCTTTTACAATTTATCGAATTTATGTGTTCAATCTGATAATAATTGGGATAGGCAAAATTAAGGTTTAAATGTTAAAATTTTGGAACTTGCAAGCTCCAATCAATTAATTACATATGTTATTGAAATTTTAAGTAAGAAAGATCTTGTACTACTTCCTTTCGGAAACGAATTTATTTGTTTGCAAATATATGCAGTGTTAGTTAAGTTTACGCGTGTTAATTCAGTATTATATGTAATATTACGTGTGATTTTTGCACTATCTCACAACCTTGTTATTGTTTATTCTTCAAATTGTACGGCCTTGAGTAATGCGACGATTACTATATATTTGCTCAGGATTTTACGAAAGCTTTTAGTCGTTAATCTTTCCTACATTAATAGTTACTAGTATATTGAAAATTTGATTGATTCGTAATCAATAAAATTCATTTCCCAGAATAATTTCTAAATCAATTCAAGCTAATTTTTTGTACTTCGTTATAATTAAGGATCAAGAGACTTCAACGCATCATAAAGCTGCAAAAACGATGTTGGTCTTCCTCTCAATTTTAATATGTGCACCGTATGCTCAAAGTATAGAAGATAGTTTGGTTGAATATTATGAAACGTTAATTATAAACGAAACATCTAAAGCATATACAGGACCATGGCCAAATAATGCTTATCAGTTCGCACCAAGCACAACAAATATTATACGTAAGTAATTTAATATGACAGAGTAAGAAATAATACATTTTTTGCAGAATATGAAACTTTTGACCACATTATTGTTGGAGCTGGATCCTCCGGAGCTGTAATAGCAAATAGATTATCAGAGGACAACTTTCGTCACGTTCTTGTACTGGAAGCTGGTGGAGCTTTAAACAATTTCTTGGATATACCTGCGATGCTCTCGTATGTAGTAGGAACAAAGGTTAACTGGGGTTATCTAAGTGTTCCTCAAAACAATTCTTGTTTTAGTAAGATAGTTGGTTTAATTAAAGATGTTTATGAAATTATTGATATTTAAGGTTTTGAAGATCATAAATGTCCGATGCATAGAGGTATGGGCCTTGGTGGTACCAGCTTAATGAATGCTTTACTTTATGTTAGAGGAAATAAAAGAGATTACGATAATTGGCATGCGCAAGGGAATTACGGTTGGAATTATACAGACGTTTTGCACTATTTTAAAAAATCTGAGAATTTCCTTAAGGGGGATCCTGTGTATCATGGAAAAGATGGATATCTAAATGTAGAAGTTCCGGAATCGCCAAACGTTGGTATTAACGCATTTCTTGAGGCGAATCAGTTATTAGGCAGAAATGAAGTTGATTATAATGGAGAAGAGCAACTTGGGTTTGCAGGAATGCAGTTAAATATTGATAAAGGGAAAAGAGCAAGCTCTGGTCGTGCTTTTTTACTCCCTGTTATGAAAAGACGAAATTTAGATATACGCACCGAGAGCTACGTTATTAAAATTTTGATTAATGAAAAAAAGCGAGCTTTTGGAGTACTGTTCAGCAGAAATGGTAAATTATATATTGCGAAATCTCGACGTGACATTGTGATTTCGGCTGGAGCCATAGGCTCGCCTCAAATACTAATGCAGTCAGGAGTTGGTCCTAGATCGCATTTAAAAAGCTTAGGTATACGTGTCGTGCAAGATCTGCCTGTTGGGGAAAACCTTCATGACCATCCATCATTTTGCTATTTGGATTTTACTACCAATCACACTGAGCCAGAACTTAGTCTACAGCAAAACATTCGAGACTACCTAAATGGAACTGGAAATTTTATCAATCCGTTTAATGTAAAAACCATCGCATTTCTGCAAACAAAATATGCTAAAACACCTGGCTATCCAGATGTTGAAGTTTTAATGATACCATCAATTAATTCCAACGAAGCTGTCCCTAAACTCTGGCGAGTTCAAGAACAGGTTTTAGAGAAGCCTTATAATCCCCAAAATACTTTCACAATGATAGGAATGCTCTTCCGTCCTAAATCGAGAGGTTACTTAAGGTTAAAGTCTACTAACCCATTTGATTATCCTATTATTAATCCAAAAATGTTATCAGATGAAAATGGTGAAGACATAAAAGTACTCCACCAAAGTATAGAATTAATACTAGAAATGATAAATACTCTACCATTTCAAAAGTTGAACACCAAGTTGAAACGTGTAAATTTACCAGAGTGCCAAAAGTACAGCGACTTGTCACAAGAATATTGGTACTGTTTTCTACGAAATTTATGTGTGGGTATTTTTCATCCAAGTGGTACTTGCAAAATGGGTACGCATCCATCTAACGGAGCTGTGGTTAATCCAGAATTAAAAGTTTTTGGTATATCAAACCTAAGAGTTGCTGACACTAGTATATTCCCTACACCTATTACTGGCCACAATAATGCTGCAGCAATGATGGTTGGTGAGAAAGCTGCAGATTTAATTAAGTATCATTAATGTTCCTATTAATTAAGAAACGCATTGTAGTTACTGGTTCAATTTATCGTAAATCCAACATTTTGCTATTGTCTTTTTTTGTTCAAGCCATAAAAGTGTGATGTCTAACAAGTAAATACTGTAGTTGTCTAAAAAAAAAGATATGTGGAAGAACCAAATTAGTAGGAGTTTCCAACAAAAAAAAAAGGAATTAGGATAGTTGGAACTCCAAAATCCATTGAAGATCAAATTTCCAGAATTTAGATAAATTTCATCTATCAAATGTTAATGATTTTGTAATGCCCCTCCTTTGAAGTCGGAGTGTTATTTTATATAACCGCCCCTTTTTGGGTGTAACCCAGCGCGGTTTTATATTGCCTCGGCTAAGCTCAGTCGTGTTTATATATTTCTTACTAAACGGGGTATGGATTCGTACTATTTAGTGGGCTTAACACTGCCACCTTAAATAATTATACTAAAGTGGTTTTAGACGTATATTATTTGGTAATTTTACAAAATAATAATTGATAATAATATTAATAACAAACTATACTAAACGTACTGGGTCCTTAGGAATCCTTCCTCTCGTTCTCCGGTGGAAACTGTCAGCCTTCGTTATTGGGTGCGAAGTCGTTTCTGTGAACAAACATTTATAATGTCTTAATTTATTCCCTACCTAGTTTTTTCACTCGCGTTTGAAATTGAATGTATTCTTAATATTTAAATTACGGTCTTGTCTTACAGAAGCGTATACGGTAGCCTTAGCAGGTATGGGTCGGAACCGCCAGCGCAATGTACTCGAGTTGTTTCTAGGTCACGGGAAAATCAATACTGGTGTCTACATATGCGCTTGCGCATGCTATATTTATACTCTTCAGTATCTCTGGAGCGCTGAAGCTGGTATATCGTACTTCAACGAAGAAATATACGCGGAAGATTCGCGTAAACAAAGGCGAGATCTCTGGACTATAATTATATTTTAGAACCGGTTTGAGAACGCGTTTTGTTCTCAAAAAGCGTTTAGACGATCTCAACAACTGGATTAAGCCCTAACGGCGTAACTAAATTCAACTATATACAAATTATAAAGTAAACGAAATACACTAGTTCGTATTTATCTTATTAACTACAGGTAAAGATTGGATAATTTACGGATTGTCAAATCTTTTAATTTCCGGCGTTATTCTACTTTAATTAAGAACGGTTTCGCGAAATTTATTCTTAATACAAATGTATGCAACGGGTTTTCTTTTGTATACTCTTGCGATTAAAGACACCGTGTGTTGTTATTGTGATTCTCTGTAGGCGGGGTATGTATGTGTACTAAGCAGGGGCCTTAGCGCCAACAGTAGACGGTAGGCAGCAGCCTGTCTAACCTGTTTGACTAAGAAAAAGGTCGTCGGTCTTTACAGCCCTGTATCAAACCTTCACCCTCAGGTGTTTTGCGAGTGACGTCGGGGATCTACCCTGCGTGACGCTCTTGGTTAGTGTAATGAGTCAGGCGACGCGGGGTTTCCCCTTCGTTACGCTCTATATGTATGTGGTTGTGTAGTGTTAACGTTATAACTCCTGGAGACTAAGCCCGTCGTTATTTACGTTCTGTACTGTTTTGTTGTAAATTGTTAGATTTTATAACTCTCCAACTTACGTGTTTTTTAAATGTAGTTCGGTAACAAACTTTAGGTCGCCCGGCGCGAGGTGGTGCACGTTATCACACGGTCGCGATGGACTCCTCGGCAGCGATCAGCAGGTCGGTGATTACAAGAAGCAATCGGTACGGGCGGCTACTGGATATCAGGAACGGCGTGGCGGTCTCGGTCACGATCGAGCAGGTATTTCACTACTATGTTCTTCTCTCGAGCAGCAGGGGAGATCAGACGAATCGATTCGATATATTCTTAGATCCGCGCGTTGCGGGTTTATAAAGGTGCATCTGTGGGCGACTTTCCGGCTACCGTGCGGGGATGCCATTATTGGATTGGTTTAAATTGCTCTGACGTGCAAAAACTTACTGGTTTTTAGAAATACACGTCAGCTGTGATTAATGAATTATTTGTGGTGTAATATCGCGCAATCTTTTGTAATTTGAAATATAGGGTAGTCCGCGAATAATTTATTCTAAGAAACATACGTAAAGGACGCTGGATCTTTAAAATTTTACTATGTCCCTATGGGATAAAGTATATCATAACTACCGTTAAAGTAAGTTACGTTTTGGCCACATGGAAAGCTCGATTGTCCATCGAAACAATTGCGAAATCTTAAGTGACAATCCAGACACTGACGTATTCGTGCTCTAGATGCCGGGATTATCCGGATAATTCTATACGAAGGGTTGCTGCAAACGAACAACAAAAAACAAACGAAGCCCTACATAGGCAAACAGAATAGTTAAAAATAAATAAACTAACAAACAAATACACACACGCACATACGCACACACCCCAACTACGTACAAAAAAAATCATACAAGCAAAGAAACACACGTCATCAGACCTTTAACAAGCGAAGACCAGTCAACAACTAAATAAAACAAAGAAACTCAACACACGTAAATAAGCTTGACAAAAATCATATACAACACTCCATACAACGAAACAAACGTAATTTAGATGACATTACATTTTCGTTACGATTCATGGGTTTCTCTATGTAATTATGACTCGAATTTTCCTTAGGACTATAAGACTCATTAATATATTTTTAATGGTATGTGAATTTCCCTTTGCGCTGCTGGGATAGGTCATGAACTTTGTGTATATTGTGTTTTATTGACATTAAATTACTCATAGTCACATGGATCACCATTTTCACGGTTGGTCTTCCGTTTTTCCTTGGTTACATAAGTATAAGCCATCAGTTTTTCCATGTCTCTAACAAGATAAAATTCCAAGGGTTACAAAATGAAGGCAAACTATCGTACGTATAATCTGATAAAAAGTGTTAATAATAGGCGTACACACACGTATACACACCTACCCTTTCACGCACGCCCATTCTCAGACACACGGATGAACACTTACGCACATGCACATCCGCACGCGCGTACGCTTACGCACTAACACACGTACACACAAAGACGAACGTGCATACACACAAACATGCCCACGCGTGCGCACGCTCACACACACACACACACACATGCGCACTCACACAAACACACTCACAAATACACACAAACACAAACACGCACACACGCGCGCGTTTGCATTTGTTCACCTCCACATTCACAAACACACATACACACACACACACACACACACACACAAACATGTACACACCTTACACTCTGAACGTAATATGTCACGATCCACTATGATGTTTTCAGAAAACCTCTTGTTTGAGCTCACGGGGCATCAAAAACGGATACTTCCGATCACATCACACTTTCGAATTTTTTGACAAATGATTTTAGTAGGGTGAAAAGTCAAAAGTATTTGTATTTCAACAACATTTCGCGAGTACCAAGTAACCTTAAAGTTACAGAATTTCGTATGGTTAAATTAGGATTGCTTTCGTTATAGAGCCGTAAACTGACTACAGATAAAGGTTGTAAAGACTCAGTAGCCTTTACTAAAATGTTTCTAATTATTTGTTAATTATCCCGTGTTAAATCAAATTATGTAAAAGTACACAAGATTGCACAACAAATAATTCGTCTATCCACTCCGACGTAGATTTAAAAAAAAACATCGAATGTTTTTACGTCAGAGTAATCTCCGCCAATCGTGACTTGAGGACCCCTGTACAGAAGCCCGATCCACCCACCGCGGATTCTCTTTAAAAGCCGCGAAGCGCTACCGGAGATAAACCGAGCTGGTAACGTAGTGATGGACACGACCTGCTTAGCATTCGTGAAGTAATGGGTTCGATTCCCGTTACCGTTTACCTTGTATGAGGATTTTCAGGGGTTTTCCTCAAACACATGTAGCGGAATGGTCACTGCGTGCATGCACACCATGTGCGGCTGCTTAGGCGAATGCTGGGGTAGTATTTTCCCTAACTCCGTTCCTTACGATCCTGTCCTGACCACACCCATCCTTAATCCCACCATGCATATATACGTAATGTATGTATGTATGCTGGGAATCCATGATTGTGGTTGAATGAGCTCGAAAGGCTCGAGCAGTCCGCCCTCCCCCTCGGGGAGGGAATAAAATTCGTGGCCTTTTTCTTTTTCTTTTTCCTACCGGAGATAATAAGATCCAGACCACACGCGCCTGCTGTCCTTCATTTCGTCGCGTACGATTGTCACTTACGTGCATACTGAACCGTCGCGATATTCGCAGCCGCCTGAGAACCCGTTTCAGCTAACCGATCACCTGGCCGTCGTATTCGGAGGTTCAAAGTACGTGAGTTGAGTATACAAACATTACACCAGACATCCGGATAAACTACGGGTTGTAGAGCCCGGAAGTTATCTCACATTTCCAGTACACACATCAGAAGGTGCCACGACGAGATGTAAAGCTTGGCGTCATCTTCTACAAACATATACACACATCAGAAGTTGGCACGACGGGCTGTAAAAGCCCGAAGTCATCTTCTACAACCATACACAAACCAGGACGGTGTCATGGTGGGCTCTAATGCCCAGCAGTCATCTTACATTTACTCCGGTGGTAAGCGACTAAAATCTGGATTCGTCATTCCTGAAATTAGAGACTTGTGGTTAGGTCGGTCATTGTGGTCAAATACATAGTTATGGGTTATGGTCCAAATTGATTTTGATACAGGACCGTAAACCGATTATAAATACAGACTTCGCTGGGGACTATTAAGTTAATTGTTTTGACCAAAGTCTGAATAAACGTTGGGGTCGAGTTGGACATTGTAGTCAGCAAAGGAATTTGGGGTTTGTGGTCATGTTCGATGTGTACTTAAGTATCAATTTAGGGAATTATGGTCAACATTTCAAGTTAGGAGTTGTGATCACTGGGATAGGTTATCAGATTTTGCACAAAGACGAGCGCACGGACAAAACGATTTTAGTAACTGAACTGAAGTGTAATTGAGTAATGCTCAAGAATTTTCAGTGAATTTTAAAAATTCATAAATATGAAACTGTATCGAAACTTGAAGACAAATGATCATGAAAAAGTTAGAATTTATGAATCAAAATTTATGAAAAGGAATGATAAAATAATCAGACTTGCATCAAAACTCCGCACGAGAATCATTAATTAATCTGAATTACCAAAATTAAATTTAAACATTGAACAAAGAAGAAAACTGCATTGAAAAAACACAATTTAGTAATTTAATGTATTTAAATTATCAATGGAGCAAAGAAACTTCACCAAAAGGTAATTTAGAAAAAATTACACTATGAGAAAGCCAAATTTTCTCGGCTCTGTGGAAACGAGAAAGGGCAATTTTCCCGGCTCGCCAAGAAAGAAAATTTTCTTGGCGAGCCAAGCGCAGATTTATATAGATATAGTGTAAAAGACCATGTGTAGTAACGCGCATAATGACCAACCGAAGAAGAATAGACAGCCAATCAAATTTTTATCCCGAATGTAGCGCCATATTCTAATGAGAAGGAAGATTATATTATACTGTGTATAATTTTTGAAATTTATATGCAGCACGTTGCACAGTTGCTTCGCAAAATAAAACGTAATATTTGGTATTTTCAAGTTACATTAGGTTACGATTTCGACATGCTGACATGGTGCTTTTGAATTTTGGATAAATTTCTGATTGGTGGCTACTGCGCATCACTGAAATTCTTTTCACATCATGGATATAGTTAGCCTTGTAATGATATGTCACTCGCGTTGATAAACGGTTTGAAATCTAAAAACGATACATTAAAATAATACTTATCTTTTCGATTTTTTAATGGTGTATTAAATTATACAATCTAAACGTTTCGATAACACTTACAGTTATCTTCGTCAGTAGTAATGTTTGTTAAAAATTGTTAAAGATGTAGTGAACAATTTTGTCAAATTTGAAAAATTCAAACATAAACATGTTTATGTTTGAATTTTTCAAATTTAACATGTTTATGTTTGAATTTTCAAATTTGACAAAATTGTTCACTACATCTTTAACAATTTTAACAAACATTACTACTGACGAAGATAACTGTAAGTGTTATCGAAACGTTTAGATTGTATAATTTAAAGTACACCATTAAAAATCCCAAAAAGATAAGTATTTTATTATGAGTGTTAATGGTGAAAGTTTACATTTTCATGATACATTAAAAAGCATATTGGGGTTAGAAAAGCGGTATGTTGTAAACTAATTGTGAATAGAATTAGTTATTATATTTCAATGTCCAGGTCAACGTCCATCTAGCTAATTACAAATAATCATTTAATTAATTCAAACTGTAAGTGTATGTTGGAATCAATATATATGGTTGCTCATTAGGGCGCCAAAGTAAATTTGCGGCTAAACTATGCACAGTAGAAAAAATGTTTTATACAAAAGTTACTTGAATTCAAGCAACCTAAAAATATTTGTGCATATACAGAGTACTCAATAACAGCGGTATATAACCTATCTTTCTTATTTTAAATGGAATGGTATAGTTTGTACTGCCGATTTCGTTTCTACTCTGAAGGAAAGGAAAGAAAAGGACCACGTATTTCATTCCCTCGGGCTGCTTGAGCTTTCCGAGCTCCTTCAGCCACAATCATGAATTCCCAGAATACATACATACATTACGTATATATGCATGGTGGGATTTTTTATGATTGTGGATCTGAACAGGCCAAATTTCGCCTATCGTGGTAAAGCACTCATGAACGCTTAGGAGGATGGATAGAGGGATAATGAATTACCAATAGATGCCTATGAACAGCAACCTTAAATTTTCTCATATCGTAAGTGAGAGGAAAGCAGTAACTAAGGAGATCATTCCAGAGTTTAGAAGCCGTATAGAAAATGTGGATTGCACCCGTTTGGTACGACAAGTGGAGATTTGTACTGCATACTGATGATGTGAATGAGCGAACCGAGTGTTTCTCGGAAAGATGGCATCAAAGAATATAATTCAGCAGCACAATAGCCGTTGTAATAACGATAATACAAAGAAAGAACTGAAACCATCCTTCTATGCTTAAGGGACTGTATGTGAGAAGTTAAGGACGGGTAATTTATAAGCCTAATCGCTCTCTTTTGAATACGATTAACGATATTGAGAGCGTATTGGGGAGCAATAACCCAGTGGTGAGAATTATATTCCAGATGAGGCCGAATTTGGGCCTTACACAGCAGGAGTTGTCGAGAGGTAAAGTACTGCTTAGATCTGTACAAAAGCGTATTTTACGAGCAGCTGTTTTGGTAGCTGACAGAAGATGGTCAACCCATGAGAAATTTGAAGATACAGTCGTACCCAACAGAGTAATGGAGTCTGAAAACTTAAGAACTGAGCCATTCATACTTACAATTGGAAATGATCGATCTTTTTGGCGGACACAAGGCAACACTGAGTTTTGTTAGCATTAAATTTAACTAGATTATTGCTTCTTTTGAAAAAAGCCATCAACTACGACACGTATTCGTCTTTTATCTAAAACTAGAAACCCAGTTGATTTAACCCAAACGAGGTGAGTTTGGCAAGTAACCACTTATGCCAAACTTGGTCAAATGCCTTTGAGATATCTAAAACGACTACAACTGTTTCATCGGTCTTTGCCTAAACCCATATTGGTGGTCACTAAGGAGTTTGTTAGTTTCAAGGAACGTGAGCAGTTGCTGATTGATGGCTTTTTCCATGATTTTAGACAAAATGGAAGTGATTACAATTGGTCGGTAGTTTGAGGGATCGGTCTTATCGCCTTTTTGGGAGTAGGTTGAACATTTGCTAACTTTCATGATGAAGGGAATACCCCAGAATACATAGAGATCGTATAGAGCTTAGATAGGACTGGTACTAGTTCGGGGAACATTTCTTTAAGACAATAACTGGGATACCGTCTGGACCAGTCGCCTTATTGAGATCAAGCCTACTTATGATCGATTCCAAGAGCTTGTGCCGAAAATGGATTGGTTTCATAAAGTATGAAGAAGAGTTGACTAGGGGCACATCTTTTCCAGAATCATTGAGACACGAGTTTGATGCAAACAAATCCACAAAAGCATTGGCTTTGTCTACAGAATCAGCAACTACCGATCTGTCAATAGATGTCAGGGGGGAGGGAAATGAAGATGTTCCAAAGTTTTTACTAATGGCTTTAGCTAAAGACCAAAATTTACGACTGCCTAAAGGAGATGTAGCTAGTTCATTGCATTTTCGTTGTTCGAACAACTTTTTAGTTTTAGTGATGACACGTTTGCAGATATTTCTAGCACCAACGTATTCTACATGATTGTCGACCGATTTATTAGATTTCCATTTAATGTAATATTTATTTTTGAAAGATATTGCATCAGCACAAGCCTTATTGAACCAGGGTTAGGAACGTGAGTTACCTATACGGTACTGTTTTTGGGAATGTATAACTCCATTCCCATGAGGATGACTTCAGATACTGAAAGAACGATGTCCAAAGAAGAGGACGACTTAAAACAATATTCACGCCATGGAAAGGTTGCAAAGAAATCCGTAAATTACTCCATCGAGCTGACTTAAAACACCACAAGGTTCTATCGGTTTTGCGAATAACAATGGAATTAGGTATAGTAGAAATGATTTCTATTCGACAATGGTCGGAAAGACCTAAAGGCGAAAGAACGGAAGTTTTATAAACAAGAGGGTTTGATGTAAGAAAGAGATCTAGAAGATGTGAAGCATGGTTAGGTTTATAAGGGATTCTTGTGGGTTCAGAAATCATTTGTGTGAGATCACATGAAATACCAAATATTTCTGCACTATGACCAGCAGGATTTGTAGTAGATGAAAACTGAAGCCAATTAGAGTTATTAACATTAAAATCGCCTACAATTGAGATATCGCAAGATGGAGACTGAGACAGGAGATAGTCAACTTTCATACTAAGGTAATCGAAGAAGTCTTGAAAGTTACTGTCATTAGGAGACCTATAAATGCAACAGTAGAATTTCACAAAATTAGGACCAGAATGTTTAAACCAAATCACGTCAAAATTTTTATTTTCTAAGGAGAAGCCCTCTTGCAAGCAATTCTGTTCTTGATGTAGGTGCATACGCCTCCTTTATATCGAAAGTTAGAGTGAAGGTGGTATTGAGGAAATTGCAAGTCGGGTGACTCGGAGCTTTCAGAGGAGACTTGTGTTTCAGATAGAAACAAATTATCAGGTTGTTATTGTTCTAGATGTTGGTGAATAGCTTTAAGATTAGACCTGATACCGCGGATGTTGCAGTAGTGAATTAGAAAGTTGATACTTTCGATGACCGTGGTCGCTTGGGCCCTGTCCTCCCGGACATCCGAATGGGGCAGGATACACAAATGATTCAGTCATAACTGAATTATGCCTTGTTATGAAAAAGAACCCATTTGCGTAGCAGTAAAGGAAAATATGGGTGTTCAATCAAAACCCAAATGTGATCGAGATCTGATAAAGAAGCATATAGAAAGTTATAATCCTTATGTTGCTGATTACCGCAGATATAATGCTCCTAACATTAGATACATACCATGAGAACTGACACTGAAGTCCATGTTTGAAGACTTTAACATTAAAAATCCTGGAGTTTGCAAAATTGAAACGTACAGACTTACCATAAAAGATATGCATATTTCTTTATGCATGCCTAAATGTGATATGTGCGAGGATTGCTATATATTTAAAATGCTAGAAACACACAATAACTTCAAACATTATTTTACTAGTAGACTTATGGTATTTAATGAAACTTTTGCATCCCTTAAGAAAGAAACAAAAACTAGAAATTATTGTGCCATGTGGCAATTACAGTTATAAAGCACATCTAAGTTATACGTAACAAGTTTCTTTAAAAATATTAAGGTGTACAATATACAACAATTTAACGAGCGGATGGATATTAAACATATTTTAATGCAATCAATGCAGGTAAAACAATTAGTTTTACTATTCGTTCAGAAAACAATATTGTAATAACTGTTATGTAATTAATTAACTTAATAAAAAATTTTGTTTCATTAGAGAATAATCTGAATGTCAGTAATTTTTTATAACTCACTGAGGCTTTTTAATTATTATATTTACAATAAAAATAAGTGTTCTATAATTAAATTTTACTGTCATTGAAATTCCCTCACGCAAGATCAAACCCTAACACCTGTCTTACAAGATAGCAATAGGGTCCCGTATTAGAATACAACTTCAAATTACCAGTCATAACTTAGAAAACAAATACCATTTACAACCAGGGGTTACGACAGGGCGCGAAGGTCTACACTTGTCTTATAAGATTAGGTTAGTACCCACATACAATTGCACCAAGGGACCACGATAGGGGCTAAGCTCTACACTTCTCTTGTAAGGTTAAGGTCCCCATACCATTTCCAGTTAGGGGCGAAGGCCGAGACCAAGTTGAAGCCCTACATGTGTCTTACAAACTAGCATTAGGCCTACTTATTAGAATACAACTTCAAATTACCAGTCATAACCTACAAAAACATTACCACTTCCAACCAGGGGTAACGACAGGGGCGAAGGCCTACACTTGTCTTATAAGATTAGGGTTTCCTTGTTTCAAATTTCACCCCAATCAGAATGCTAACCCTCTATTCATCGGGTCAAAATAGCTTATAATTACCCAAAAATAACCGTCACTCTTAGCCTTCCCCACCCCAAGTCCAAGACCAACCCCAAGTCCAACACCAATCTCGAGACCTAAATACGCTTTTCACGTGAGCAAGTACAAAAGGGCCAACAAAAAGACCAGCAAAAGGCACTTAATACAAACAAAAGGGTTGAAAATTCTATCAAGGGTTGAAAAAGGTCTGCAAAAGGGCCTCCGAAAAGAAGCCGCCAATAATAAGGGTGAAAAACACGGTCTCACACGTAAGCGAGTAAAAGTATTGGGAAGGTGCTCCAGTGGGCGGGGCTTGTGACGTAAAAAATGTGGAGGGAGGGAGGCCAAACTGGTAGACAAATTAAAATACGAATAAATGAATATAATAGATTTATTAATAATTATAAAAATTCTGATATAAATACACCATCAAATTTTGCAAATCATGTTTTACAATGTAAAAAAAATTTTAATCCAAATTTAAATTATCAAATTCTACATAAAACAGTTAAAGGATCAAAATTAAATTGTTTAGAAGCATTGGAAATTATTCGTTATAAAAATAATATAAATTTTAATTGTGTAAATGAAATGTGTACTTTTGATTTTGAAAATGTTTTTACAAAAATTATTAATCTAGAGTCATAATTAGCTATCAAACTTAAAAGTTAAAAAATTATGACAAACAATCTGTTCTACATAAAACATTAATTTGAAATCATACTTTTTAATGCATAAGGTAAGATTTTATATCAGTAATTTTTCTATCAATTTTACAAACTTTTAGTGACTGACGATGGTAATGTAATTACATTTACCGAAACCGGTCTCGTTATAATATAAAAATAAAATTCTACTTCTTCACGGATTTAATTAAATATAAAAAACTACTGACTCTAGTTAAAAAGAATAATTAAAATACTAAAATAGTTCACAATAAAGCAATACAAATTTCTAAATAAGTAATAAAAATAGGATTTGAATTTTCATAAATATTTAAGCTGACGTCATAGTGAATCAGTGAGAGCTTTTAATTTTCGTTGACGTTAGAAAGCGAACGTATTCGATAAGTTGAAATGGAAACAACATCCGGTGCGCATTCTAAATATAATCGTTTGTTAAAATTCAATAATGAATTATTTGAAAATACTTCCGATTTACTAATTTAAATATGTAATTTTATATTTATTATCGAATAATTATTTATTTATCAATTTATTTTAACATTCACTATACAACTTTATCCAGCTTCATAAGTTTTGTTAAAACAACATACAATTGCTATAATAGACCATAGTTTGCACAATGAATACTAAACATGAAAAGATCAACTTTGCCTCACTTTGGTCAGTACACTCGTTCTATTCGTAAAAATGGTTTCTATCGAAATCTATTTCGTTAATATATCTGAATATTGTTATTATTTTCGATGGTAAATTTGAAAAGAAATCCGCATGCAGTAAATGCGCTCTTGGTCGTTGAAGACATTCATCATATTTAATTATCTGGTTGTCCCGTGAAAGGTTAGTGTACGCCCACTATAAGTGTTTACGGCAGCATAAACTTAACTGCTACCAGGGATGTTAGAGGAGCCGTATATTCGAGGCCATCCAGATATCAGTTGTAAACTATGAAATTGTATCTGATAAATATATCCGCTGCTGAACAACACGATATCAGTGTTAGGCTTCTGATATACTGCTTCAAAGAGCTTAAAAGTACTTGGCAGGAAGGGCAACCACTCGAACAAGTTCTTAGCGGGCTCGATATATGTACTATTTAAAGCAGATATCCAAACCCAATTCTTGTAGAACATATACAATCGCTTATTTAGAATCAAATAGTGTTCAATGTCGATATTGCATAAGTCTGGAGCAGGTAAAGCAGGCGTATTAGCAGAGATAGTAGTAATTTAGGCTAAAGTAGATGTAGTAGCGGTAGGAGGGTATAATGATTGGATCTCCCTGATATCATCCGATGTTAAATCCTAAACCTATTTATTTCTGTTATTATTATACATATGTGACAATATATACACATGTTTTCGTCATAAGGTTCTATACCTAGTTACGAACAATTTAAGAGTCTGCTAATTAACTGCACTTGTTAAAACGAGAGTATTCATAACGTAGTTTTTGATTTTAAATTAGAAGTAGAAGCATTTTCAGCCTTTGTCTCTGTGAATTACATTATTATCATTAATAAGACACTATATTACATAATATGCGTTTTATTGTTCACACCTGTTTTTATACTGGAAGGTAGGCGTTTAAAAGATGGGCGCCTGGAATAGGAAGGCGGGCGTCTGGAATCGGGAAGTAGGCATCTGGAATCGTAAGGTAGGCGTCTGACAATAGTAGACATGATGAAAACCCTCCATATTAGAACCATTTTTCTAATTTTGAGTTTCTCTGCTATAACAATTGCAGGAACATAGATCTACTTAATATACCACTAGATGGAGCCGTGATCAAGCTCTAATACGCTTTTAAAAATGTACCACTAAATGGAGTCTCTATCTATCTCTATTAAAATACTAATTTACATAATATACGTTTATTTTTACATATATTTTACAAGAATGGTCTGAAAGCTACATCGTTTATACATTTTTGCGGGAGGATGTGTACAATGTCAGTTAAATGTGGATAATTTTTTACATTATAACTATGACCTATTAATTCTGAAAGCAATCTAAGATTTTGACAAAAAAAATTGCTTCTAGATAATATACTTTCTTAATCGCTCGGACGTTCATTATGCAGATTCGTTACTACTTAATTTACAAAATCTTCATAAATCGAATAATTACGATAATCATTAATATGATGGAGCTTCTGATTTATCACCTCCACAGCCGAAAAGAATAGGTTGATCGCCTCCTCTGATAATAATACTGCATTGTTTCCTCTGCTTACTCTGATTCGCTTTTCTTCGTCAGTAATAAGCAATTTTTATACCATAACCTACATAGATGGCTTTTCCGGCTTCGGCAGATTTTAGAGTTTGACGTATTAGATGCTCAGTGTTAATGTTCGAAATTTCGCGGCATTCCTCTATATCGAAGTGCAGCAGCGTAAAGTCGCTCTTAACAATCGCGATGATAACAGGTATTTGCTACCTAATGGTATCGATACACTGCCTTGGGGACATTGGAACTTCTCCGCTACTATGGATTTAGGTTAAGAAATCAGCTATTATTATTACATTTTAGATTAAGAAATTATTTATTACTATTATTAGCTATTACCATCATAATTATTATTGCTATTATGCTGTAGGTTAAGAAAATTATGTTATTGTTACTATCTATACATATGTTATATGACATATTATGTATTGTTCGAAAATATATACATGTCATACAAAATCTGTTTTATTAATCTATTCATCATGTGGTTTGTCCATACCAAGTCATAAAACATATAACTCGTTCCCCTTACGCCGTAACACCTTCTCAACGAGAAATATATCCGGATGAACTGTTTTCTGCAGTTCTTCAGCGTAAAATTGACCTAGTATTGGTTTAGCTTGGAGATTTTCCAGTAAATATGTAACTGGGTAACCAACCTTCACTTTGGCAATCTTAAACAGTTCGGTGGAAAAGTCAATATTGATTTATATTTAGAAATCCGAACGTAATCACCAACTTTAAATTTTGCTGTCCCCATTTCCTTAATATTGTGAAACATAGATAAATATGGTGATGCAGTTACATCTTTGGGCTTCATTTTAATCGTGGAATGCACTTTATTATTATATTCAGATGTAACTTCTTGCAACACATCTAGCCACATGTATTTACCTCTAAGCAGAATCGTTTGTATAACGCATTTTTCAACGTTCTTATAATCCTTTCAACAATGGCTGCCTTTTTTACACTGTACGTTGAGCAATGATGTATTGAATAACTCTTCATCAACCCGGAGCTCTACCCTCCTTCAAAATAGAAGTCATCGCTCGACAAACTTCGTCGGCATTCTTCGACTTTAGAGGGCGAATCCAAAAATATTTAGAATAGCAGTCTATCACTGTTAGAATATACTTATGATTGCGGTTCTCTTTAGCATACGGAATAAATTCGACTAAATTCGTCTGACAGAAATCATCCCGATGCTTGACAATGTTTCGTTTCCTCACGAAATTCTTCCGTGCAGGATTATGCAATACTTCGACAACCGCCAACTTTAAAGACATTACTACTAGTGTAACTTATTCTCAATGTTATAAATATCCCTGCTGATATTATGTCGCCATATATTCGATTAATTTTCTCCTTAAGTTTACGATGGCTCTCAGACAATAATTTTGCAATTGATAAAATCAATATCACTCTTCAGAAGTTCCTTATACTTATCAACATATTTTTGGTGGCTACATCCGCATCTAGCATTGGATCGATAACGTTGCAGACTCTTCTACCTTGTGCATCGTAATTACCATCTTCGGTCAATTTTAAATTCACCTCATCTACGTATCTATTAGTTGCAACATCATCTTCTAGGATGGTTTCAGAGACATTGCAAAGTCTTTTACCTTGCATGTAGTAATTATCATCCCAGGTTAATTTGATATTTGCGGTTGCATGTTTTAAATGCGAATACGAATGTCTGCCAAACTTATCGATGGGCATTATCATGCAATTATACCTTCTTCTCGGAGCTCTTCTTCGATACTAACGATTTCGTTATCATGACCAGTATGACCAACTGCTTTTGATGCATGCAACATTCTGAGCCATTCAACAAGTTCGCGAGGAGTATTCCAGTATACACACTCCTTCACTCTATTCGATAAATTCTTCATGATGCCGCCACCGAAACGTTTCGTGCTGATTTGCGTCTTAATAATCTTACGGTATTTAGACAACTTCGTACCCATAATTGCTTGAGAGGGTCGTGATTCTTCCTATATGCGTTAGTTTCAGCTAGAATATCAGCGTTGGCTGTCTCATCCCTCAACGTAAACTTCTTTGACTCTTTCAATATAAGCATCTCGTATAGTCTGGGAGTGCCTTCGTATACCTCATCCTTTAGAATTAGATTAGGTTCTTCTATATCCACCGGAGAATCTCCAATAGCCCATTTATCTAAGTTTGGATCATAACGAAAACCTTATGTATTATCAATTTGTTCTTGGTTTCCGCGGATCAGTAATTCTACATAGCGGCGAGGTAAATGATCACATTGCACTAAGAATTCATCGAGTAATCGCGTTAAATTAGTTGGTTCCGCCTGCACTTCCTCCTCTTCAGCAGGATCCGTTTCAGCAATAACATCCGCTTCAACGAATGACGGAGGGGTTCTAAACGTAGCAGGTGATAGTTCTACACCGGTTTCAACGAATGAAGGTGCAACCGAAGGTTTAAACTTGAGCGGGGCAGGTGTTGACAATGCGGCAGGTACTTGTTTGAACTCCGATTTCACCGGTTCTACTTTAATTTCCGCGTTAGCAATTTGCTTCAAATGATCCACTATAGGTTTAAATGCAGTTTCCGCTAAACGATATGTTTCAAGTTCACCTCTCTTCAATAATTCCAGCTTGCGTTTGATTGCATTACGAGTCTGCGTTAACTTCCGCTTAACCACTTTATCTCGAACATCCATTGCGAGCGACTGCGTCTGAATAAGTATTATAAGCAGTCGATATAGCAATCAAGTCCGCTTCGGTATCTGCCGTAATCAAAGTCTGTTTACAATACATGTGAAATCGTATTTAGTCTGCCAATATTGCGCACACATTGATTTAAATTGATCTAAGGTCATAACTGTACCTATATGCTCAACGTATACATGCTTAAAATGTATGCAATCTTGTTTAAATAACATCAATCATTTGCTTAGGGATCTTCGAGTATGTTTGACAGAGATAGAAAGAGCCCACGCCAGAGTGTCGCCCTCTACTGAAATAATCGCGAATTATGTTTTGATTGAGACGCGAGATGTCTTCGAAGATCATTATAGAATTCTTAACGATATCTTCCGGCATCGGCCTTATCGTTGAATGCATTATACCTAATAGCTCTGATCGGCAGAAGTACATACTATAAGTATTTATACTTTGGTTGCTTGAGCGACTTAGATTAAACGTATACAGTTTCGAATTTTAAGCCATGCGGTGTCTCCAATAAGCTAACCATCACGTTAGCCTTCCCGCACCCGGATGGTCCGCAAATAATTGCTCTTACTGATGTCGGAAAGAAACGGATTTCAGGAAATCGTGACCATCCACAGGTAGTTCTTGCGGCTGTTTCGTAAACTGCATTATTCAGTTGCTGATAGTATACTGACCAGTTCACATGCCGCACGGTAGCGGAGTATTAGACACCTTAATAAACAAATTACCTGTTGAGCTGCAAATTCCGGGTTATCGATATTGCGGACCAGGAACCAAGCTACAGAAACGTTTAGCTCGCGGCGATCCAGGTATAAATCCTCTAAATGATTCTATGAAGCTGTCTATCTATCAGAAGATTAATAAAAATTCACCGACTCAAGTTGCGTTTCACGCTCGAGATTTGTACATATATCCGGCCTTACCCGCATCAACGTCAATGGTTTGGGGGGTGAAGAGCAGTACTGGCTTTCAGCGTCCACAATGGCTACTGGTTGATTTCCATACGAAGAGAAATAATAGGGAAGAGAGTGCAGCAAAATTCGATCACTTAAATATCTCGAATATAAAAGCAAATATTAATACTAGAAGGTACCCGTATGGGCAGCAAAATCTCGTTTTCGCTGATAAAAATACGTGGATACTTACGAAGAATATTTAAACTTTCGAAATCAATATTATAATTCGTCACAAGGTTCTATGGTTAGTTACGAACAAGTTAAGAGTCAACCGATATTTATAATTAACTGTACTCTTCAAACGAGGGTATTCATAATGTAGTTATTGATTTGAAATTGGAAGTTGAAGCATCTTCGGCCTTTGCCGCCGATAATTTGGCATATTGTGTTATTTTTCATGATGAATTAATTGAGTATGAACCACTTACTAGCATTGTATTTAAAATGTAATTATCATATGAAGCTGAATAAAGTTGTATATTGAATCTTAGTAATAAAATACTGTTTCACATTGTGATAGGATCACGATTTCCTAGCGATTTACCGTCAAATTTTTGTTGCCAAGTTGAGTTTTATGAATAAATTTGTTTTACGTGTGTAGCGACCTTTAAGGAAGGTGTGTGGCGAGCTTTAGTTTTTTTGTTTGTGAATTATTATTCTGTAATTTAGATTGTTTTCCTTATTATTCCCCGTTTATTGAATGTTGAGTAACGTATTATTTGTAAATAGTTGTATATAAGTGTAAATAAGGTTTATTTCGTTTGATTTCCTAAAAAATTAAAGAAAGAGTGTAGATTTAAATGGATATGATGTCACGCTGGCGACAGGAAGACGAGTAATTATAGTGGTTCAGTTTATTATTGAGTATGTTGGTTTTAAGTCATAGAGGTAGAATGTGGGACTAATTGTTTGTACTTTAAAGAAAATATAGAGATATTTTGCACGTTGATTCTGCTGACGTTTGAGCTTTTGAAAGTTCTCGAGTCCTTACGGATGAAAACGAAGTTTGTGTGTAGGGGTATAAAATCTTCCCCTTCCGTTTTTTTAATTGGTGGATCTAAATTAAATAAGATTTTTTTTGTGAGTGGTGCGATTCAAAATTCAAGATGGATTTTTGGATATAATTTGCATAATTCTGAAACTGATCGCGCTCTCGAGTAGTAGTACGGTGACGTTTGTTGTTACGCTTTAAGGGGTGGTTTAGAACGTTGATATATTGGACCTTTTGGTGTTTAACGAACATACTTTTGTGTTGTAAGGGTAGTTTATCTACTTTCTGAAGAAAACCTGTGAAGGGATTTTATTAAAATTGTTCAACCACCAAAGGATTATACCTAGTGCCGATTTCGATTTTTCGTAATCAAGTTACCTAGATATCATCGTCGTGTTATATTAGTGCTTCTGTGAACTCATTGGTTTATATCGCTTTTGCGGATTTATAAAATTAACGTTCTTGAAGTGCCACTTATTTGCCGTGCAAAGCGTGTTGAAATATAAAAAAACTTTCGCAGTATATTAAAATTATAGTTATTTAAATAAAGTTATTAACCTTTTGGATTGTTCATGTGAATAAAACTATTTAAAGGATAAAAGTTAACAAGCAAGTTGAGCGCACAAATTATTATTGTTTTGAAAGAAGTTTTTAATAAATGCAGTAACATTTTACCGAGATTAAATCAAGGAATTGTTTGTGTACAAAAGAATATTAGTCAACATTTTCATTCATCATTTGTCAGAGCAGGAAGATTCCATTTCCGTTATAGCTGTAACCGACCACCTGGTTCGTTTTCAATTGTTGTAACACAGGAGAGGGGTTAATCTAGACATTCAGTAATATAATATTGTGTTTTTTTATTGAATATTCTCAAGATTTCTTGTGTGTTAATAGAGATCGTATTTATTAAGCATCATTAATTTTTCATCAATCACTGGTGAAGTATTTTGTTTGTCAAGGGGATCTGTGACCTTTGTCAACTTCCGTATCCGCCGTTTGTCCGCCTTAACTTTGTTTTAGGTACATCTACCACAGGATAAGATCCTGAACATTTTTCTCCGCTGTAGCACCTGGAGCAGTCGTTTGGAAACCACTTACGTTCAGGATTGGACCCAAAACCGCCTGGACATTATCTTATCTTTGGGTGGAGCCTGAATCCGTTTACAATCCCTGGAGCGAACAACCGCTGCCAGTAAACCGCTCAGGAGTCGATACCAAAATAAAATCAATACCGTAACTTATAAATTATTTTAAATAAATTTTGCAAACGAGTCTTAATTTTTGTGTTGGTGCTCGTTGAGAGTAAGCTTCACTTGCCACCACCGAAAAACCATTTACACTGAAAAAACATGTTTTGGCGTGTTTCTAATTGCACGTTTGCTAAAAGAACTGGCACCTCGTTGGTCAGAAAATTGAGGTAAACTTCCCCGATCAGTTTTTCATTAAATATAAATGGTCCAACGATAGTTCCTCCCAATATACCACACCGGACGTTTACGCTCCATCTGCCTTGATGTTGCATCTCTTTCATCCAATGAGGATTGGTTTGCGGCCAGTAATGCATGTTATACATATTCACGTGCTCATCGCTGTTAAAAGTATCTACATCCGTCCATACTATATTTGATAATAGTCTAGGATTGTGAGCTACCATGTTTAGTAACCGATGGCAATAATCAAGCCTTCTATCAAAGTCGAGGGGTGTTAACACCAAATGTAGAATTGCATGGTATTGGTTGTAGCCTAAATTTGAAATAAAACTTTTTTTATTTCATACTAATACATTATAAACAAATAAACCCTTAATTACTGTAAACATGTTCATAACTCCTATGGGAGTTATACTAGGCAGTTATAGATCTATAACTCCCTCTAATGTATTTTGACAAATACTTGCAAACTTGTCAGGTGATATATCCATGGTAACCATGATTACTTCATTTTTAAATAACGTTCGTTTAATTTTAAGAACCAACAAAATTTCGTTTTCATATTTCATTTATAATGTATTAGTATGAAATAAAATTATTTATCTATCACGTGAGCTATGTATGTTAATAACCTAGGGCAACTTACAATCCTTGGGTAATCAACATCTCATAACTCCCTTGATACTAATAAAACAAGGTATATATTTCAGGGCATTATGTTTTGTAGGTACTACTTACGGCATTTTAAAATTCGTTTGACGGTAGTTTGGGTAATGCCTAAATCGTTAGAAATATCTCTAGTATTTCCATGAGGATTAAATTCTGTTTATGATATTTTCCTCAGTTCGGCCTGTACCATGTCTAGGAAAAACGGGACGATGAATCCTTCCGGTATTTCTTAATCGCCGCGTCATTCGCCCAAAAACTCTTTTCTCGTAACGATGTTTTTCTGAATACCGCGTAACAGTTGAATTATTCATGCGTTCAAAATATACAGCAAACGTATCAAATGTTATTTCATTTGTTACCGGCATTTTGAAATGAACGGTTCGTTAATCAAACACGAATAACTTTAATGGAGCTAATATTATATGGACGCAAAGCAATGTTTAAAGGGGCTATTGTTTTTACAAGAGTGCTATTTTGTCTATGTGCGAGAAATTGCAGCTCTGTATTGAACAGTACGGGTGATTTTTTAGGGCCACATATATTATAAAAATGAAATGCAACATAATTTTAAAAATAAATTTTATTATCCGCGCTAAATTAAAGGGGACATATATTAATGTTTATTCCTACAGTTTTAATAATTTAATAATTAATGACAGTTAAATGTATTCTCTAATTCAAAAATATACTGTTACATATATTTTTATTTATATCTTTGTAACGAAAGAAGGCATCGCTATATTTTTTCATGCTCTTTTTCGTGGGTTAAAAATAATTACAACCTTACGCTTGAAATTTTTGATAAAATTGCAAAAATTTACGGGTTTGTCACAAAACGCCATCTACCGACTAGAAAAAAATACTAAACCCGCAATATTAATACTATATTAAAATCACCTAAAAGATGTCGTTACTCATATGACTGTAGATGAAACAGTGTAAGGAATGCGATTGTAAAATAAAACGAAACAAAATTGGTGGTGGACTATTGACATTCGAGCAGCGAAAATGCATTCTGAAGTTGTTTATCAGGTTTGATAACGCCGTTGAAGTGCAGCGTCAGTGGAGGCGGGAGTTTTAAAGGGATCCCCCAACCCCCTTATCAATTAAATGCATAGTTGACAAGTTTTAGGAGCATGGAATGATTTCTAACAGTCACAAAGGAAGATCGGAAATATTGCGCACAGATACAAGTCATGAATCGTCGGGTCTCCTGTTGGAATAGTTTATTTCTCCACAGAAAAGCGCACGTGAAGTGGGGATTAGCAGTGCACGTGTACGAACGAATTCTGAAAACTGGTAAGTGGAAAGTTTACATTCCACGATTAATGATGGCGATCCTGATCGTCGAATGCAATTTTGCAAATGGTATCAACAAATGGCAACTGAAGATAAACAATTTGTGACAAAGGTAGTGTGGACTAATGAGGCCGTTTTTAAACTTAATGGAACAGTGAATCGGTATAACTTCGTATACTGGGCACTGAAAAATTCATATGTTCATGTCGATAAGGCGGTCAATTAACGTGGGGTTCATTTGTGGTGTGGACTATCATCTAGGGGCTTAGTAGGACCCTATTTTTTGATGGTACTGTCACTGGAGAAATTTACCTGGAAATTTTGCCGGGTGTACGTGCGCTTTATGGAGCTGATGAAGAGGTCTTCTACCAACAGGACGGGGCGCCACACACTACCATCCAGCCGTACGAGTTTTTCTGGATGGCAATTTTCAGGTACACTGGATTGGACGAAGAGGGCCCATTGAGTTCTCTCCACGATTACCAGATATAACTCTTATGGACTTTTACTTGTGGGGAACTGTGAAAGATTAAGTCTACCGACGTAAGCCACGCACCTTGGAGGAACTTCTCAAGGAGATTACAGCGGCATGTGCTGCAATCTCCATTGAAACATTGACTGAAGTAGTAGCGGCGATCGCTCATCGTTCCGTTATATGTCTATTTTCCAACGGCCAACATTTTGAACATTTAAAGTAACCATGTGCTGAATTGAAAGCAGTACAACATGTGTGATCAGTATTTATAATATATATATTCATATCAGCTTTTTTACTTAAAAATACATTAACAGTGAATGCGTACATATTTTACTACCGAAAACATTTACAAAATATTTTTTTTATCTTTTACCTTTAAAGTGGCGTAAAGCGAATAGTTTTCAATATTCCCGCAAGGTACTTTAGTGTCCTATATGCTATACTTATCTGATAGAACAGAGATATTTTAGTATTACCTTTTAAATATAAAATACCAATGATGAATATTTTTCCGACTTGGAATGTCATGACTAATAAAATGACTTTCGATTATTCACAAACTGTGAAAAAATTATGATTATCACTTAATGCATCTCTGAGTAATAAAATTTTCTTACCGCTAAAAATCTCCAGGACGTAACTCTTGCAAATTAAGTACTTTATAGTCATAAAACTTGTTAATTTTTAAAACCCTCGTTATTTGTCAAATTTAACTATCATAGCATCTCTAATCGATGCTTCAGGCTGATTTTGAAAATAGGTCAATATAACATTTTCATCACTTATTACAGATTTCTGCCTCACTCTGTTAACTAAAAATGCTTGCTTAGTCTGACGAAACAGATTTTCCAATTTGGAAGATACGTTTTTCCGGGCTTCTCCGTAAGTTCTAAAAAACCTAAAAAGTCTTGAGTTTAAAAAATTTAAAGAGTAAAAATGTAAAGAGCCAAAAATCCTAACGGGTCTAAAAAGTAGGAAGACGCTGAAGAACCTAAAGAGTCTAAAATGTCTAAAGAGCAAAAAAGCTTAAAGAGCCAAAGGGTCTATAGAGTCGAAAAAGCTTGAAGGTTCCAACAAGTCTAACGAGCCTAAAGAGTCTAAATAGTCTAAAGAGTCTAAAAAGTCTAAAGAGTCTAAAGAGTCTAAATAATCTAAAGAGTCTAAAGAGTCTAAAGAGTCTAAAGAGTCTAAAGAGTCTATAGAGTCTAAATAGTCTAAATAGTCTAAAGAGTCTAAAGAGTCTAAAGTGCCTAAAGTGTCTAAAGAGTCTAAAGAGTCTAAAGAGTCTAACGAGTCTAAAGAGTCTAAAGAGTCGAAAGAGTCTAAAGAGTCTAAAGAGTCGAAAGAGTCTAAAGAGTCTAAAGAGTCTAAAGAGTCTAAAGAGTCTAAAGAGTCTAAGGAATATAGAGTCTAAAGAGTCTAAAGTATCTAGAGTCTAAAGAGTCTAAAGAGTTTAAAGTGTCCAAAGAGTCTAAAGAGTCTAAAGAGTCTAAAAAATCTAAAGAGTCTAAAGAGTCCAAAGAGTCTAAGGAGTCTAAAGAGTCTAAAGAGTCTAAAGAATCTAAAGAGTCTAAAGAGTCTAAAGAGTCTAAAGACTCTAAAGAGTCTAAAGAGTCTGAAGGGTCTAAAGAGTCTAAAGAGCCTAAAGAGTCTAAAGAGTCTAAAGAGTCTAAAGAGTCTAAAGAGTCTAAAGAGTCTAAACAGTCTAAGGAATCTAGAGTCTAAGGAGTCTAAAGAGTCTAAAGAGTAAAGAGTCTAAAGAGTCTAAAGGGTTTAAAGAGTCCAAAGAGTCTAAAGAGTCTAAAGAGTCTAAAGAGTCTAAAGAATCTAAAGAGTCTAAAGAGTCTAAAGGGTTTAAAGAGTCTAACGAGTCTAAAGATTCTAAAGAATCTATAGTCTAAAGAGTCTAAAGAATCTAGAGTCTAAAGAGTCTAAAGAGTCTAAAGGGTCTAAACAGTCTAGAGAGTCTAAAGAGTCGAAATAGTCTAAAGAGTCTAGAGAGTCCAAAGGGTCTAAAGATTCTAAAGACTATAGAGTCTAAAGAGTCTAAAGAGTCTAAAGAGTCTAAAGAGTCTAAAGAGTCTAAAGAGTAAAGAATCTAGAGTCTAAAAAGTCTATAGGATCTATAGTCTAAAGAGTCTAAAATGTCTAAAGAGTCTACAGAGTCTAAAGAGTTTAAAGAGTCTAAAGAGTCTAAAGAGTAAAGATTCTAAAGAATCTAAAGAGTCTAAAGAGTCTAAAGAGTCTAAAGAGTCTGAAAAATTTAAAGAGCCTAAAGAGTCTAGAGAGTTTAAAGAGTCTAAAGAGTCTAAAGAGTCTAAAGAGTCTAAAGAGTCTGAAGAGTCTAAATAGTTTAAAGAGTCTAAAGAGTCTAAAGAGTCTAAAGAGTCTAAAGAGTATAAAGAGTAAAGAATCTAGAGTCTAAGGAGTCTAAAGGATCTAGAGTCTAAAGAGTCTAAAAAGTCTAAAGAGTCTAAAGAGTCTAAAGAGTCTAAAGAGTCTGAAGAGTCTGAAGAGTCTAAAGAGTCTAAAGAGTCTAAAGAGTCTAAATAGTTTAAAGAGTCTAAAGAGTCTAAAGAGCCTAAAGAGTATAAAGAGTAAAGAATCTAGAGTCTAAGGAGTCTAAAGGATCTAGAGTCTAAAGAGTCTAAAAAGTCTAAAGAGTCTAAAGAGTCTAAAGAGTCTAAAGAGCGTGAAGAGTCTGAAGAGCCTAAAGAGTCTAAAGAGTCTAAAGAGTTTAAAGAGTCTAAAGAGTTTAAAGAGTCTAAAGAGTCTAAAGGGTCTAAAGAATCTAAAGAGTCTAAAGAGTCTAAAGGGTCTAAAGGTTCTAAAGAGTCTAAAGAGTCTAAAGAATCTAAAGAGTCTAAAGAGTCTAAAAAGTCTAAAGGGTCTAAAGAGTCTAAAGAGTCTAAAGAGTCTAAAGAGTCTAAAAGATCTAGAGTCTAAAGAGTCTAAAGAGTCTAAAGAGTCTAAAGAGTTTAAAGAGTCTAAAGAATCTAAAGGGTCTAAAGAGTCTAAAGAGTCTAAAGAGCCTAAAGAGTGTAAAGAGTCTAAAGGGTCTAAAGAGTCTAAAGAGTCTAAATAGTCTAAAGATTCTAAAGAGTCTAAAGAATCTAAAAAGTCTAAAGAGTCTAAAGAGTAAAAAGAGTCTAAAGAGTCTGAAGAGTCTAAAGAGTCTAAAGAGTCTAAAGGGTCTAGACAGTCTAGAGAGTCTAAAGAGTCGAAATAGTCTAAAGAGTCTAGAGAGTCTATAGGGTCTAAAGAGTCTAAAGGGTCTAAAGGGTCTAACGAGTCTAAATAGTGTAAAGAGTCTAAAGAGTCTATAGAGTCTAAAGAGTCTAAAGAGTCTAAAGAGTAAAGAATCTAGAGTCTAAAGAGTCTATAGGATCTATAGTCTAATGAGTCTAAAAAGTCTAAAGAGTCTACAGAGTCTAAAGAGTTTAAAGAGTCTAAAGAGTCTAAAGAGTCTAAAGAGTCTAAAGAGTCTAAAGAATCTAAAGAGTCTAAAGAGTCTAAAGAGTCTGAAGAATCTAAAGGGTCTAAAGAGTCTAAAGAGTCTAAAGAGTCTGAAGAGTCTAAATAGTTTAAAGAGTCTAAAGAGTCTAAAGAGTCTAAAGGGTCTAAAGAGTAAAGAATCTATAGTCTAAGGAGTCTAAAGGATCTAGAGTCTAAAGAGTAAACAGTCTAAAGAGTCTAAAGAGTCTAAAGAGTCTAAAGAGTCTAAAGAGTCTAAAGAGTCTAAAGAGTCTAAAGAGTCTAAAGAGTCTAAAGAGTCTAAAGAGTCTGAAGAGTCTAAAGAGTCTAAAGAGTCTAAAGAGTATAAAGAGTCTAAAGAATCTAAAGAGTCCAAAAAGTCTAGAGTCTAAAGAGTTTAAAGAGTCCAAAGAGTTTAAAGAGTCTAAAGGGTCTAAAGAATCTAAATAGTCTAAAGAGTCTAAAGGGTCTAAAGGGTCTAAAGAGTCTAAAGAGTCTAAAGATTCTAAAGAGTCTAAAGAGTCTAAAGATTCTAAAGAGTCTAAAGAGTCTAAAGAGTCTAAAGAATCTAAAGAGTCTAAAGGGTCTAAAGAGTCCAAAGAGTCTAAAGAGTCTAAATAGTCTAAAGAGTCTAAAGAGTCTAAAGAGTCTAAAGAGTGTAAAGAGTCTAAATAGTTTAAAGAGTCTAAAGAGTCTAAAAGATCTAGAGTCTAAAGAGTCTAAAAAGCCTAAAGAGTCTAAAGAGTTTAAAGAGTCTAAAGAATCTAAAGGGTCTAAAGAGTCTAAAGAGTCTAAAGAGCCTAAAGAGTGTAAAGAGTCTAAAGGGTCTAAAGAGTCTAAATAGTCTAAAGATTCTAAAGAGTCTAAAGAATTTAAAAAGTCTAAAGAGTCTAAAGAGTAAAAAGAGTCTAACGAGTCTAAAGTGTCTAAAGAGTCTAAAGGGTCTAAAGAGTCTAAAGAGTCTAAAGAGTCTAAGGAGTCTAAAGGATCTAAAGAGTCTAAAGTGTCTGAAGAGTCTAAAGAGTCTATAGAGTCTAAATAGTCTATATAGTCTAAAGAGTCTAAAGAGTCTAAAGAGTCTAAAGTGTCTAAAGTTTCTAAAGAGTCTAAAGAGTCTAAAGAGTCGCAAGAGTCTAAAGAGTCTAAAGTGTCTAAAAAGTCTAAAAAGTCTAAAGAGTCTAAATAGTCTAAAGAGTCTAAAGAGTCTAAAGAGTCTAAAGACTCTAAAGAGTCTAAAGAGCCTAAAGAGTCTAAAGAGTCTAAAGAGCCTAAAGAGCCTAAAGAGTCTAAAGAATCTAGAGTCTAAAGAATCTAGAGTCTAAAAAGTCTAAAGAGTCTAAAGAGTCCAAAGAGTCTAAAGAGTCTAAAGGGTCTAAAGAATCTAAAGGGTCTAAACAGTCTAAAGAGTCTAAAGAGTCTAAAGAGTCTAAAGAGTGTAAAGAGTCTAAAGAGTCTAAAGAGTCTAAAGAGTTTAAAGAGTCTAAAGGGTCTAGAGGGTCTAAAGAGTCTAACGGGTCTAAAGCGTCTAAAGACTAAAGGGTTTAAAGAATCTATAGTCTAAAGAGTCTAAAGAGCTTAAGGAGTCTAAAGAGTTTAAATAGTCTAAAGAGTCTAAAGAGTTTAAAGACTCTAAAGAATCTAAAGAGTCTAAAGGGTCTAAATAGTCTAAAGAGTCTAAAGAGCCTAAAGAGTGTAAAGAGTCTAAAGAGTCTAAAGAGTCTAAAGAGTCTAAAAGATCTAGAGTCTAAAGAGTCTAAAAAGTCTAAAGAGTCTAAAGAGTCTTAAGAGTTTAAAGAGTCTAAAGAATCTAAAGGATCTAAAGAGTCTAAAGAGTCTAAAGAGCCTAAAGAGTGTAAAGAGTCTAAAGGGTCTAAAGAGTCTAAAGAGTCTAAATAGTCTAAAGATTCTAAAGAGTCTAAAGAATCTAAAAAGTCTAAAGAGTCTAAAGAGTAAAAAGAGTCTAAAGAGTCTAAAGAGTCTAAAGAGTCTAAAGGGTCTAGACAGTCTAGAGAGTCTAAAGAGTCGAAATAGTCTAAAGAGTCTAAATAGTCTAAAGTGTCTAAAGAGTCTAAAAAGTCTAGAGAGTCTAAATAGTCTAAAGAGCCTAAAGAGTCTAAAGAGTCTAAATAGTCTAAATAGTCTAAAGAGTCTAAATAGTCTAAAGAGTCTAAAGTGTCTAAAGGGTTTAAAGAATCTAAAGAGTCTAAAGAGTCTAAATAGTCTAAAGAGTCTAAAGAGTCTGAAGAGTCGAAAGTGTCTAAATAGTCTATAGAGTCTAAAGAGTCGAAAGAGTCCAAAGAATCTAAATAGTCTAAAGAGTCTAAATAGTCACAAAAGTCTAAAGAGACTAAAGAGTGTAAAGGGTCTAACGAATCTAATTAATCTAAAGAGTCTAAAAAGTCTAAAGAGGCTATAGAGTCTAAAGAGTCTAAAGAGTTTAAAGAGTCTAAAGAGTCTAAAGAGTCTAAAGAGTCTAAAGAGACTAAAGAGTCTAAAGATTCTAAAGAGTCTAAAGGGTCTAAAGAATCTAAAGAGTCTAAAGAGTCTAAAGGGTCTAAAGAGCCTAAAGAGTCAAAAGAGTCTAAAGAGTCTAAAGAGTCTAAAGAGTCTAAAGAGTCTAAAGGGTCTAAAGAGTCTAAAGAGTCTAAAGAGTCTAAAGAGTCTAAAGAGTCTAAAGAGTCTAAAGAGTCTAAAGAGTTTAAAGAGTCTAAAGAGACTAAATAGTCTAAAGATTATAAAGAGTCTAAAGGGTCTAAAGAATCTAAAGAGTCTAAAGAATCTAGAGTCTAAAGAGTCTAAAGAGTCTAAAGAGTCTAAAGAGTCTAAAGGGTCTAAAGAGTCTAAAGAGTCTAAAGAGTCTAAAGAGTCTAAAGAGTCTAAAGAGTCTAAAGAATCTAGAGTCTAAAGAGTCTAAAGAGTCTAAAGGGTCTAAAGAGTCTAAAGAGTCTAAAGAGCCTAAAGAGTCTAAAAAGTCTAAAGATTCTAGAGTCTAAAAAGTCTAAAGAGTCTAAAGAGTCTAAAGAGTCTAAATTTTCCCTTGTTACCCATTAGCGCACTATCAACTAGGCATCATCACACCCTCATCGGGAAAAAGCGCGTCTCTGTCCAACAATACTTTGTGAAAACCATCAGAAACTTCCAACCAAACCACGAACAAATACTTGTAAGCGTTGACATCGAGGACCAATTCACAAATGCACCCACAGACAGGCACTAGGGGCAGGCTGAAAAGGGTGAAACAGACAACTCTCGGTAAACACAATAATGAAATTTCTGACAATATGTATTAGAATTAAATATTTCCAAGTAAAAGACAAATTCTGCCAACAAGAGTGTGGGTTGGCGATGGGTTCCGGTTATCACCCATAGTGAGCAACATGTATATGGAAGACTTTGAAGACCAAACGATATCAAAATTCACGAAAAACGAAAGATGTAGCTTAGATACGTAGACACGGCAAGCACAAGCTGAATGAATTCTTAGATCATTTGAATAGCTGCGCAACCTTGATAAAATTCACAGTTGAATTGGAGTCGGAACAAAGACTGCTATTCCTGAATGTACTTGTACACAGGGATGAAAACACTCTCACGACAAGTGTATACAGGAAGCCTACATTACAAGTCCACAAAAGCGTGAAGTTAGGCCTGAAAAGGTGCGTGTACGATAGATTGAAAACAATATGCTCAAAACAAGAGGACCTGAAAGAAGAAAAAGAAAATATCACTAAAGCACTTGACTACCACGATCTAACACCTAACCTAAACAGGGAAAGCGTGACGGAAAGGAAGACTCTAGATATACACCAATAATACGATATATACAAGGTACCTCAGACAAAATACGAAACATAAGCAGCAAATACAAGATACGCACAGTCGCACAGCGTCCAAATCGACCAGAATACTCAGTGGAATAGAAACCAAAACCAAACCACACATTGTAGACCAGTACTCCAAGAAATGTGAATACAACCTGCCATGCGAATTCCGCAGAGCATACATAGGATAGAGTAGTAGACCACTCAAAGTGAGATATCATGAACACAAGAACAATATCCACGTAACAGAAATACGTTATACAATGGGATAACATACAGATAGTGGTAAAAGACGAGAATACAACTTGCCGGAAAGGTGTCAGACTCGTAAGTGAGGGATACCAAAGTTCGAATCAGAGTAGTTAAGTGCGGAAACAGTCCTCAGGACTAAGGCCGATGACGGAAACGGAGTCCGCTTCCGAAACGTCACGCTATAAAAGCAAAAACTGTGAAAATAGACCCATCAATTCAATTAATATGAAACCACAGTTACAAAAACTTATAATACAGAGTTAGTGTAGTAAGCGTATTTATATTAATAAGCAAGTTGTGATTGTTAACGTTTTCTGGAGAATTTTGCAGATAACTTTCTATGTCTATGTCCTAATATCCATAACCAATTTATATTAATTAATACAGAATCGATCGAGTTTGAGTTCAGTACAGGTTTGGAATTTTTTTAATTGGTCAAGAACCGGTTAAACGAGCTTATGTGAGATTTTTGTCAATCTGTTTACTGGAAACCAAACAATATTTTTGAAAAGAAAACTTAGTATAAGGTAAATTGTTTCTAAACTTGAAGTGGATTAATAAGTACACGCTCTAAAAAGCAAGTAATTTCACATTTGTAAAACCATTATTATTTTAGTGGTATAAAATATAAACATAAAAGTTGATTAAATCGCTGCAACCCTAACAAAAAAAAAGAAGTGGGTATAATAAGTCGCTCGACCGAAGGGATAAAGAACCGTGTGTCCTTAGTATTTCGTTCTATTCCCGTTTTCCGTTTCATACTAATACTGATTTACAGAAATTCTATCTCGACGTGTTACCTCCGAGTAACGCACAGATTCTAACATGCCCAGGAATACTATACTCAACTCAGGATATCAATCTTTACTGATAGGTACTTACCACTTCATCTGCCATTGCTGACCGTGCTTAACCATAGGACAAGTTGCTGTCGAATTGACGTTTATTTTTCTTTGATGATACTCGAGAGCCGTCCGTATCTCAAGCTATCGTATTGAAGTCTGGCAGGTACTGTTAATACAATTTTTTTCCTAAAATGAATAAATTACTTGTTCACTAACCACAGATAATTTAATTTATTTTGCCAATCAGCTATCGCGCGGTGACTGTAATTCGTCAAATTTGAAACGGTAACGGTGAACAGTAATTCTACTTGCACAATTTTTATGAGTTATTCTGCAACACAACTGCCTTAAATACTTCTATTGAATATTCAAAGTTGATAATTCAATTTTTACACCTTTTTAATACTATTAATGTCCCATAAAAAATTGCGATAACTTATATAACTAACCTACAACCCAGACACAATATTACAATAGTATTTGAAAATAAACGGAGCGTCAAACGTTACTAAGTCAATAACAAGAAAGATTTTGCCAATCAGCTATCGCGCGGTGACTGTAATTCGTCAAATTTGAAACGGTAACGGTGAACAGTAATTCTACTTGCACAATTTTTATGAGTTATTCTGCAACACAACTGCTTTAAATACTTCTATTGAATATTCAAAGTTGATAATTCAATTTTTACACCTTTTTAATACTATTAATGCCCCATAAAAATTGCGATAACTTATATAACTAACTTACAACCCAGACACAATATTACAATAGTATTTGAAAATAAACGGAGCGTCAATACGTTACTAAGTCAATAACAAGAAAGATTATAACGCCGCGTAACGTTCAAACTTCAATAGACAATTTTAAATCAATTATAAATTGCCTGGGCATTCAAAAGTGTTTAAAAAGCTGTAATTACAAAATAATTACAAACACAAACGTTATGCGAGCGTATTGAGCAATATTCGCCTGTAAAGGTGATCAAGAAAAAATTTTAAATCACGACCGCCTCGTTATACTTTCAAAATCTTTCTGTCTATCCCTTCTAGATGGGTTTAATGTTATATATAAAAATCAGCATATGAATCGAAATTGGTTACAGTTTTTGCTCTATAACAGCTAATACTACTAAGCTAGTGGCAAGATTTACGTTAATGATTAACAATGTATGACTCAAATTATAGTCGCCAACCTGTGTATGAAATATGTCTAATAAGTTAAAATAACCTAGCATGTGACAATATACTAGTTAAAAAAAACTTATTATGACCAAAAAGTAAGCCCAATACTCTCTCTTTAATTCAGAAATTGCTATATTACTTTTTAGTTTATATTTAAATGAAGAAATTCTAACTCACTTAGCTCAAATGGGTTCCATATATAGGAAAATCGTGTAGCGAAAAATATCGGCTTCACTGCAGCATCAAATAGTCAGTACCGCATTAATACACATTTTAAAATTAATAACCAAATTAACACCAGATGTGTTTCAAAACACCCTGAACTAAGCAGGATATATAAAAGAGAATGTTATGAATTACTTTTTGATAGACACATAAGAGACTGGAAATCTCAAATTAATTCCAGTTACAAGAACACTTAAAACAAAAATAAAACTGAAATTGCCAATTATCGTAATGGATGAAGTAATTCTAAAGAAACTGGTTTTCAAAATCGCTTTACCAGTTGATAACTGATGTAGTTTTCTTACTGATGGCAAGCTAAACAAAAGCAGAAACTTGGGCTGTTTTAGATAAATAATAAATTCCATTAACAAATCAAGCTTTGACAAATATCACAGTGAGTGAGCAACTTATAAAACTAGAAAATTTAAAACTTTCTTCTTTCATTCACGAAGAAACGTTTTTAACCTTAAATGAAGCAAGAAATCAAAATCTATTTGACAATCCGGAAAGCACCTGTCCAAATAAAAATTTTCATCTTAGAAATTCCATTAGAAAAGTAACGCAACTTTTAAAAATACTCGAAATTTGTTGTGTACGCTTACATTTAATAATTAAAACGAAGTGTAACATACTGCAAGCTCAGGTTTACCTTATTGATGGTGACACAACTGGATCATCTATATCTGCGCAGGTTTGCTTGATAATTAATACATTAAAAGATAAAAATGCCAGACAGCTGATTACAAAGCAGTAGTTAAAAGAACAATTTACAGAAAAATTAAAGATCTAATGAAAAAGTAAGTAATTTAATAATAATGTAATACACAGTTCTAATTATAGTGTTACAGGCCAAATACTGATTAGAGCATCAAGCCCTTAAAGACAATTGTGCGCACTGCATAGCTCAGTGGTGTGGGCGAGGTTCTTACTTAATGCTGAAAAAGGGCAGTCGTCACATCTCCAAAGATGTCAAATTATATAGAAGTTTCGACTAACACTTATTATTTTTAAAAGAAAAACAGATTTTTATTTACATCGAATTATTTGTTATCGGGTCATCTGTACACACGAGCAGTCAAAAAACTAAAACCTGAACTATATTACTATTGATCCGCACACAAAATGCGATGCAACTGGAGAAGGAATGGATGACCGGTACTTATCCAACAACGAAATCCATTCCCAGGATGAGAAACGATAACGGTGAACTATTTCGGGTGGAATGAAGCCACTAAAATATTCAGCAAGTTAAGGGTAACGGAAAGACTTCCAACGATATACTTCACTAAGCCTCCCGAAATGGGACGTCAATAGTTCACGACCTCCAAACCAACAAATATTCATGCGTGTGGCCGCAAACAATAACGTTCCTACTACGGCATCCCTAACAACACTGCCTTCAAACTTATTCAGTCGCAGCCATCTTCAATAACATCTCCCTACTATGCTAATTAACCAATCAACAATTTACTACTTAAACATTTAAATTGCGCCCAAAACGAATTGAATTCGTGACCGAATTGAAAAAATTGCATCATCCATCGAAATTGTGTTCCCCAAAAGTAGCTCTGTAATAATGACTTGCCTATGATAACGAAACTTTACTATAATGAACCTTAAAAAAACGTATATAAAATCCAAACTCTTTGCTTAAAACCAAAAAATCTTATCGAAAAGGAAAGGTGACAGTTTGACGGCTACAATTTAAATTGGCATACAACGTATTAATTTTATGCTTAATATAATTTTACATGATGCAATTATTTCAAATCCATTTCAGCAAATTCACCAAAATTTTAAAATAACGAGAACATTTCTTTCCACAAAAACTACTCAATTCTCCAACGAATTAGTAAAAAGGGTTTCACTATCTTAATTTAAACTTCCATCTAAATTTGATATACAACCCAAAACTTTATTTTGTTTTCAAAAAAAGAATTCTAAATGCGATTACTATTTCTAAAAATTTCGAATACCTTCCAAATACGTAAAGGAACAGAATAAAAGCGTTACACTCGAAAAGCTTCCCAACGAATTTATGCGTTCAATTGCATAAATTTATACTACATTTCAGATGTACGGTACTAACAAACACTTCATAATTTCAAAATTAACAGCAAATACAACGGTAAATCACGGCCACGTGACTATATGCCGTGACAATATGCTCTATTGTTAAACTTCTTTTAGTTGTAAAATTCGGAACAATGACAGCAGCCAGAACGAAAACAACCACAAGCTGAAAATTATAATGAGCGATTATTATTATTTTTATTTTTATTTTATTATTATTATTATTCACAGAATAATAAATTCACTTACCTCTAAAGGTGGAAGGCGAGCATTTCGTGATAACTGTATTAACGGTAAACTTCATATCCCTACTAGACGAAGAAAACAATGTCTACTCAGCAATCCGAGCAGAAACTCATTTTTTTAATTAAACAATTCCTTTTAAATATCCTTCTTGCGAAGAGTGAGATTAAACCAGTGATTTATTTAAAGGAATGCTTCAGCAACCAAACATGCAGTGTTAACAATTGCAAAACTTTTATGCAAGAGCGAGTGTTATATGAATCAGCAAAAAATGTGTCTCAAACAAAATCGAGAGAGAAGTTTTTAATAGCTATTGTAAAGTAAGAATGTATTATGTATAAGAGATAGGCAACCAAAAGTACTTGAATGTATATTAAGCTGCGTAACAGTAAGGTTAAAAGTGTAAAACTTAATCCAAATCAGGTAAATAATTAAAACTTGGGAAATTTTGTTACAAATTCATCTTGACAGCGACAGGTCAGTAGCGTACTTATTGAAGGCATATACTATAAAGTCTGTAAAATATATTGGTTTTTCAGTTTCTTATGTTCGTATAAAATATTAAAAAAAAAATACTTGTAATTGTAATAGAATAGAGGTGTTATATATTTTTAAAAAGCACAAAAAAAATGTCATAGCCAACTATGGTTTCTATATAAAAAAATACAACTTTATGTCATATCTTTTTAAACTAAGGAGGTGTTAAAAATGTGAATGCACTAACGGATTCTACTTAAAAAAATGCCTTAAGAACGTTTTTACATTTTGTCGATACATTTAGAAATAAAAAAATATTAAAGTTTTTGAAAATCGCCATTTTTTCAATTTTGGCTAATTGCACAATAACGGTCAGAGATATCTTGATTATGACTATTGGATCTTAATTAACACCAAAATCGAGCACAAGGACCTTATATTACTTTTTGTCTATCTTTTTTTTTTTATGATTGCTAAAGCACTCAGGAACACTTAGGAGGATGGATAGAGGGATAATGAATTGCCAATAGATGCCTATGAACAGCTACCTTAAATTTTCTCATATCATAAGTGAGAGGAAAATAGGAACTAGGGAGATCATTCCAGAGTTTAGAAGCCGTGTAGAAAATGTGGATTGAGCCCGTTTGGAACGACAAGTGGAGATTTGTACTGCATACTGATGATGTGAATGAGCGAACCGAGTGTTTCTCGCAAAGATAGCCGGAGATGGTATCAAAGAATGTAATTCACCAGCACAATAGCCGTTGTAATAACAATAATACAAAGAAAGACCAGAAACCATCCTTCTATGCTCAAGGGACTGTATGTGAGAAGTTAAGGACGGGTCATTTATAAGCCTAATCGCTCTCTTTTGAATACGATCAACGATATCGAGAGCGTATTGGGGAGCACTAACCCAAAGGTGAGAATTATATTCCAGATGAGGCCGAATTTGGGCCTTATACAGCAGAAGGAGTTGTCGAGAGGTAAAGTACTGCTTAGATCTGTACAAAAAGCCTATTTTACGAGCAGCTGTTTTGGTAGCTGACAGAAGATGGTCAACCCATGAGAGATTTGAAGATACAGTCATACCCAACAGAGTAATAGAGTCTGAAAACTTAAGAACTGAGCCATTCATACTTACAACAGGAAATGATCGATGTTTTTTGGCGGACATAAGGCAAATAGAAAGGATACTTCCCATAAGAAAACATCGAAAATGAACCACCCTGTATATAAAACCTTAAAGTATCAAAATCCGACAAATATTGCAGTAGAAATGCGTTCTAATATGACGGAAGTGGGGAAGTTAACAGTATTCAAACTATTAATAGAACAAAAACGGGGTGTTTTGAAAGAACCGGTTTACTCAACAGGAAGAAAAATGTTTAAGTGAAGAAGAAAAAGTTCATATTAAAAGAAAAATCCACTCCTTCTACTTCAATAAAGAAATTCCTACCCTCAATAAAATAGTAGCAGGGGAAAAAGAATGGACCACAACTATCTCGGTCGACACTACACAGGATACTGCAGGAACTTAACTTTTCGTGGAAAAAGGTGAACGAAAATCAATGCTAATTGCTAATCTCCAAATTGTTTCTTGTAGACGCAAATACCTACGTGAAATGAAGAAGTTTCATGTCGAAGGACGGGAAATCTTTTATCTCGATGAGACTTGCTTGAACAAAGGATATACTGTAAAAAAAATTAGCAAGATAAGAATGGTACAAGTTGCCATCAAGCAGTCTAAGAGGGTTGGTCAACTGGAATAAATCCACCATCGGGCAAAGGTCGACGGCTAATTATTACACATACAGGTAGCGATAATGGATACTTAAAAACTTGTGTTTTATTCCACGTGGAGCTGTAATTGTTCTGGATAATGCAAGTTACGATTCTAGGCAAGTCGAACGTTTACCAACAACTGCATGGAAAAAGGAGACATTGCCAAATGTTAACATCAAAACAGACACAATTTGAAGAAACTATGTTCAAACGAAGGCTTTGAGCTATAGCAAATCAATTGTTAAGTGTGTTATTGATGAACTCTGTTCTTCTCGCGCATATCACTGCGAACTCAACCCCAGAGAGTTAGTTCGAGCTCAAATAAAAAGTGAAGTCGGTCATAGCAATACGACTTTTAAATTGAGTGAAGTAGGGCAGCCTTTAATGCAAGCCATAGACAATGTCAATGTAGAAAAGTATGTTGATCTTGTAATTAAAGAGGAACAGCGTATGTGGGAACTTTATGTGATAATGGAAGAAACTATAGAACCCATTATAATAACCGCAGGACAAAATGACAGCTCTTCCGAATCGAATGAGGATAATAAAGACTGATTGTTAGATACACTTTAAAAACGCTCTAGTGCACGCAGCCTAAATCATAACTGGTGTAATACTACCACATGCTGTGTTTGGTAAACTAATTTTTTAAGATAACTCCACCAAAAAGTCCAGCGGCGTTAGATCTGACGAGCGGGGAGGCCAAGCTATAGGTCAATGAGTACCAATTCACCTTTTATGAAAAAAACTGAGCGAGGTAATCCGCAACAATGCCTACATTATGAGGTGGAGCACCGTCCTGTTGCAAGATCATTGTATTTCGTTTCTGCCAATTCGTTTTCAAGAAAATCTAAATACCTGTGTCCAGTCAATGCGCCCTTGTAAAAGTATGGCCCAATTAAATGACCATACATTTATACCCCAAAAGTAAGGGATTGTCGGCAATCATAACATCGATTAGAAATATGAATTCAAATCTTCGGTCGAAATCAGTAGGCCTCAGCGCTTGAACTAAAGTTTAAGTGGGTGATATTTGTGTTGTTTCAAAATACTCTGTACGGTGCACTTGCTTATTTTGGTTTCTTCAGCTATTTTTCTAACAGAAGTATAGGGATCGATACTAACATACCATAGTACATTAATCACATTATCATCAGTTCTCACTGGATATCGGTGCAGTGCATGGTTTCTTTTGGTAACGAACCGCTGCGCAAGTACCGTTCCAATTTAGGAAACACCACGTGTGATACCTGAGGATATTGAGGAAAACATTTTTGGTATAAACTAGCATTGTTCCTACATTCACCATATATCAGTAGCATATCAATGTACTCGCCTGGACTGAATGTAAATGGCATTGTACTTATAACAAGATTAATGATTTTGAATTCAAACTTGTGGATAGTATAGCTTATCTAACATTACTTGAAATGGGAAAACCGCAAAACACAACTCGTTTTGCGATAAGAGGATTACCGTACTTAACTTTTAATTTTAAGTGGTGGGTTTTCCCATTTCAAATAATGTTAGACAAGCTATACATACTACAAAAATTTAATTTAAAACTACACACTAGGTACCGTTCGCAAATGATTGTTGTTTTACACTTCAAATTATAGCTATTAACTGTCATTCATTTTTTGACATAAAAAACATCGGTTTTTAAACAAAAAATTAAGCTGCTTCTATTCCGTGAAGTTTTTAAAAATGTAATTTTTTTTGTTGCTAATACCTTTTTTTGTGCGGTTATCTTAAAGAATTAGTGTATCAAACAGCCTGTGGATTTAGATGATCTTAAAGAACGCATTCGTGAGGCATGTTGTAGTATTACACCAGCTGTGATTCAGTGTTAAGTTTTTTGTTGTTAATAATAAAAAACTAACGAGTATGTTACGCCGTTGTATTTCAAATAGATCGACAAGTAATTTTCAATAAAACTATACAGGGGGTGCCATTTGAAAACAAAATACCATTCACAACAGTTTTTAAATTTGTTGATTATCTTTTCAAGTAATTGAGGTATTGCTTGTAAACTATAACTTAGGACCACGGTCGATAAAAATCATGATTAAAAAAAAAATTAAAAATCCATAATTTTTTTGAAAAAGTCATGATTTTTTAAAATTTGACTAGTTTACATTAATATATTATTTTCAAATAATTCTAACTGTTTTGTTAAGCAAGCAAATATTCGCAACCAGTAAGGTTGCAGCGATTAAACGTTTACAGTTGCACGTTTAAACGTAAAATGTAAGTTCGCGTTTAACCGTCGAAACCTTTTAATATCGGCAATTTTTCAAGCCATGCAATGGGAGTACTAAACCCACTATAAAACTACTAGAACTGCAACAAACAAGATAGTGTAAACAAACAGCATTCATTCATCGTGCTTTATTCAGAATATAAATTATTAAATTAAATCTTTATTCTTTACTCTCGAGATTGTGATGATTCAAATAGTTATATTATATTTAATTGAGCTATTTAGCAGAAGTCTTTTCTGTACCCACCTTACAAATTTAGGTCAGTTTTTCTATTTACTGCATTCTGCATGTGGAGTCATTAATCTTATTTCTATTGAATATACAACAATGAAAATCTGATTTTATTTTGAAGCTTTTAATATTTTAGGATCATTTACGTAACCAAATACATTTATACATCACGATTTTTGTAGATTGTATGCTTCTCCTAGTCTTGTTAACGATGTTTAAGAATCTCACAAATTTGTATTTAATGGGCGTTCAAACGCGGGTAACATGTTTAATATAAGTTTCTACTCGTTTAATAAAATCTGTTTATTAAACTTTACAACCCTAGCAGACAGGAATAGTACAGATATGAAGCAAAACTCGACAAGTTTTAACCTGAAAATTTTGTTCACACGAGTTTGGGGAATTGTTGAAACTTGTAAAAACTGGCAGATAACGCTAAGATATACAAATGACATGCACTTGTTCTAGTTAGTAATATTTTTGGTTATGTGGGTAATCTAGCAAGACATTTGGAGTTATAACAAGCTGGGGTACAAAGGAATTCAGTATTTGGCAACAATTTGCAAAAAAGAAAGTGGTTAGCGAACTAGGTTGCAGAGCAGTGTGTAAAGAGTGTGGTAAAGAATTGCAAGGTCTTGTGGACAGACTAAAAGTCACTGTGAAATCTGTGAAAGTAAAACTAGTGATATCATTTATGTTGAAACTCTTCATGGTGGTTGTCTGTCATAGCCTGGAACTAGCCAGAATGAAATTATCCAGTTGCAAAAGAAACAGAGAAGAGAGAACTGTGAAAAGAGAAGTGTAGGTGGAAGTGGAAGTAGTGGTCTTTTGTTGTGGGAACTGGACAATATAAGAAGAAAGAATTGGACAGACAAATAGCCAAAGCCGTTTACGCAACAAACTGCAGTTTAGAGCGATAGAAAATAAGAAAATTCGAAAAACCATAGACATGCTAAGACCCGGTTACGTTCCTCTATCTAGATTTCAGTAATGGTCAACGCTCCTGAATGAAATATTTGAGGAAGAAAAATCTAAATGGTTCAAGAAGTTTTCTGAACAGTGCGTGTCCTTAGATGGATGGTTCAGAGTACATAATGAGCCGATAATCTGTGTCGTTTTGATAGCAGAGGATCGAAACATTGTTCTCTTGGAAAGCATATATACATCGGGCCATCCCCATACAGCTGACTATCTTGCTGAGTTGGGTATTAACTCAATAAATAAGTGTAAAAATGAATATAACTCTAAAGTTACCAGTATTGTGACAAATAATGCGGACAACATGGTCAGTATGTTGTCCGAGTCGTTCAGTTATCCTATAATGTCATATGGTTGTTCGGCGCACTTGCTTAGTTTGCTCTGCAAAGATTTAGAAGCATCGCAGGTAAAGGAACATATAGAACAAATTGTAAAATAATTTAGAAATGCCCATTTGTCGTTTGACAACGATTTCAAAGCTCGGTTCGAGCAAAACCTTAAGGTATTCCAAATCCAAAACTAAAACCAGAGACCGCACGTACTAACAGACAACGACCCCTTCCTTAGCCCCATTTCACCCGATCTAATACTACAAACTTTTAAACAAGGGAAAAATTCCGCTTCAGGACAAGACGGACTTAACCGCCAAATACTGAAGAACCTTCCACAAAACGCCATTAGACAGTTAGTCCAAATATAGAACACATGCCTTGCCCAATCCTAGATGGAATGGAAGTCCGCTTCAACCGTCATGTTACCCAAACCTAGATCTGATCCTTCCCAACATTCATCCTACAGACCGATTTCCCTCTTAAGTTGTATGGGCAAATGTCTAGAAACTATCCTGTCCCGCCGGCTAAGAGCTCATCTGGAAGCCAACATCATCCCAACAGCCAATTTGGCCTCAGACCGAACCGTTCTTGTCAAGACCCCTTAGTAAACCTATATACCGAACCCTCAAAAGAATTGAACCACGGGGACTGTTGCCTCGCAGTCTTCCTCGACATCAAACAAGCTTTTGACAAAGTATGGCACGCAGGACTAATATACAAACTACGACAGTTAGGCTTCCCGACCGCATTCGTCTGGCTCCTTCTCTCATATCTGACAGGCAGATGTGTGAAGGTACGACTAGGTTCCTCCACCCCACGACTTTTCATCCCACCGCCGTGGTTACGCAAGAACCGGCCATGGCACCGCGCTCCAGTGTACGCACGCCTAAAAACAACCAACTCCAATCCCTCGCCTCCTGCCAAAGGACAATACTACGCACCATACACAAACTACACCTCAGACACCCCAACGAACTAACCATACACTCCAACATTCAACCAATAACCGACAGACTAATAACACTACAGATCAAATACACAAATCGTAGGACAAACGGTGACACGATCCCAACGAAACAAATACTACAAATCCCTTTCTCCAACAAACCCCGACTACCACGTAAAGCCAAAACCAAATTCAAATACCTCCCAGCACTCCTACTTCAACGAATAGATAACCTACCAGGGAAGTTCTAAATTGCGAGTATGTTCGTCGCATATTTTAGTTGTTTACGTTTAATCCTAATAGGAGAAATAACTAAAAACAGTAGATTTTATTATAGTAAATATCGGATAATCCCAATTTGAAGTAATTGCTTTATTTTTAGCGGCAATTACGTTAGAGGAAAGTATTTCTAATTAAGATTACTGAGGAATCGTGCGGATGTCGAGTCAGGATAATAAAACGACGCGATATTAAGAACTTAGGATTAGATAAGAAAATTAAGAGTAGACAACTGTGGTTTTCATGTGATGTTAAAGAGGGCTGATTTGTTTTCGTGTGATAGACCAGCGCGGCGAGCTTGTGTCAATGACGTTATTTTCTGTATTGTTTTTATGAAAATTATTCGGGTTTACCGCAACTACGGTTTGAAGTAATTTTAGCTTTGTGATTGGTTGTGCTTCGAGAAGTTTAAAATGGCGAAGTTTGAAAAAATCGAGAGAGAAGAGCATTAAGTGGCGAGCGATCGGTTGAGTGGGTAGTGCGTAAGCTAATAGGAGGTGATGGAGCGGTGGTGTCAACCTCCCCTATATCTGTGTATATCCTCGTAACGTGTAGAGTAGAAAAGTTTAGAGAGATTTCTGTCCAGTTTCGCGAAGCATATTTTGATGAAGAGTTTGCAGAACACATTGGAAAGCATAGATACATCCGGCAACAAAAATAAAATTATCTGCTTCCAGAAGTTGTCCTAATTAAGAGTACATTAAAGTGACATTAGTATCAAATCTTTTCTTTTCACGTGCAATAAACTAATCAGAATGATGTATTATTCTCCTTGGAAAGAACGCTATTGTTACCAAGTACAATTATGTCACATTTTAAGAAATGGTAGTGTAGTTTTGTATAGATAGTAGTTATTCTCCTTATTTTAAGTATTGATAATTGTCGTTAGTTGTAGGGGAAATTACGTCTTTTAAAATGAGATGGATGTATCTTTTGATATTGATCGTATAAAGCTCTATATTGTATTTCGGATTAGAATCTTTCGCGTTAAAATGGATTTCTTTGTTAGAATTAATTTAATTAAAATAGAAAATATCATATAAATTTTCCCAAGGTTTGAAATTAAAAACGCAATTTGTTATTGAGTGTAATTACAATAGTTTGGAAACTAAAAAGATATCAAATTCCAAATTGTGTTGCATTAAGTCTCTGATAACGACTCTTAATAGAGGAATGGCGCCAGGAATCTTTCGTGGTAAAGCATACCGATTCGTGGTCCGTTAAGAATGATCATTATAGTAGAATGCAATATTTGTCTGACCTACATTATGACCTCAGTAAAATTTAAGTACATGTGCACCATAAGGTGATATAAGCCGTTAGTTACTTGATAAGCTGGTAAAGCAGTTTGTAATGTGTGTTTAAACGCCCTGTATATATACGTATTGTTTTTCTATTTACTCAGTTTTCGCTTTCACACTAAAGAAATTTGTTGTTTTTATGTGTCTTCATAAGTTAAATTGATATATCGTTTGCTTTATATTGTATTTCGAATTAGAATTTGTCGCGTTTAGTTTAAAGTGTATTTCTGTGTTAGAATTGATTTAAAATTAGGATTGAAATTATATAAATCTTCGTAAGGTTTAAAATTAAAAACGCAGTTTGTGATTGAGATAAAATTCCAAGTTGGTTTTCATATTAAGTTTCTGGTGCCAAGATTCTATTGCAGTACAGTGTACCGATTTATTTTCAATTAAATCGTTATAGAAGAAGGCAATATTTAGTTGAGTTACAATAAGTGCTAAGGAAAAATAACCTAACGATAACATTTTATATCGATTGCTGTGAAAGCTGAAGTTACTTTTGCATTCTGAGGTACCCTTTACGATCTTTACTATCTACGAGAAAGAGCTTATCTTTTCTACCGCGTTTTATAATTTGAATGTATGAGTAGTATGACTGGTTGTCGTTTTTAAAATTAAGTATAGCGTAGCTGAAGAAGTTTTGAATCGTTGTCCTCAGTCTTGGAATGATGCCGTAAGGGCCAAGTCTCGTTTACGCTTCGTCATATACACGGGGGTTGGTGCGTGGAGGCAGTGAAATATTTACGGCTTCCTGGAGGTTAAGTGAAGCTATCGTGGAAATTTGATTTTCGTTACCCTTAATTGGAGGATTATTTTGTGCCTTCTCGTCTCCTGGAGCATTTATCGTATCGTTATCGTATAGCGACATATTATCGTCCGTGGAATTTTGGTTCAGTATCGAATGGTGCTGGCCCTAACTACTTCGAAGTTCTTTTGCGCTTGGTGTGCGGATTAAAAATAAATAGTTCAAGTAAAGTAGATGGTTCTAGTGTTAGTTGACGTTGACGGCTTCGTGTAAATGGCTAAGCGCATAACAAACAATTATCGCTTTAAATAAAAAAAAGCTTTTAGTGTAAGTGTAACCATAATATTCGTCAAGAGCTTTGTAAATATCGTTAATAAGAAGACGCTATTTAAATAAATACCCAATTTTAAGTTTGAATGAGTAAAATTAATAGAGTAACGCTTTGTAAATAGTTATGCATTCACGTTGAATCAAATGAACAATTAGTTAAAGTAGTTTTGGTTGAAGTAACTGCCATAAACTAAATTCGAGTAAATATGAATAAGATTTGTCGTTTGTGAAATTTCACATGGAAAGCGTACCGTAATAGCCCACTGTCGAATTATTCAGTACCCCGTGGACCTGTTGTCCAACCGATTATCGCAGTTCAGAGGAGGAAGAACATCTCTTTGTTGTTGGTGTTATGTAAGGTAACGTTTATTTTTTTATTTCTGGTGACAATAATAAAGTGTGTGTTTTTTATTTTTTTTTGTGTTTATGTGAGAGGACGCCCTTCAGGCAATTTTGGAAACAGGCGTACTCATCCCCTGATTTTTTTTTGTTGTGCAAATTCTGTGGACCGAAAATTTATATTACCGATATTTTGTATTCGACTTATCGATTGGAGACATTCTAGTGCCTGATTTGCCGAATAGGTAAGCGAATATCATTGTTTGTTATGGCATCATACATTTTAGAATTTCATAAATTTTTTTGATCGCGTTTGTTTAGTTTTGTGGTGACGTATATTTTTTATTTTAATTGTAGGATTAAATTACCGTTCGATAAGTTATTTTTCGGTTATTTGAGCTAGTAATTTTTGATGTAGATCTAAATATTTAGAGAGTTTTAGGTTTTATTTCGCATTTTGCGGCTTTTATATTTAAAGCTTAAGGCTTTATTGAAGTTTAGGTGAAGCTGGCGTTAATGTTTTTGGAGCAGACCTTATAGTAGTAGTAGATTTTTTAGTGAACGTTTTGGTTTCCTGTTAGACCAATATAACATCAGTTCATGACGTTTTCCCACTATAAATGATTTTAACAGGTGGCGCTTTTTGATTTTATCCACCGATTTTGACTATCTTTGGAGTTGCTATGAGTGCATTTTACGATCTTTAAGTATAAACCCTGCCCTCACCACCGAGCTATGCCGTGGCACAAATTGCCTTTACGGGCTGGATGCTCTAGTGAGTATTTAGCCTGTAACAAGTTTCTGTGTGAAAGCGCGGGGTTAAGGAAAAAGATGATGTAATTTGTCCGGTTCTTCTACTGAGTCGGCTTCGTTTTTAGCGCGATTGAGAGTCTAATGTAATGAGCAGGATGGTTGGTTCTTGAGATTAAAAATTAAATATGGCGAAACTGAAGGATATTTGAATGCATATCGTTAGTCTTGGTCCTGTTCTCGTTAAGGGCAGAAGGTAGTGGCACAGAATTTACCGTCAAAGTACCCGGCTTTACGAACGTTTCGTGAGCAGCGTCTCTTTCGCCTTTGTGCGGTTTTTGTTGGAGGTTCACCAAGACGGGGAACTTTATGTGGATTTTTTTACAAGACCTAATTATAGTATCCCAAATTAGAATAGTGTTTTGTCAAGTGCTTCTTGAGTTACGGAGTTTTGATCGCTTCTGCGGATTTATTATGTTTTTTTATGGTGAAATATGGTATGCCGGAACCTTATTTACCTGCTTCTGGTATCAGCTGTTAATAGACCAAGTCTCACTGTACGTAAATTTGTAAATACGTTAATCATAAATAGACTTGTAAGTGAAGCTACCTTATAAATTCAATATTGTGTAAATAATATCATGCGTAAAGCGTTTGTGTACATAAACTTTACAACGTCAAATTCAATTGCGAACACAGCATGAACGAGGTTGCTGCTTGGAGGTCGCTGCATTTGATTGCCGCTAAAAGTTATAAAGCAGTTGTTCTGACGAGAAACTCGCCGAGGAAGCTGTTCATGTCCAGATTGTTTCTGTTGTAACCTGGAGGAGAAAGTTCAAAGAATACTTTTAGAAGGTAATCTAACATTGTACTTAAAATTATTATTAATTTTATTAATAATAAAAAAAGTTCACCTCGAGTAGGATTTGAACCTACGACCTATACTTTGCTAGAGTACTTATAATAAATTAACATCGTACTTTTTTGGGGACTGTGTTTATTTTACAATTGTTCGCATTTTGTTAAAATTAGATGGCGATAAGCAGATAAGCGTAGTTTTCTTTGTTGAAGTCTTAGTTCATTGAGAGTATTTTAATTGAAGTTGACGAACTATTTTCATCTGCGCTTTTTAAATAATTTAAGATTGTTTATTTGAATGTACTTTGGATTGTTGTAGAATTAATGTTTTTGAGCGAACAGTTGTTTAAGCAAAGGTTTTGAATTTTAACGGTATTTGGGTAACATTATCTCTGAGAATTAATGTAAGATTTCAGGGAAAATTTTAAGATAACCGTCCCACACGTCGGTTCGGCTTACGTTTATACGCCTGTCTGATTGTTGTGTAGTATTTAGGTTTACTAAATAGATGGACAATTAATTGAATTTACTAGCATTATTTGTAATCACCTGTCGAACTGTGAAAGCAGTAATGAACGAAAGTTGATACTTAGCATTGATTTGATATGAAAGTGACCAGGTTAAGTTCGACGCGTTTAGTTTCGTGTAGTTTATTTGATAGTCCCTGACATTAAATCAATTTTGTTTAACATAACATATTAGAAACCTTCGACGACGTTTGTTTGCTTCATGTTTAATTATTTTATTTTGGGTTCAAATAATGACAGAATTTTGTTGATGATTAATAATTGAATATTGACTTTGCAGTAAATAAGTGATGTATTTAGCGTTGTTTTGTGTATTTTGTTCACAACCGCTGGGGGCAACGGAACTTAAAATTAGGATAAAAAGAGCTATTGAACCCCAACAAATGATTTGCGCGCACGCTTCCTTAGTATTTGAAGCGTGTGGATATTTTGGAGATTTATTCTAGAGCTAAAGTTCCGGAGCATCTCCTGCGTGCACTTAGAAGTAGCCAACATAAAGGTAAGTGAGACCTTTTGTTTGTTTCAGGCTGATTTATTTACGTGTGTCCAGGTGTATTCTTACCGATTTTGTTTTAACAACAGACTGTCGTCCATTACACGACTTTATGCCAATTGCGACACACCCTTGTTTGCGACTTTCGACAATAAGACAAGTCACCTTTAGTATTTTTGTTAAATTCAAAGACATGTCCACGGCTCTCTGTCCCACTGAGCTAGCCCGGAGAATTTTAATTATCTGTTACCTTCCGTGCTGATTTCATTTTCGACAGTAACAGATTTAAGTAATTACGGCGTGTGAATGATGTAAACGAACCTCTTACAAGGTACTATGTTATAAATTGCGCAAATTTTCTCACTTCTTTTGTTGAGTTGTTTATAATTATACTGGATTTGGAAAACATAAACAAAGTGAAAAAGTCAAAAGAAAGCTGATAAACGTATGAAGGAATTTTAATAACCTATAAGTTTACAGGCCAAAATCCTGACACTAAATAAAATAAATGATTAGGTGTGGGTAAAGATTATGGACACTATTTTTTTGGATTATCCTGTAAATTATGAATAAATTAACTGGTTCCTTATGAAACCCCTTTTATGTGCAAAGTGTTAGACAGTACTTTTAAGACATCGATTGTCTTCATCGAGCATTAATTAGTGCACCTGCATACTTTAATTAAAAAAAAGCAAGAGCACTAATTATTGCAGTTATAAGATTAATTCTTACTGATAATGTAAAAACGCGATGCATTCAGAATTTGTAAGAGGGCATTAACTAGTGCACTCATGTATCCTAGTGCTCATTGATAATTAGTAGTACTTTATAGAGCGAAGATATAGTTACGATTTAAATTTTAATGTGTAAATGGTCTGTTGTGAACACTAATTACTAGAAACTAGAATTTAAAACCTATCAAAGTTTATTAGGATCACTAACTACTGCAGTTGTTAGAATTGGTAATGCGAATAATACATAATGCATTCAGACTTTATTGAGACTACTAGTTAGTGTACTTTCATATAGTGCTAATTGGCATTGTTGTTCTAATCAGTGCTGGTGAACAATTCGGATTATAATTTTAAGATGTACATGGTCTATTGTGAGCGCTAATTAGTGCAGTTACATACTTGAATTTACAATAAATCAAAGTATGTCAAGAGCATTAATCATTGTTGTTGCAAAATTAGTGCTTATAATATGAATTGATGAAAATAAATAAAGACCTGTCCTACTGATAATGGGAATATCTGTTCAGTAGAAACGTGATGCGTTCGGAATTTATTGAGACTACCAGTTAGTGTACTTTCATATAGTGCTAATTGGCAGTTATTGTTCTAATCAGTGCTGATGAAGAATGCGGATTATAATTTTAAGACGTAAATGGTCTATTGTGAGCGCTAATTAGTGCAATTTATACTTAAATTTACAATAAATCAAAGTATTTCAAGAGCATTAATCATCGTTGTTGCAAAATCAGTGCTTATAATATAAATTGATGAAAATAAATAAAGACCTGTACTACTGATAATGGGAATATCTGTTCAGTGATGCGTTCGGAGTTTATTGAGACTACTAGTTAGTGTACTTTCATATAGTGCTAATTGGCAGTTATTGTTCTAATCAGTGTTGATGAATAATTCGGATTATAATTTTAAAACGTAAATGGTCTATTGTGAGCTCTAATTAGTGCAGTTTATACTTGAATTTACAATAAATCAAAGTATATCAATAGCATTAATCACTGTTGTTACAAAATTAGTGCTTATAATATGAATTGATGAAAATAAATAAAGACCTGTCCTACTGATAATGGGAATATCTGTTCAGTAGAAACGTGATGCGTTCGGAGTTTATTGAGATTACCAGTTAGTGTACTTTCATATAGTGCTAATTGGCAGTTATTGTTCTAATCAGTGCTGATGAACAATTCGGATTATAATTTTAAAACGTAAATGGTCTATTGTGAGCGCTAATTAGTGCAGTTTATACTTGAATTTACAATAAATCAAAGTATATCAGGAGCATTAATCACTGTTGTTACAAAATTAGTGCTTACAATATGAATTGATGAAAATAAATAAAAACCTGTCCTACTGATAATGGGAATATTTGTTCAGTAGAAACGTGATGCGTTCGGAGTTTATTGAGACTACCAGTTAGTGTACTTTCATATAGTGCTAATTGGCAGTTATTGTTCTAATCAGTGCTGATGAACAATTCGGATTATAATTTTAAAACGTAAATGGTCTATTGTGAGCGCTAATTAGTGCAGTTTATACTTAATTTACAATAAATCAAAGTATATCAAGAGCATTAATCACTCGTTGTTGCAAAATTAGTGCTTATAATATAGAATTGATGAAAATAAATAAAGACCTGTACTACTGATAATGGGAATATCTGTTTGTGACACGTGATGCGTTCGGAGTTTATTGAGACTACTAGTTAGTGTACTTTCATATATGCTAATTGGCAGTTATTGTTCTAATCAGTGCTGATGAAAATTCGGATTATAATTTTAAAACGTAAATGGTCTATTGTGAGCTCTAATTAGTGCAGTTTATACTTGAATTTACAATAAATCAAAGTATATCAAGAGCAGTAATCACTGTTGTTACAAAATTAGTGCTTATAATATGAATTGATGAAAATAAATAAAGACCTGTCCTACTGATAATGGGAATATCTGTTCAGTAGAAACGTGATGGGGGGGGGGGGGGGGGGGGGGGTTTTTTTTTTTTTTTTTTTTTTTTTTTTTTTTTTTTTTTTTTTGTGAGCGCTAATTAGTGCAGTTTATACTTGAATTTACAATAAATCAAAGTATATCAGGAGCATTAATCACTGTTGTTACAAAATTAGTGCTTACAATATGAATTGATGAAAATAAATAAAAACCTGTCCTACTGATAATGGGAATATTTGTTCAGTAGAAACGTGATGCGTTCGGAGTTTATTGAGACTACCAGTTAGTGTACTTTCATATAGTGCTAATTGGCAGTTATTGTTCTAATCAGTGCTGATGAACAATTCGGATTATAATTTTAAAACGTAAATGGTCTATTGTGAGCGCTAATTAGTGCAGTTTATACTTGAATTTACAATAAATCAAAGTATATCAAGAGCATTAATCACTGTTGTTACAAAATTAGTGCTTATAATATGAATTGATGAAAATAAATAAAGACCTGTCCTACTGATAATGGGAATATCTGTTTAGTAGAAACGTGATGCGTTCGGAGTTTATTGAGACTACCAGTTAGTGTACTTTCATATATTGCTAATTGGCAGTTATTGTTCTAATCAGTGCTGATGAACAATTCGGATTATAATTTTAAAACGTAAATGGTCTATTGTGAGCGCTAATTAGTGCAGTTTATACTTGAATTTACAATAAATCAAAGTATATCAAGAGCAGTAATCACTGTTGTTACAAAATTAGTGCTTATAATATGAATTGATGAAAATAAATAAAGACCTGTCCTACTGATAATGGGAATATCTGTTCAGTAGAAACGTGATGCGTTCGGAGTTTATTGAGACTACCAGTTAGTGTACTTTCATATAGTGCTAATTGGCAGTTATTGTTCTAATTAGTGTTAATGAACAATTCGGATTATAATTTTAAGACGTAAACGGTCTATTGTGAGCGCTAATTAGTGCAGTTGCATACTTGAATTTACAATAAATCAGAATATATCAAGAGCATTAATCACTGTTGTTGCAAAATTAGTGCTTACAATATGAATTGATGAAAATAAATAAAAACCTGTCCTACTGGTAATGAGAATATCTGTTCAGTAGAAACGTGATGCGTTCGGAATTTATTGAGAACTACCAGTTAGTGTACTTTCATATAGTGCTAATTGGCAGTTATTGTTCGATAATCAGTGCTGATGAACAATCGGATTATAATTTTAAACGTAAATGGTCTATTGCTGAGCGCTAATTAGTGTCAGTATTATACTATTAAATTTACAATAAATCAAAGTATTCAAGAGCATTAATCACTCGTTGTTGCAAAATTAGTGCTTATAATATAGAATTGATGTAAAATAAATAAAGACCTGTACTACTGAATAATTTGGGAATATCTGTTTATCACGTGATGCCGTTAACGGAGTTTATTGAGACTAGGCTAGTTAGTGTACATTTACATATATTGCTAATTGGCATGTTATTGTATCTAATCAGTGTTGATGAAGCAATTCGGATTATAATTTTAAAACGTAAATGGTCTATTGTGAGCTCTAATTAGTGCAGTTTATACTTGAATTTACAATAAATCAAAGTATATCAATAGCATTAATCACTGTTGTTACAAAATTTTTTTTTTTTTTTTTTTTTTTTTTTTTTTTTTTTTTTTTTTTTTTTTTTTTTTTTTTTTTTTTTTTTTTTTTTTTTTTTTTTTTTTTTTTTTTTTTTTTAAAAAAAAAAAAAAAAAAAAAAAAAAAAAAAAAAAAAAAAAAAAAAAAAAAAAAAAAAAAAAAAAAAAAAAAAAAAAAAAAAAAAAAAAAAAAAAAAAATAAATAAAACCTGTCCTACTGATAATGGGAATATCTGTTCAGTAGAAACGTGATGCGTTCGGAATTTATTGAGACTACCAGTTAGTGTACTTTCATATAGTGCTAATTGGCAGTTATTGTTCTAATCAGTCGCTGATGAACAATCGGATTATAATTTTAAACGTAAATGGTCTATTGTGAGCGCTAATTAGTGCAGTTTATACTTAATTTACAATAAATCAAAGTATATCAAGAGCATTAATCACTCGTTGTTGCAAAATTAGTGCTTATAATATAGAATTGATGAAAATAAATAAAGACCTGTACTACTGATAATGGGAATATCTGTTTAGAAAGTGATGCGTTCGGAGTTTATTGAGACTACAGTTAGTGTACTTTCATATAGTGCTAATTGGCAGTTATTGTTCTAATCAGTGCTGATGAATAATTCGGATTATAATTTTAAAACGTAAATGGTCTATTTTTTTTTTTTTTTTTTTTTTTTTTTTTTTTTTTTTTTTTTTTTTTTTTTTTTTTTTTAGTGTACTTTCATATAGTGCTAATTGGCAGTTATTGTTCTAATCAGTGCTGATGAACAATTCGGATTATAATTTTAAAACGTAAATGGTCTATTGTGAGCGCTAATTAGTGCAGTTTATACTTGAATTTACAATAAATCAAAGTATATCAAGAGCAGTAATCACTGTTGTTACAAAATTAGTGCTTATAATATGAATTGATGAAAATAAATAAAGACCTGTCCTACTGATAATGGGAATATCTGTTCAGTAGAAACGTGATGCGTTCGGAGTTTATTGAGACTACCAGTTAGTGTACTTTCATATAGCGCTAATTGGCAGTTATTGTTCTAATCAGTGCTAATTAACAATTCGGATTATAATTTTAAGACGTAAACGGTCTATTGTGAGCGCTAATTAGTGCAGTTGCATACTTGAATGTATAATAAATCAGAATATACCAACAGCATTAATCACTGTTGTTGCAAAATTAGTGCTTACAATATTGAATTGATGAAAATAAATAAAAACCTGTCCTACTGATAATGAGAATATCTGTTCAGTAGAAACGTGATGCGTTCGGAATTTATTGAGAACACTAACTGGTACAAAGTGTAGCTCAGATTATAGTTTTAGAGTTATTGCGAGGAATAATTAGTACACTTGCAAACAAGGATTTTAAATAAACAGAGGTCTGCCAAAAGCCATAATTACAGTAGTTATAAGGTTAATTTTTACTTAATTAATATTTTTAGTTAAAATTCCATGTATTCAGAATTAATTGAACTCTACTTTGTATAGATGTGTTGTTAGTGTTCATTAGTAATCAGTGTTATGCGAATTAGTGCAATACTGTAATAGAAATAATTTTAAGGGAAATGGTAGATTGTGATCACTGATTAGTGCATTCACAAACTAGGATTATAAAACATCGGGGTCTATCAAGGGCACCAATTATTAACGTAGTTTGCTAGATTTATTCTTACTGATAGCGCGAATCTATCTGTTTAGTAAGCACGAGGCACATTCCAATTTATTAAAGGTACTAATTGGGATACTTGCATATGTTAGTACTTATTGATAATTAGTATACGAATTAGTGCCAATGTATGGCTAAGATTATGGACAAAATCTAATTGGTGCACTTGCAAACTAGAATTTACAATGAAGATCTACTAAGAGCACTAATTCCTTAAAATTTGTTCTCTTAAGGCGGGTTTATCTATTTAGAAAAAAACGTGTTGCATCCAGAACTTATTGCAAGCACTAATTGAAGAACTTGCATATATTAGTGTTTGTTGAAAATTAGTGTTCGGATTAGCCCTACACTATAGTTAAGAGCATAATTTTAAGGCATGAGCTGCAGCATTTTTAGATGTATCTTTAAATATTGATTTTTAAAACTCTTATTATTGTTGATGAACACTTTCAAGACAAAATTGTGAACACGATATATTCAAATAATTACTTCTTAAGATTTGCAGTTATATCGACTGGATTGTTATGGCTTTTTAAAATTAATTAATAGTTCACAATTAGATACTTATTAGTACATCTTAAGAGATAAGAGAAACCTTGAACACGACACATTTTACCCTTTATAAATGCATAATAAGTTACAACTCAAAAAGAATTGCTACTGTGGATATAAAATTGCGAACAAGTTACATATAGAAAATTAGTATTGTGCGGGGAAGATGCAAGTGTAAAGTAGGTGGTAAATTACTTACAAACAGATTTAAAAATATTTGAATACACCAAAAATGAATGTTCACGTCGATTATGAACATGTATGTATGTAAAATTTTACTTTAAATAATGTACATTATGAACACAAACTGCTTCTTAATGTTTCGAATATTTATATTATAATAAACTGAAGTCACACGTGTACGCAATTTTGCCGTGTTCAATCATCATCAAGTGTAATTTGTTACTGGTCACATTTTTGGATACGAAATGAGTGGAATAGTGGTAGAGTCCGTGACGAAGGTTGGATTAACGTCTACAATGAAAGGATTGGTATCATTGACACCGAACGACCGCGCTCGTTATGAAAATGCGGGTTGGTCTTCTACAATAAATAGCACACTAACAAATAGTCAAGATTATTTTAATGTTTGTTTACCTTTACGAATGCTACTCGGCTTTACAACAAAGCGAATTTGAACATCAGACAAGAATTTGTTTTAATTCGCAGTAACATTGACACTGACGCAGTAATTTCAACTGTGGCGGAGGAAGTATTAAAAGTTAACATAGATAAGATATCTTGGAAAGTTCCATCCATCATTCCAACATTAGCAGAGGAATTGGCGTTAACGAAGTATATTGATAAAAATGTAAATATTATAGTAGCATTTAGAAGTCGGGAAACATTATAGAATTTGAAACGGGGCGAGGAGTATATAATGTTTCTCAAGATATGAGCAGATTCAATATATATGCACTAAAGAATATTAGGGCATTTCTTAATACGGACTGTTATCCGTGCGACAATTTAAATTTTAATTGTGACAACTGATTTGCTACATTGTATGAAATGCATGCTAAATTCCAAATGTCATACTATCATAGAGATGGATAGCCATTACTCACAACTAATCAATTTACAACAGTGATAGTGCTAGACTGCTCGAATCAGAAACAGTCATTACACTTTAAAGCAGTGGTACTTCGTGTAGAATTCGAAACATCGGCCAACATACCTGCCAATACGACAGCATACTGTGTTATACTCCATGATCGTTTAGTTACGTACAACACGTTAACCAAAGCTGTAATAGGATGCCCGTTACAGTAGATGCACAAGGGTTTAAAATTCCAAAAGCCTTTACACCGAAAGAAACTCAAGTTGCCCACTGTGTGTTTAAACCGCCGTTTCCTAAGCATACGTTAGATGCGGAGACTCTCCGTTAAGCCACTTGGTTAATGCATCAACACTGTATAAAATGAGAAGAGGGGCGCAGACCACCACACCAATTTCAAAAAATTCTCAGTCGACTGATAAAAAATTGTAAATAACCATTTTTTTACTTTTTATCTATCTGTATATATATATATATATATATATATATATATATATTGTACTGTTATTTAAACCCCCCCCCCCCCTTAATATTAATTATTATATTTATATTTTATTATTTATTATAGAATTATTAATTAATTAATTATTTGTTATTATTATTTATTGTTATTATTAATTTTAACATCGGCTATAACTCTTAAAATAAAAATATATTCGTCGGTAGAACAATATTGGTAGAACATGAGACTCATCAACAAGGGACAGGGATCAAAATTTAGAAGAAACTTTACTTTTAACATTATAAAATAAATGATTATTACTTTGAATTATATTGCTTGTTTGAATACAATAATCATAGTTAATATGATTAAAGTACATTGAGATAATGTCCTATTATTTCTATCGTATCTAAATTGATTAAGTAAATTGAATTATAATTTTTAATTCGCATTAATACCTGTGTTACACCCTGTATATAACAAAATTCTTTTAAAAGTATACGTGGGCATGCGCTGTGAATACGCAAACATATGATTCGACTACAACAAAAAGTGAAATTCGACATACAAGTAAGTATACCTACGTTTGAATAAACAACAATTAATATAAAACATTTAAATTTTTAGAACAAATAACATTCCCTTTGAACATACCTGTTGTTGCACATCATGGTTATTACAAAGGATTGAAATTATGAACATAACAATAAAGTATCAATGTCAACTATAAGGTACTCACATACAATGTCCTCCTTTTGTGGGTTACTGCTGCTGAAGTTGATTGAAGACAACAGCTCCTGCGAACTGCAACTCTGCTCCTCGAACATCCAAATTTTCTTTTAAATGAACAGCTTATTCATTTAGGTAAGTTTCACTATTGTTATTAGAATATTGACGAATCTTTATTTTTAGGCTCATCACTTCTTTTTAAATTAATTTCAAAACAAGTTTTGAAAAGCATGGATCGTTGAAGGTTGTTGTAAATTAAACACACTTTTGATAAACAAGGTGTATAATGATAGAAGCACGAAGACAACACAATTAAATATCCATACCAACATTCACAATATAAATTTAAAAACGAACAAAGTTGAAACTGCGGAAATATTTTTATAACTAATCGAAAACTTCCGATTTGAAATTTTTAAAAGGTAAACTAACCTTAATTTAATTATTTTTCGACAAAAGACTATCACTTGTTTTGTTAACACTTCCGATACTAAATCGCACTTTGTTAATTTCCCGAACTGACGTTAATTTGTTTTAAAAAATTATTTTCAAAAAATTTGGCAACAGCTTACTTTGGCAAGTTGTTCCAAAGATGAAAATCAAGAGAGATTGTGAAGCTAAAGCACTTGTATTTATATGATTGTACTCGACAACCAAATCATCGAATGTTTTTCATAGTTACGAAGAATATTCCCTGAATTCTGATTGGCTACTGTAATTTTTACATTACGATTTTTCTTTAAAGCCCTATAACTTTCGCCCTCTTTAACATTTCTTAAATCTAAAAACATTTCCATAATCTACATAATTTTATCTATAATTTAAAACCAAACACGGACTAATTCCTACACTTAATAACTACGTTAATTTTTACACTTATTTATTGAATTTACACTAATTCTATGAATTTTACCGGCCTGGAAACTACCTCTACATGAATAGGGGATGCTACTACACCCAAATATCCATCCTAAACATGCCTACGGCCAATTTGAGAGGAAAATTATTTAAATTCTACCAATACTCTTAAAAACTAAAATTAAAAAAAATGGACATAAATATGAGGAATTATAACAAAATTGAGGCTACCTTACTATTTTTGCCTCTACTAATTTATTTTATACAAATTGTCTCAATTTAAAATACTTTTTACAAAAATCTATATGCGAGGAGAAAACATAACCTCATTTTGTTTTTATAATTTTAATGTTAAATTTCACACTTTTAAACACAATAACTGTTAATGTAGGTGTTTAAACTTAATGTTCAAGTCACAAATTAATTTATTTTACCACTTTCGTAGGTTCAATAGGTTCTCCTACGACTAGTATCGGAATGTTGTCAATCACTAGTTTAAGGTAAAAAATTGTTGATTGAACACAATAATCCCAGAGCTGCTGCATGATTCATATTTTATAGTCACTCACTAATGTGCTTGTTCTGTCTTTTTCATAATTTTTGCACTAATATGAGTTAAACGCACTAATACGAATATTTTCACTAATCTTGGCTGCGTACATGTGAATTGCGACATTGATACCAGCCTAAATCTAGTTTTAACATTATTTCTTTACCATTCCATGTTAGTGGAAAAACTATCAACATCGTCTTGGACGAAAGGTAACATAATTTTCTGGTCAATAAAAGATGATATTAATTATGATCCCACCTCATTCAAAACTGAGCTCTATTCGTTAATAAAATCATAGTAAAACGATATGATGTAGATGAAATAAATAATGTGTTACGGACATGACGTATTAAAATTGCCACCTTATTGTAAATTCAATGCAATTGAACTAATATGCACACATGCTAATGGATACTATGACAAGCACATAGGAAGAAATACCCTCAAATACGAAAATGTAATTAGTATGTTAAATGAAGCTTTACAACAATGTAATCAACACATTTGGGCTAATTGTGTACGCCATACAGAAGAGATTATAAAACAGTGGTATAAAGGTGATGAAGTGATAGATTTTACAGTAGACGAAATGATTATTAACGCTAAAAGTGATTGTGAAGAGTACCGATACAGATTAATCGTATATACCCGTCCTTAACTTCTGACACACAGTCCCTTGAGCATAGAATGATGGTTTCAGTTCTTTCTTTGTATTATCGTTATTACAACGGCTATTTGCGAGAAACATTCGGTTCACTCATTCACATCATCAGTATGCAGTACAAATCTCCACTTGTAGACCAAACGGGCGCAATCCATATTTTTCTACACGGCTTCTAAACTCTGGAATGATCTCCCTAGTTCCTGTTTTCCTCTCACTTATGATATGAGAAAATTTAAGGTAGCTGTTCATAGGCATCTATTGGCAATTCATTATCCCTCTATCCATCCTCCTAAGTGTTCCTGAGTGCTTTAGCACGATAGGCCACATTTAGCCTGTTCAGGTCCACAATCATAAAAAAAAATATATTATCCTTTCTTTAATCAATGCGTTACTACAACATAATTATGTATTTCATAAATGCGTACTAATTAATAACATTAAAATTTATATAATCATCTGGAAGGCCACAGCATTGGTAGCTATTACAATTACAGTTGTACTGAAGATATTTGAAGATCATAATTACATAACCCACAAATGTTATAATAATTACTAATCACATATAAATGTTTGTCATATACCTTTGAAAAAATCCACATTAATCTAATTTTCAGTTTCATCCAGCTGCGGGGCCAAGGTGATATTTTTGAAACCATATTTCATATTATCACCTGCAATTGTAATTAAGATTAAATACCTTTGCATGTACGATAACGTCTAACAGTTACCATGGCCTTCAATTTTTACGTTACGATAAACCTTTCTAATTGGTTTTAACAAAATTACAATTCAAGAGCTTCAAAATACGTAATTTTTACTTTCTGGTATAGTACGTGTACTGAAAGAAAGTATTGCAATCGAAAAACATCGATTACAGCGAAAAAAAATTTTCGTGTACGTCTATGTGGCTCCGAGACTATTTGATCGATTTTAATGAGATTTGACATGGGTAATCTGAAAGTTATGTATAAAACTGGTTTTTCGTAAAAACCCTAAACCGCGATCGAACAAAATTTTTTAAAAAATGTTAATTTTAAAATGGCGGCCAATACGGCGATTTTAGTACATTTCGGCGCTTGCGCTGTCACTAAGAAACCATAAAAGCTACTTGTAATTTGAAAATCGCAACTTGTAACTAAAAGTACATGCTTTCGAACGGTCTGTAAATATTTTTGAAAAACATAAAATATTGCCCTTAATTACGGGGTTAAAGTTTCCCATTTTTTCAAAATTTATTTTCTCAAATACGGCTGTGGTATTTTTTTTTAAATCTACGTATTTTATAGTCACATGTAACGAAAATGTAATCGGCTTTATGAGATTTCTCTAACTTATTCAGGACCGGAGTTTGAAATTTTCAAATTTGAAAATTTCAATCCCTCATAACTATGCTACTGATGAAAACGAAATCTTGGAATTAAGGGAGTATATAGTGGACATATATAGCTGCAAAACTGCTTTCTTGAAATATTTTTAGCCCTTCCGGTTTTGCCGAAAATAACAGAAAGTTATTTTTAAATTATTTTTAATACTTTGTATTAAATCTAAAGTATTTTAAAGCTAATTTCTCGTGATATCCAAATACGTAAGAATACACAGTGATTTTCAAAATATAAGTTGAATAAGAAAAAAATTATTTTTGTAGGTAAGTGTATCTTATTACATTGCGAGTTATAGCGACTGTCCTATCAACGTATAGCTTATGAATTTATCCAGGACCGGAGTTAGGAATTTCAAATTTAAAAATTTAATCCCTTATAACTATGTTTCTAATAATGAAGGGATTACATAGTAGCCATACATATCTACTAAACTGCTATATTGGATTATTTTTATCGCTTCCGGTTTTGCCGAAAATACCAAAAAGTTGTTTTTTAATTTTTTTAATATTTTATATTAAATCTAAAGTATTTTAAAGTTAATTTCTCATGCTATACAAATGTGTAAAAATATACAGTGATTTGCAAAATACAGGATGAATAAGAAAAAAATAATTTAGGTTTCCTTAAGTTTTTCTACGCTGTTCGGTTCTTGGTTAATACAGAGCCTGTTACGTTACGCCCTATAGGCGTGGCTTAGCGTGACAGGCTTACTGGGCGGGGATTCTATTGTTTGGACCCTTTAAAAGCAGCCGCAAAATCCCATATCGTCAGTCGAACATTGCGCTTCGACCCAAACGAGCTGTAGTTGTAATAGTCTTCAATCTACCTAGCGGGCCGCTGAGACTGGCGGTTTGGCTTCAGCTCGCATCACTTCCTTCGGGTGTGGTAACTTAGTTGCTACCCCAAAAGGCCATCCGAGTCATCACCGCCACAACACTTCCTTCGGGTGTAGTAATTCCGGTTACTACCCCAAAGGCCATCCGTTTCGCCATCCATACAACACTTCCTTCGGGTGTAGTAATTTCGGTTGCTACCCCAAAGGCCATCCGATTCGCCGCCACCAGGAGTAGGCAGGTTGAGACCTGGTGCGACCCCGACGACGAGTATTGTTACGTAGTGGTTTCCATAGACAATATTAGTTACTAGTTCGCACGGACGATTATTATTATTAGTACGTAGTTAGGGTTTGTATGTGTTATATTGTTCTCTAGTTTAATTATAACTTGCATTATATTCGTTTATCATTAGCGTAGGGATTTGTTTTATATTCGTTTGTTATTAGTTAGGGCTTGTTTATCATTGTTGTACATTTACTCATTATTAGTTAGGGATTGTTTTTATTGTTGTAATACTGATTTAATTAATCTGTACTTGTAGCTGTTGTTCAGTTGTCAGTATTTATCAACAACCATTGCGGTTGTTCATTTTCAATACACCACTATTCTTGTCTTGTGTTTTACCATAGTACTTGTGCTGTATTTTATGAACCACCTAGTGATAGAACGATTATTAGACTTATAGTGTTACTTGGTGTACAAACTAAAGGCAGTGTTGTGTTTTTGTTTATTCGGAGTGCGCGTCCGTGTAACAAGCCCTTCCGTAGACGCTCACCATCACGATACGCCACTTGCAGTCCATAAACATTGATGGAAATATTGTTTTTGGACTCGAAAGTTGAAATACAAATAGAAACTCTGTACCATCCCAATTGAAGAGCGTGCTGAAATCGGGATAAGAAGTTGTTCGCTGTGGCAGCCCCTTCGGTGTCACTAATGCGGCCACAATTTCAGCTGGCACATTTAAGAAGCAAGTTTACTTCTAAATGTAAGAAATGCACTCACTAGAATCTTTATGTTGAAATTCTGATTGCTTGACATCCAAAGTTTTCATTATGGTATTATTCTAATACCATCCTGATACTCAATGATCATACTTTGTTTGAAACAATTTTAATTCAGTACTCTACTGTTTAAAAAGTACAAACCAATCAACTCAACATTACATTTCAAGGAACGGTGTTTCTGGAATTGAATTTGTACTAGTTTCAAAAGATTAACTTTAACGTCAGTATGGATATTGCTTGGAGATACTGTGTACATAACAATGCGCTGCATAAACACATTCCGAATTACTTCAACCCCAGTATCAATCAGTAGACACACATTTGCTTTGTGTCTATTGCTGCTCAGATGTGATTGGAAAGCATTTCAATTGAACAATCCGTGCAGTGGATAATATCAACACTTCTGATATTTTTCTTTTGCATAGGTTTGTTGCAACGTTTCGCATTACGCTATTCAAACCCGATGGACCTGGTTGTGCAAGTGAGTCAGCAACTTGCTTAAGTACTGCTTTGTTGAGACCATACACCGCATATTGATGTGTGGTTTTGAAGAGTGGTCAGCTGTACGGTCGACACAGCTGCCTGTCTCTGTCAAAGTGCGGTAATGGATGATATCATTATCCAACACACGGTTCATTGATGACGAACTAGAAAATCTGTTCTAGAGAATTCTTTTATGTATTCTTACCGGAAGAGGTTATTTTCACCTGTAAAGCATTGTATAGCATTTCAACTACATCATTTGAGAATTAAGTAAACAGGCAAAGCAAATGCCCTGCATACATTTGAAACTTTACAAGTATGAAGTTAGAGTACGACTGGTAACAGTAGATCTATTATAGTCTATATAAGCACGCATTTCGTTGGGATGTGGATGTCAGCTGACCGATATATATATATATATATATATATATATATATATATATATATATATATATATATATATATAATAATACGCTTACTTTTAGAAGTGTTTTTCCTTCAGTTGTTCTAATAACGATAACCATATGTTTAACTGAAAATATTTTTTATACGTGTCCACATGGGGTCGCACTAAAACACGCTTTATGAATGGCTGGATATAAACTAGCTATTACATTCCGACCATTAACTAATTTAGAAAGTAATACACAAAACCGATTACAGCTACTTGTATTTAACAATTATGTTGTGTTTACAAAATTTACATTCAAAACACTTACAAATATTTTAAAAATTTTGCTAACGCAAAAATTACTTTAAATAATTGAATCTTCAGATTACATAAACTATAGTATACTCAATTACGCTCACACACACACACACACACACACACACACACACACACACACACACACACACACACACACACACACACACACACACACACACACACACACACACACACACACCACACACACACACACACACACACACACACACACACACACACACACACACACACACACACACACACACACACACACACACACACACACAACACACATGCACACACACACACACACACACACACACACACGCACACGCGCGCGAGTGCACATGTACTTCACGTTATATGGATTTCTATCAGTTGAGATTAATAGCAATGTCAATTAAACGTTTCTAATCTAAACGTAATTTAATTTTATTTGCAATTTCATAGAGAGCATCACCATCATCGAGATTTTGCGATACAATCACCTTATCGTCTTCACCTTGATATTGTAACAACTTATAAAAGCAGCTAATAACCCCTGACAGTTTTTATCAGACACTATTATTATTATTATTACATGGACATGAGGTTAGCCCTAAATTAACTGGTTTTAACACGACTCTGGAAATGCTGCACACGCTTCAAATCTTTCAGTTCTTTCGCAGAAGTTGTACCGTGTCCATTTCCTTCAATTTTATCTGCATTCTGTTTCGAGACTGTAGTACGTTTTCTAATACATAAACAGAATCTTCAATACTGTGATGCGTGTAGCAGCTAAACACATTAGCTAACTAGTTTTACCTCTATGTTATTTTACATGCAAGCCTGACCTTATCATAAATACATCTGTCAAAAAGCTAATTAAATATAACTCCACGGACTGGGCATAGGAAGCAGCGTTTCCAATTATGGCTTTTAGTCAACACAATATTTCCTATAACTACACACAATCGACTAGCATTGCTTTAGCACGAGGATCAAACGGAAACACGCACGCACGCACGCACGTACGTACGCACACACGCACGCACGTACCACGCACGTACGTACGTACGCACGCACGCACGCACACACGCACGCACGTACGCACGCACGTTCGCACGCACGTACGCACGCACGCCCGTACGTACGCACGCAGGCACGTGCGCACGCAAGCACACACACACACACGAGCGCCCGTGTGTAAAGAATTTAAACAAATTATATACCACTCAGCGAATACGAACACGAATCATTAAATGTATATTAATATTACATCACTTTAAAATGAAATTATACTTACAGTAACAGTAGTTAACTTTGTTGTTCAGCCATGAAACACACAATGCACATTTTCAACATCATTATTTAAAAACAGATATCCGCATGCGCGAAATGTGTTGTATAATTACTCATGATACAAGGTGTTTGAGTAAAACAATTTAAGTTGAATTTAATTTAATTTCAAGACAGTAATTTAATGTGAATGTTCAATTTAATGTCATCACGAAACTAATTCCTTGAACCCTATCCCCTGAGTTTCTAGCCGAGGCAATATTCATGTATTAATCACAATCCTATCATATATATATATATATATATATATATATATATATATATATATATATATATATATATATATATATATATATATATATATATATATATATATATATATACAGGGACCGCCATAAAGTTGGACACATGGGAAAAATTTTTATTATTGAAATTTCTGGAAAACTCTATAGGCGGTTTGTTTCTGCCAACCAAAAATCCATTGTAACATTTGTCACGTGACCATAGATTTGGCGGGAATTTTGAAAAATGTTAACCGTGATGTCGAAATATGGGTCAAATTGACAAGATATCGAAAAATTGTATTAAGAAAATGTATTTAGAATGCAACAAAGACCCCACATACTAATTTTCAACTAAATCAGAAAAAAAATACCATTTATTCCCCTCTGCTTTTATTACGAAACGTCATAAAATCTTGTTTCACCTGGAAATAGTTTTAATAACATAAATTATATCATTTTAGGTCAAAATTAATCAAATAGTTAATTTGTGAGATGAAAACATAGAAAATACGATTTAGCCTCGTCACTGGTTGTCTTCATACCCTGTATATTGAAGCGCATGAGATATTCTAATATTTTTAACCGGTAAATAAAATGTAAACGAACTAATATTTGTAATTAAAACTTAATAACACATTATTTATCATTATTAAATTTAATATTGATTAGTACATTTGAAATTAGCGATATTTTTAATTTAATAAGTTGGCTTTGGAAAATCAAATATTTCGGCTTATAAGGATGAAAATTATTGTTCTTTAAAGTGCACCTCATAGTTTAAAATACCTAAAATGATATAATTTATGTTGTTAAAACTATTTCCAGGTAAAACAAGATTTTATCATGTTTCTTAATAAAAGCGAGGGGAATAAATGTTTTTTTTTCTGATTTAGTTGAAAATTGGATGGGCTCTTTGTTACATTGTAAATACATTTTCTTAATACAATTTTTCGATATCTTGTCAATTTGACCCATTTTACGGCATCAGAGTTAACATTTTTCAAAATTGCCGCCAAATCTATGGTCACGTGACAAATGTCACAATGAATTTTTTTGTTGCCAGACATACAGAAACGAACCGCCAATAGTTTTTCAGAAATTTCAATAATAAAATTTTTTCCATATGTGTGCCACTTTATGGCGGTCCCTGTATATATTAAACATATCCTGTTGTTGTTTTTTTTCTATTCCCAAAGTTATCTGAATATTGAAACGCGTTCGGTGTTTTTTCATTTTTGTGTGATACGTACGTGTATTTTGTTTATCCTGTGTGAGTAAAAAGTCTGGCACTAAAATTTAAACTATTAACTTTTAAGAATATTCCAAAAACTTTTTTCTTTACCTGCATATTTACTGATTCTATAATGAAATATCCAGGGTGATTTATCTAAGAATAATGATGTCACTGTCAACTTTTTTAAATGACAATTCCTAATTTTTATTTTAATAGCCAGTGCGATTGTCTAAATGACAAATTAACTTTAAAATATTTGGTGCGAAACACCACACGACTTTCCAACCTACAAAATGGAAATTAAAAGAAATGAAATAATTTTAATAACATTTTTTTAGGATAACTATGCGACATCTTTTATAAGAAGCTCATAACAAAAATAGGCAACATTGTAAACGCAAAAACAATAATGTATATCAAACAGACGTTTAAAACTTCATGACAGGCAGAGGTTAATAAACATCTGGATGCTAACTTAAATTAAAAGTAATAACTTTAATTTCAATTTTTTAGGACTATGCAACCTCTTTTTTATACGCATCATTGTAAAAACAAAACAGTAATCTACGTCAAAATGACGTTTAAAACTGCATTTCAGAGATTCATAGACATAAATCAAATGTTAGCGTAAAAAAAATCCAAAGCCCCCGCTTTTAAAAAATATAGATAATACAGCTTCAGCATTTTCAATCATATTTATTTAATTTTTACATTTATTACGTTTTACATTATAAAACTTTGTGAAGAAAATTTATGTAAAATTAAATTACTACAAGAAAAATTAAAGAACATTTAGGATCATCTAAAGATGTTTCAAACCCATTATCATCTTCCGGAGTATATACATTGGAACCACAAAACGTAGCTTCGATACAGGACTTAAAGAACATATGAGATTTTGTAGATTAGGTCAACTAGAGAACTCTGCGGTGGCTGGCTATGCCTTAAATAATCTAAATCATGACATTCAATCTGACAATATGGAAATATTGTCAAGACAAACTCATTATTATGTTCGTTTACAACGTGAAGATATATATATATATATATATATATATATATATATATATATATATATATATATATATATATATATACCCTAATAATTTTAACAGACAAGAAGGAAATCTTTGGCATCTTATAATTAAAAAAAGGCAGGATGATACGTCTTGATTTTGATTTTAATTTTGACCTTTGGCATGTCTAGGTTTTTGCTGCGTTTCTCCTAGACCTTGACGCAAATGCTTTACCAATTATATGTTAAATTACCACAGCACTATAATTTAACATAAGTAGTTTGTTGAAATTAAGATTAAAATTGAAAAAAAATTACATGAAACGTTTTGCATTATGCTTTTAATTCATCACTTGCAATAATTGAAAGATATCTATTTGTTAGATTTAACTGGACTATTTTATTTGATGTCATGTTTATATTTGTGAATGCTTCAATCATTTTCAAATTGAAGTTTTTTACAACTTTACCCTTACATCATAACTTGATTAAATTTTGTTAAATGTGTTTTTTGGCTGACATTTTTCATTGATAGCCTTCGCGGTTAGAGCGTGTTCTGATTTGTTATCTTTAAGACAGTTTAACAATATTTAATTCTATAGTTGGCTTTATACGTTTCTCAAACCGTTATATTAACCCTTCAGTACACGCGCTTTTAGTTTTACCGGAGAACACGCGCATAATACCTCCGCATTTTGTTTAGTTAATTTAAGGCTTTAAAATATTAAAAAAAAACGGTTTATTTGTAATGTAGTAGCATTCGGGCTATAATTAACATTACTAATAAACAGTGGTTTGTTTTTTACTGAACGTAAAATATATACTAGGACGTAACAACAAGAACAAAATTTTAACACTCTGATTTTGTTGGACGATTCTTCTTTCGATCGCAGAATTGACACCTGCCAGTTGATGTTGCCACGGATTTTGTCTCTGTCATCTGTATTTCTAAAATCTGGTGAATTCTTTGCTTTGTGACCTTTGACAAGTTACTAGTTGTTCGACGAACAAGATGGTCCTTCACTAATTGCTTGCTCGTGGACAATAAAGTCTCTTCTGTGCATATTAGGTGCATTCTGATTTTCCTTGTGAATAATGAAACTATTTATACCTCCTATATCTAGACATGTATAAAAAATTGTCTATATCCAACGGCAACTCACTCGAGCAACCACAAGGTCGACTTCGCATTTATTGTGGTTGTAAAAGCTGATTATTTCTGGTAGTTTCTTGGTTGACCCTTCATCTACCGAATCGTCGCTGTGCGTGCTTGATCCAAAAACCACAACTTTTTGTTTCTTAGCTTTATATGAGAGCAAAGTTATTTTGTCAGAAAATTTAAATATTGACGAAAATTGTGGTCTTTCTTTCACAACCAGAAAAAGTGGCGGTATTTCCATTTTGTTTTTTCTCATGGTTCCTACAGCTGATATCTTTTTGGACAACAATTGCTGCAGAAGAGGAAGTGAAGTGAATCACTTATCGAAAGTCAATTTTCTGCCGGAACCCCATATCAGCGCATTACACCATCTATAGGTTTATTACTGAGATCGTACGTATCTTCCTTATGCCTGCCAGCATAGATCTCCATATTGTATGTGTAATAAGATTTTACATCGCCCAGTGAAAAGATTTTAATGCCGTATTTAGCAGGCTTCAACGATATGTATTGCCTAAATGAGTACCGTCCTTGAAACGGTTCTAACATTTCATCTATTGTGGCATATTCAGACATTTTGTAATTTACCATACATTTATTGCGAAATATATCGAATAAATAACGAACCAGCGCCAATTTGTCAATTTGTTTACTTGTTTCCCTCGTGTTTACGTCATCAAACCTCAGAGATCGCAATAGAAATAAAAATCGGTTTATTCCCATTGTAAAAAAAATCTCTACTCCAGTCCCGTCTTTAGACCACGACTGTTTCACGTTTGTGTGACGTGAACGCATAATGCCCGCTAAATACAACAGACCTATAATACATTTCTACAATGTCAATGTATTTAGCATCCCTCTCTCGGGTATAGTTTCCACGTACTTTGTCGTTATAAATATTGGTATAGTATAGTATAGCGTTTTTAGGGCTTTTAAATGCTTTTTCGTGTTTTAGTGTTTTTAGCGTTTTTAGTGTTTTAGTGTTTTTAGTGTTTTTAGTCGTTTTTAGTGTTTTTAGTGTTTTTGTGTTTTTAGTGTTTTTAGTGTTTTTTAGTGTTTTTCGTTTTTTAGTGTTTTTAGTGTTTTTAGTGTTTTAGCGTTTTTTAGTGTTTTTAGTGTTTTTTAGGTTTTTAGTGTTTTTTAGTGTTTTTAGCGTGTTTTAGTGTTTTTAGCGTTTTTTGTGTTTTAGTGTTTTTAAGGGTTTTAGTGTTTTAGTGTTTTTAGCGTTTTTAGAGTTTTTAAGGTTTTTAGTGTTTTTTAGTGTTTTTAGTGTTTTTAGGGTTTTTAGTGTTTTTCGTGTTTTAAGTGTTTTTAGTGTTTTAGTGATTTTCGTGTTTTAGCGTTTTTAGCGTTTTTAGCGTATTTAGCGTTTTAAGGTTTTTAGTGTTTTTAGTGTTTTCGTGTTTTAGTGTTTTTGCGTTTTTAGCGTTTTTAGCGTTTTTAGCGTTTTTAGCGTTTTTAGGGTTATTTAGTGTTTTTAGTGTTTTTTCGTGTTTTTAGTGTTTTTAGAAAATTCTTGCCACACTTCAATTTCCGTAGTTAGATTTTTTGTTGCTATTGTAGGTCCCGAAGCTCCTCACTATACTGTGTTTTTCTTCTTACCGGTAACGCCTGGAAACTTTTTCCATTTACAACAACCATCTTTGCCTAAATAGGAAGTACTAGGTAAAGCTGGTTGATTGTCATTTCTTATGGAGATATCTTCTGAAATTGTATCAGAAACCTCATCTGGATCACTAAAATTTTCTACATCGGAGTCGGAATTATTGTCATCTAAATTCACTTCTTAATTAGATTCACTTATATTGATTGCTTTTTCTAGTGCCATTTGTACAATACCTCGACTTCTAGAACTTACCATAATATTTTTGATATCACGTGTTACAAACAATAATAGATATACTAATGACGAATTGAACCAACTAACTAAACTCAATGATGTTAGGCAAGGAATATAGTTTTTGGCAAGGACATATTTTCAACCACAAGTGATACAAAATGAAAGTACACGATCGAAGTACTACGCATTCATAAACGATACAAACGCTACTGTGAGCACACTCACATCTCGTATTATTGTTCACACGAAATAATGTTTGAGTAAAATCGTGTACGCTTTCATATTAATCCATTATATTGGTTAATTAGAAGGCATTACTAGCTGTAGAAAGCAGTTGATAATCGATATTTAAAATTATTAGCAATTTTTAAAATGTGCGTAGGTTTCCTCCATATACACGTGTGCTCAAGGGTCAATAGCAGGCTAACAATTTTTATAGATATTACTACTGACGAAGATAACTGTGATAAATATACCATTAAAAAACCCAAAAAAGATAAGTATTTTATTATGTGTTGTAAAGATTCAGCTTAACTTTACTAAAATTTTTGTAATTAATTATATTTTAATTGCCCTACAGTAATCAAGTTAGATAAAGTTGCATAATATTAAAACCAATTGCAAAATAGTGCGCGATATTGCATCACAAATAATTAATTTTAATCCCCTCCGACGTAGATATCAAATGCTCTTACGTCAGAGAACCCTCAGCCAATCACAGCCAGACGACCTCTGCATAGAAGCCGGACCCACCCACCGCGAATTATCTATAAAGACTGCGGCGCTACCGCAAGAAACTCTCTAGTCGCTACTCTAGCTCCAGCATCTAGAATCTAGAACCGATATCCAGACCGCGCGCTGTATACGTCGCCAACCTGTCGATTGCCGCATCCGTTCATCCTGAACCGTCGTTTATCTTTAGTCGCGTTACTTCGCCGCCGTTACCGGTAAATCAGCGTCATACAATCAAGCTGCTGGTTGAGATACGCTAAGTTTTATTGCACCACTTTTCCTAAAAATTACACCAGACAACCAGAGAAACTACGGGCTAAAGAGCCCGGAAGTTATCTTACCGTTCCAGTACACACACAAGAAGTAACACGACAGGCTATAAAGCCTGAAGTCACCTTCTGCACACATACACAAACTAGGACGTTGCTACTGCGGGCTCTAACGCCCTGAAGTCAACTTCCATTTACTCTAGCGGCAAGAAGGGTATTCACTCTAATTCTACCGCTCCCCGGGAGATCCTTTTATACAGCAGTCGACGGGCTGCACCCAGAACCTTATAAAGGGCTCTCCATTAAACATATATTACACCAACAATACATCTATCAGATCCTGAAAAAAATTAGCAATACAAACAAACGACGCCAAAACCTGGAGATAGTCTCAATACCAGAAGCCGTATTCTTAGAGATCACCCGCGTGATCCTCCCGTTAAATAAAGACGAACCCGCGGTGCATTTACGTAATGAATTGCATCAAACGTGTTCCAGCGTCTCGCGAACCGACTACAATTTGTTGGATATTCTTCTAATAATATTTCTTAATAAAGAAAATCCGGTTAGATAAACATTCCTGTATCGCGAGTATATTTTCAAGCAACGAAGAACTATCCACTATTTCGTTCTCGAAGGCCTGACTAATTTACCGGCATCAGAATAAATTACGAACATTATACGTATAAATTCTCTCATTTTAACCCCGAGAATAATCGTGTACTTAAGACACCTGCATTCCATCTGAAACAATTCACTTAATTGTTTAATTTAGTTGACGCAGTCCTAAAAGATCGTGTAAACCCGCCTCAGATTAATTCGTTTGCAACAATTAATAATAGAAGCAATTTTTAATAATAACGCACGGAGATTAGATCGTGATAAACTCCGTCTTCCCTGTATTTAATAGGTAGAATAAGTTTCGTTTATAAGAAAGTTATACGCGTTTAACAATAACAGACGTTTTCTAATAATAAAGAATTAATGCGTCTTATTGCCGGGCATATATAAATGTTATGTATTAATCAATGTAAATACGTTCTCAATTAATTAAGAAATCCTGAGACCATTCTGATCAATTAGAGTAAATAATCAAACGCGTACAAACAATTTGCATTCAGTAACGTGTAAATATTAACCTGTCCGTTGTGAAGAATTCCAAGTACTGAATTCGCATCTGTTCAGTCTGAAACCCAAATCACATATAAGAATAGTCATGTGCACCAAGGTTACTTTAAATTATTGATTTTTCTCTTTGACCTACTTATAAACACCTGCGCGATCGTTGTCCCCTGGTTATGTAATACGGAGAATATTACACAACGCCACCTGATAACTACCACGCTACCGTTTACAAGGCCGGCCTAAGCGTTCGCAATAAATCGGAAAAAAATCGTCATTATCAGGATCTTTTGTCCTAGCAATTGAACCAAAATAATTTATATTTCCACAGAAACGTCTCAGGAGCCAATAATTCCACCACTACCGTCTACGAGGGACCAACCAAAACGGGAGCTACCAGTAAGGACACTCTGGTTAACCTGATTTTGCACTACAGTAATACAAAATTTCATTTCCATTATTAATGTCGTGGCTTTGCTGCGTAATTAATCAAATGGAATTTCTTTATAACTGCCAAATCGCACATTGGTAAAGATGCACGCTTTATTTAAGTGTTGATAAGATTATACCCACATGACCCTTTTTGCTTAAATACATTAATAGTGAAGGCTTACTTATCTTACTTCGGAAAACACTTTTGTAAAATTCTTTTACCGAAAATTTGATAGAACCGTAACAGTTTAGTTCGTGTTGTAAATTGTGTACCTAAATCGTATTTAAAATGTCCAAAACCTGTGATTGAACTGGATTTATAAATTAAAAAAAACATCATAAACTTATAATCGTAATTGCAAAAATCTAAGAGTCTAAATAGTCCGTAGTGAAAATAATCAAAAGCCTGTATAAAGTCTAAAGTCTGAAAAATTTCCTAATTAAAAGGATTGTAAAGGTTATCCTACATGCACGTTTCATTATGTAATTACCGTTTTGAGCAAAATCCTTTACAACGAGTATCAAATTCCACGACAAAACGTTTAAAAATTATTTTAAATAAGCAAACATTGTGTGGTAATTCAAAAAGTAATTAAACAGAAATATAATAGTAAAATACTTGCTAATTAGGAACAGATGTAACGAAATTAACAAAAATGGTACCTAAAAAAGCCATTTAATACCTCAGAGAAAAGAATCAAAGCTTTAAGGATTAAAAATTATTATTAATTTTATTAAATACACAAATAAAAAGTTTACCTCCAGCATTAATAATAATGTTTAATTACATATTTACTTTTGAACTTATTCGTTCTTATAATAACTTTTTCAAGATTCTTTAAAATAAAAGTGAAAATGTCACACGATTTTTTATGTAAAACCGCTCCATTCGAAAAAGACACTAAATGTTAAATAAAACTTTAAACGGTTTTCTTTGAATAATTGGTTAATGACAGTATGTACCTACATAATTATAATAAATAATGCGGTGTGTCTTATTGTGATTTCCAAATGGTAAAAACACTAAACCTTAAAAAACGACTGTAGTTACCAGGCACTTAATACCGCAATACTAAACATAATTAAGGAAAAATAGTAAAAAATACTATAATGTGCAGCTTACTGAAAAAGTTCAATGAGAAAACAGACTAACGGATGATGGACGTAAATTTAAAAAAACTCTAAATAGCCAGAACAATTTGAATTGATTGATTCAAAGAGTCTAAATAGTCTAAAGTGTAAAGAGTCTAAAGAGTAAAGAGTCTAAAGAGTTTAAAGAGTCTAAAGTCTAAAGAGTCCAAAGGGTCTAAAGAGTCTAAAGAGTCTAAAAAGTCTAAAGAGTCTAAAGAGTCGAAAGAGCCTAAGTGTCTAAAGAGTCAAAGAGCCTAAAGAGTCCTAAAGAGTCTAAAGAGTCTAAAGAGTCTAAAGAGTCTAAAGAGTTTAAAGAGTCTAAAGAGTCTAAAGAGTCTAAAGAGTCTAAAAGTCTAAAGAATCTAAAGGGTCTAATGAGTCTAAAGAGTCTAAAAAGCCTAAAAATTCTAATGAGTCTAAAGATTCTAGAGTCTAAAGAGTCTAAAGAGTCTAAAGAGTCTAAAGAGTCTAAAGAGTCTAAAGAATCTAAAGGGTCTAAAGAGTATAAAGAGTCTAAGAATTTAAAGGTTCTAAAGAGTCTAAAGAATTTAATGAGTTTAAAGAGTCTAAAGAGTCTAAAGAGTCTAAAGAGTCTAAAGAGTCTAAATAGTCTAAAGAATCTAAAGGGTCTAAAGAGTCTAAAGGGTCTAAGAATTTAAAGGGTCTAAAGAGTCTAAAGAATTTAATGAGTCTAAAGGGTTTAAAGAGTCTAAAGGGTCTAAAAAGCCTAAAAATTCAAATGAGTCTAAAGAGTCTAGAGCCTAAAGAGTCTAAAGAGTCTAAAGAGTCTAAAGAGTCTGAAGAGTCTAAAGAGTCCAAAGAGTCTAAAGGGTTTAAAGAGTCTAAAGAATCTAAAAGTCTAAAAATTCAAATGAGTCTAAAGAGTCTAGAGCCTAAAGAGTCTAAAGAGTCTAAAGAGTCCAAAGAGTCTAAAGAGTTTAAAGAGTCTAAAGAATCTAAAAGTCTAAACAGTCTAAATGTCTAAAGGGTCTAAAGAGTATAGAGTCTAAAGAGTCTAGAGTCTAAAGAGTCTAAAGGGTCTAAAGAGTCTAAAGAGCCTAAGAGTCTAAAGAGTATAAAGAGTCTAAAATGTCTAAAAAGTCTAAAGAGTCTAAAGGGTCTAAAGAGTCTAAAGAGTCTAAAGAGTCTGAGGAGTCCGAAGAGTCTAAAGAGTCTAAAGAGTCTAAATAGTCTAAGGAGTCTAAAGAGTATAAAGGGTCTAAAAAGTCTAAAGAGTCTAAAGAGTATAAAGAGTCTAAAGAGTCTAAAGAGTCTAAAGAGTCTAAAGAGTCTAAAGAGTCTAAAGGGTCTAAAGAGCCTAACAGTCTAAAGGGTCAAAGAGCCTAAAGTGTCTAAAGAGTCTAAACAGTCTAAAGAGTCTAAAGAGTCTAAACAGTCTAAAGAGTAAAGAGTAAAGAGTGTAAAGAGTCTAAAGGGCCTAAAGAGCCTAAAGAGTCTAAAGAGTCTAAAGAGTCTAAAGAGTCTAAAGAGCCTAAGAGTCTAAAGAGTCTAAAGGGTCTAAAGAGTCTAAAGATCCTAAAGAGTCTAAAGAGTCTAAATAGTCTATAGAGTCTAAAGAGTCTAAAGAGTCTAAATAGTCTAAAGAGTCTAAATAGTCTAAAGAGGCTAAAGAGTCTAAAGAGTTTAAAAAGTTTAAAGAGTCTAAAGAGTCTAACGAGTCTGAAGAGTCTAAAGAGTCTAAAGAGTCTAAAGAGTCTAAAGAGTCTAAAGAGTCTAAAGAGTCTAAAGAGTGTGAAGAGTCTAAAGAGTCTAAAGAGCCCAAAGAGTAAAGAGTATAAAGGGTCTAAAAGTCTAAAGAGTCTAAAGAGTATAAAGAGTCGAAAAAGTCTAAAGAGTCTAAAGAGTCTAAAGGGTCTAAAGAGCCTAAGAGTCTAAAGGATCTAGAGAGCCTAAAGAAGCTAAAGAGTCTAAAGAGTCTAAAGACTCTAAAGAGTCTAAAGAGTCTAAAGAGTCTAAAGAGTCTAAAGAGTCTAAAGAGTCTAAAGAGTCTAAAGAGTCTAAAGAGTCTAAAGAGTCTAAAGAGTCTAAAGAGTCTAAAGAGTCTAAAGAGTCTAAAGAGTCTAAAGAGTCTAAAGAGGCTAAAGAGTCTAAAGAGTCTAAAGAGTCTAAAGAGTCTAAAGAGTCTAAAGAGTCTAAAGAGTCTATAGAGTCTAAAGGGCCTAAAGAGTCTAAAGAGTCTAAAGAGTCTAAAACATTTAGAGTGTAAAGTGTCTAAAAAGTCTAAACAGCCTAAATAGGCCAAAAAATCTTAACATTCTAAAGGGTGTAAGGCTAGCCTGAAGGATTTAAAGTGTCTAAGTGTTTTAAAGGTTTAGGTATACTAGGGTCTAAAAGCTCTACAATCTAAACAGTTTAAAGGGTCTAAGGGGTCCAAAAAAGTATAGGGTCCAAAGTGGTTAAAATTCTAAAGCGTATAAATGGCCTAAAAGTTTTAAATGGCCTACATGTCCAAATACTTTAAAAGTTTTAAGGATCTGAAAAGTTTGAAGGGTCTAAAGAGTTTAGTGTGTCTATAGAGTCTTATGAGCCTAAAGAGTTTAAAGTGTATAGAATTTCAACAATTGAAATGTTGTGTAACACGAATTTTGATAGATCGTTTAGTTTGTGCTACATATATTTGTTTACAATTTTTGCAATGCATTTTATAAATTTCCCACCTATATTACCTATCCATTTGATCGTTTGAATTGCCTTAAAGAGTTTGACAACTGTTATCTGAATTAGTGTCTTGTTTTTAAATTAAATTTGGAAAAGGTTTTAGATAGAAATTTTATATAAGCAGGAAAGTTTGGTAATTTTACATACATTCTTTCTATTTGTTCTCTAGCGTTACCTAATGTATTGTCATTCTTAACCCTCATCTTGTGTGTTTTGTCCTAACTATATTCATAACCACTTCATTTGCAAACGGTGCGTTGTAATTTTTGTAGGGTACGTGGGTGTATTATGTTTGTTACAAACGCGAGAAACAAATTAACTATACCTTGTATTACTAAAGTTAACTGTTTTTGTTGAAGATTTGGTAACTTTTAAAACTATTTTGTGCAGGTACGACAAATTTTAATTAAATTTTAATTAAACTTAATTACCAAACAAGCAAATAGAATTTCTATAACTGTGTTACTCCGTCAAACTGTTAAGCTGATTGTCGAATTCAAGTCTATTTACATCGTCGATTTAAAAATACACTTACTAATATGAATAAGTAATTGTTTACCTTGAATTATCTAAGGAATTTCTGGCCGAAGAACCACTTTTAACTAACAAAAACGTAAAATTATGGGCTTCTAAAAGGTATCCAGTAAATAGTACGTTAATGTGTCATAAACATCAAATCTCATCGTTTATTTTTACCACGCAGAAAATTACTCATAATAATGTATTTATTCTCCTTGAAAAAAACGCTAGTAGTAGTAATACTATGGGGATACTAAATCAAAGTATACGAATTTCCATGTTGAAGGTCGTCAGTTAATCTGCCGTGCACGTAAGCCCTCCTCGCTTCAAGGTCAAATCTAAAAATAGCTAGGCCGATACTAAATAAAATTTTGTTCAAGCACTTCTTACAATTTGGCTGAGTCAAGTTCACGTGTTAATTCCATTACAATTCTTAGAAATTAATTTTTACCTGCAGGGGTATCATATTACAGTTCAAGCAAATTGTTGTCTATGCTAAAAGGTAGGTTAAGGTTAAGTGGTTCATACATTGGCTAAATGCTCCTCAAGGGCAAATTCTTGGAAATATTAAAAAGTTATTACAATTCCTAGAAATCAATTTTCAATGTCACTTGTTGAGGTATCCCGATATTATCCGAAGTTATCCGACCTTACCCGATCTTATCCGATCCTACTCTTCAAGGTCAAATTCTTGGAAATAAGCATTCCTAAACAATGAATTTTATAACTGGTTTTGCGCATGCGCAGGTATCAGCAGGGACAATTCTGAGAAATCTAAGCAGTTCGTAGAAACATGAAGAATGAATGCTATTGGTTAAATGTTCTTTAAGATGAAATCCTTGGAAATAGTAAAATAAGCATTCCTATTTTATCCGATCGCCGGATAAGGTCGTATGGGCTGCGTTCATATCGTCCATTTTTATGGCTTCCTCTGATACCACTTCACTGTCTACGCAGGCTAGAATGGAGCAACGAAAGAGCGCAAGAATGGCATCGAATTGTGTTTAGTGACGAGTCTCGATTTTGCTAGTGGTCCCACGATGGTCGTAGGAGGGTCAGACGGATGCGTAAAAATTCAACATTTTTTGTGGAACGTAACACAGCCCTCACACAAGGAGTGATGATATGGGGTCCAATATATTACGGTAGCAGATCACCCTTGGCCTTTATTGATGGCAACTTAAACGCCGCTGGTTATATTGCCAATGTGGTAGAACCCGTTGCGCTTCCATATCTTCAGGGGCTGGAAAATCCCATTTTCCAACAGGATAATGCGCGTCCTCATACGGGAAGGGCTGCAACACGTTTTTTGGAAGAAGCTAACATTGCCCTCGTCCATGGCCTGCTCGGCCGCCTGATTTTTCGCCATTGAACAAGTATGGGATGAGATCGGTAGGCGATTGGGTAATTTACCACACTCTCCAGATAACTTACACGATCTCCGGCTACGGATTCAAGAAGCTTGGGTTGATATATCACAGGCAGCTATACTTAATTGAGTGCATTACAAATCGTGGCGGAGCAACTCATTATTGAAAAAAACATTTTTAGTTCTTGTTCTTTTGTTTTCAAATTTTAATCGTTTGTTTGTTCTAATGAAAGATATCGTTGACGAAAATTTCAATAAAATCGTCCAATAAATTCTAGGTGTTGCAATTTTTTTTACATTATTTCTATAATGTATTTTTTCAAGTTTCTTTTTTTTAGGATTAGTGATGTATTTACATGCATTATTTTTACAAGATTGCATTGTTATCACTAATAATAATTTTTAGGATTCAGTTTCACATTTTTGTTGCCAAGTGAACTCGACGATTTATTTAGTGTAAAAACGCTCATTCAGCATTAAAGTTACAATTTAGTTAAATTATAGGTAGTCTATTATTAATTACTGCACTTACTACTAAATTATGTCTTGCTTTCAATAAGTAGATGATATTAAAGCGAAAAATTACTCAGACTCGTAAAATAATACGGCAGAAATATAACAGTATTAAAACTGCCCGCATTGATAATGAAAGGTGCATACTGAGAACTATTTACGCAGTAAGTTACTGGATTCATTTTCAAATTATTTAACAATTCCATTAACTGGATCATAAGGAAACAACATCGTGTTTCTCTGTCATCATCAGAAACAGAACTTATCGCACATAGTAGTTCCGTTTTTGTCGGTTACTAGATTTATTTCTGAAAGTCTATATTAAGCTATAATTTTTATGATTTTGAATGCTGTTTATGTGTCTATACATCCATATTTTGGTTGAATACACTTGAAAGTGAATATGGTAAGGTTATGCCAAGTAATAGTAGTATAGTTAATTTAACAAGACAGGTTATTCTATTGTTAAAAACAAAATATTAATTTATTAAGTACATCCGTATAGTTAACGCTAGTATTAAGATGTTGCAAGATATAATTCAAAATAAAATTTATTTAGAGGCAAATGAAAGTGTGTTTAAGCTCGAAGGCAATTTTATTGTTGTTAAAGTGTTATCTCGTATGACTGAAACGGTTAAAGAACGCTTCAGAGAAAAAAACAGGTAGTGGAATGATTACTAAAAAACGTACACACGAATCAGGTTGGTACTCTTTGGAGTCATGTTTTAATGATAGGTTACTTACAGGAATTATAGTTAATATAGCAAACATCAAGGACCCTCTTATTTTTTTACAAAATGCATACAATGGTTTTGCACGTAAGGCAATCGATGCTAAAAGTGAATGTCTTTTTAGCCTGCAATTTCATGCAACCTCAAAATCTTGTTATCGAGTTGAAGACTTTCTCTTTTTTCATATAGCTAGCGATTTTTGATTTGTTGTTGTATCCAACAATTTGTTAGAATTCTTTTTATAGAATCGCATTATCGAGTATATGTAAGTGTGATAAAAAGCTGCGTCTAGATCACACAAGATAACAATATATTAAATATTTGAGATACAAGTTCTTAAAATAGTAAGTTATCAATTTTAGGTACACAAATTTTTGTTTAACAATAAAATTCTACACTACGGTTTAAAAATCATAATGTTCAAAGTTTCTTATAACGTAATATCCATGGTCACGTGTTCATTTTCTTTTGACTATTTCATGCTTTTTGTATGTTGATAAATCTAAAACACTTAAACTTTGCACACAGTTTTTGTGAACAACTAAGTTTTATGTGATAATAAATGTGTTCATTGATGAACATATACTTTATCTGGCAACCACCGGTTCATGGTATGCTCATAATTGAAGTATATTAAGTATTAATTTTGCCACTGTTTTTGCGTATTATTAAATGTTTTCCTATTTTTACATATTTCCTATTCTAATTTGGGCTCATAATTTCACAGCGTCCAAATAGTGGGTTTAAAATTAAAATGGGTAAACTGTATCAATTTGATAGAACTGATATATCATCTAATATTCATCTTAACCATGCAATATTGAATAAAGCGTATACATATTCATGTTCATAACCTACTAGTTTAGTTCATACTTCAACGTTGAGTTAAGTGGAGAGCTATAGGGGGCATTTATATAGGTTCGAGCCTATGGGGCCGCTAAGGTAAAAGAACTATTCACGAAACCTATTATTTAAAGACAACGTATAGTTATAGTACCTATCCATATCAAACCATCCATTACTTGTTCGTATTACTAGATCCATCATACAACTGAATCGAGCTTATATTACCATCCCACACTGTAAGTTATTTTTAATTTATAAATAAAAAACCAAAGGAAAAAGACAATTGTTGGCTACTGTTGTCTTCGTGCAATTGTTAGGGTATTGTAATGTACACGTTTGATTCTAGTGAAATAAAAAATGTATTGAAAGGTTCTTTTTTTTATATAGTTTGCGATTTTGAATTTGTTAGCATTAGCAAATTTTATATATTTACGCACCCAACAATTTGTTAGGATTGCCTTTATTGAGTTGCATTATTGACTTTGTGTAAATGTGATAAAAGAATTTATTACGAGTTGCAAATGATTTCATATCATATCATAATATTCAAAGTTTCTTGTAACACAGTATGTATGGTCACGTCTTCTAAATCCTTTGACTATTTCATAATTTTTATCTGTTGATACAGTTAAAATGTTAATGTTGTACACGACTTTTGTGTACAACTAAGTGATTAATTTTTATATGATAATGTGTGTGTTCATTTGTGAACATATGCTTTACCTGACAAGGCAAGACAGGAATATAAAGCAACAATGTATTAAATATTTGATATAAAAGTTTTTAAAATGTTAAGTTACTAGTTTTCTTGTTTTACCAATAACATGCCACAAAACAGGTTTAAAAATTATAATGTTCAAAATTTCTTATAACGTGGTCATGTGTTCATAATCTTTTGACTATTTTATAATTTTTTAATGTAGATAAATTTAAAAGGTACAATTTCTATATGAGTGTATTTATAGGTGACATCTGACAACTACTGTTGCATGGTGTGTCGATAATTGAAGTTTCTTAACTACATTGTTTTTGCCATTATTTTGCGTGTTATTACATTTTTTCGTATTATTACACATTTCTTATGTTAATGTGAACTCATGATTTCACTGCGTTAGAATTGTGAGTTTAAAATTAAAATGTGATTACTGTCTCAAGCTTTTTGATAAAGTTGATGTGTTATTTAAGATTCTTCTTAATCATGTATTATTGATTACTAGTTTAAAGCTATGTATTGCATGCCCGTATTAGTAGGTCTACTATACAATTGAACGGATCTTATGTTACACCATACTGAAAGCAATTTGTAACTTCTAAATAAAAAACCAAAGGAAAATGATAATGGTTGGCTACTGATTATTAATACTGTCAGAGGACGCCGATGTTGTCAGATTGTGAAAAATAACAGTTTGACAACTGTCCAATCTCAACTTCAGGTGTTGTTCATTTTATCACAATAATAACATTAGGTTATGTTATTTATGTTTAATGTCAGAAATGCTTGGCAACACCAAACAGAATTGCCAACTTAAATCAGTTCTATCTGCATCCTCTCGTGCATAACAGGCTGGTACTAAAGGTGGCAATGAAACAAAGTTAATTATGACGCAACTGCTCTGACTCATTAAAATTGATATATGTTATAGAAGTATTATATTAGTGGAATTAAAGACATCCTAAAAGTTTCTTCTTTATATATGTTTTGAGATTTTGAATTTTTGCGTTTAGGTAAATTTTGTAAATTTAGGCTTTTAACAATTTCTTGGAATTCCTTTTATGGGTCTAAATTATACAAAAACATATTACCAGTTAGAAATGATATCAATTCATCCTTAGAAGTGCCTCTAATTTCGTGGTGTAGAATATAAAGCAACAATGTATTAAACATTTGAGATAAAAATTTATGAAATATTAAGTTACCAGTTTTAGATAAACATATTTCTAGATTTCCGCCAGTAAAATAAACGCTGATTTTTTAAAATTGTTTCAGATGCAATTTTGCATTCTCTAGATAGCTAAATTTCACAGGGGTGTTAAATTTGTTATTTTGATTAACAAGATTTGAATGTGATTCGTTGAAAAGTAAGAGTGCGGAGTTTGATTGAAGATGACGTAATAAGCGATCCATGTGGAAAACATGAAGTCACGAAGAAAGTGGTAGGCACAAATTTGAACTAACACTTAAATTTTACCTTAGCAATTTTTTTGCCGTTATATTACGCATCATATCAAAAAATTGCATAGAACATAATTAATCAATATGTTTAAGGTCTATATCTAAGCATTTTTAGATCTTTGAAATATGCAGCTGTTTTAGAAATACTTGATAAAAACCAAAAGTGCACCTAACAAACCCCCATTCTCCCAAAATCTAATCAGCTTTAAGTCAAATGAAAACAAGCTTAAACACAAAATTTTAAGTAGGTAGGTATTTCGTTCTGGACACAAACACACACACACACACACACACACACACACACACATCACACTATACCACAGTACGCCACACCACACCACACCACACCACACCACACCACACCACACCACACCACACCACATCACACCACACCACACCACACCACACCACACCACACCACACCACACACACACACACACACACACACACACACACATTGAGACATGATGGCCGATCTTCGCGAAACTTGGTCAAAAGTTACAAAACGAGCTTATAAGGCGCTTTAGCGATAGTGCAAAAAAGGATTGCATAACCTTCTATACCTACATATTATATGCAGGTTGGAAGGTAAAAATGCCATTTGTTAAATAAATATTTAAACGTTTTATGCTTTGTTATGCTTTGGAGCATGTTAGATATTTTTCCGTTTTTGATGGGTTAGTTACTATTAGAAGTACGTACAGGTTTACATTGTAAATGAATGCCATAGCAAGGTCTTGTTGTTCATCTAGTGAGGGAAAATTTCCGCACAGTGTCGACAATTTTAAGAGAAAGCTAATTTTAGACCCCAATAGCAAGTTAAATAACTGTTATTTTATATGGTGTATTTTTCTAATGGTAGTGATAAGCAAAATGGATCGGATAGTAATCTTATGTTGAGAAGTTAGGGTAGCGTAGCTGCTGGTGACAAGACAAGCGACCCTGTTTGCATGTGTGACCTAATTAGAACTGCGTCTGATTTTAAGTGCGGATAGTTTTCTTAAGTTTGTGTAAGAGTTTGTACAGAAGTAGTTCAACGGCCTAAATTATATGATTCGAAGAGATGTCCTATTAGAACTAATAATATTTAGGAAAAAAAATTCGTGAACGGTTTTAAATATTATAGTGGGACGAGTTTATTGTAGAAGAAGAGCAAAGCCGGAACTGGTTTTAGGCAAAGACGGTTTTTAACGAAAAACTGAAAAAGAATTTCGCGGCACTTAAGTCTTAATAGCTAGTTAAATAAGTTTCATATTCATATATGGCGTGTATGGAGCAGTTAATTGTTTAATTAAGAAGAAAAACCTGCAAGTTTCTCCAGATTCGTTGAAGAAGTATGCTTTTGTGTAAGCTCCACCTAGGCCTGCTTCTCCCAATTCTAGAGTGGGGTCTACTCCTCGCTCTCTACCTTTCCTAAATTCTTTGCGTCGTCCTGTACCGATGACTGGGTGGAGTATTATGCAATATTCACTGGTTTAGTAGCTAGTAATGCTTCTTTCACTGATATCCAAAAATTGCGTTATCTGAAAGCTACCCTGCAAGGTAAAGCAGTGCAAGTCATAAAATTTTATGCTAGCAATTATTCTATAGCTTGGAGTGCTTTATGCGAGCAATATACTGATCCGAGGATGTTAATTCTTAATCATTTTAAGGCCATCGATGGGCTTGAGTCTGTTCAAACGGAAAGCGCGGCTAAGCTGCGTAAGATAAATGATGTCATTTTACCGCATTGAAGCCGTTAACTTCAGTGTCGCAATTACTTGAATTTATTATTACATTCATGGTTTCTAAAAAATTAGATGTCAATACTTCACGTGAGTGGGAGGTTTTGAGATATTCTCGAGGTTCTAGGTTATCGTCGTTAAAATCAAAGAATTCCTTAAAAATACTGCAAATTTATTACACGCTTTGGAATCAAAACATAAGGTGAATGTGTCGAAACCATCGAAAGGGTTTTCAAAACCAATCGTTACTAATACACAATCGTTTATTCATTGCAATGGTAATCACACACTTATTCGCTGTAACGATTTCAAAAACTTTCTGTTAACCTTAGGATTGAGAAGGTTAAAAGTCTTAAGCTTTGCGCCAATTGACTATCAAAAGGTCACTTTATTGCTCGGTGCAATTCCGTATTTACATGTTTCAATGGCAAAGGCAATACGTTAATTCATGACGATAAACCTCTAGTGCAAATCAATCCTGTTGATCAACCAGGACCTGCAAGAGTCGTCGCTACACCTGTTGATAATGCAGATTCCGTCATGGTTTCTACTCCAACGATAGGTCAGATTTACTGCCTACTGCAAGGTAAACTTACCAGTTCATTCAAATTTCAAAATAAACATTGCTTGCTTAGTGTTAGACGAGATAACATATATCACTCCTACCCTTCGCATTGAGCGAGGCACACTAAAATTCCAGAATATGTGAAATTGTCTGATCCTAATTTTGACCAACCAAGTCACACAGACATATTAATTGGTTCGCCTGTGTTTTGAAATCTTCTCTGCGTAAATCCAATTGGGCGAGAATCTACCGATTCTACGAAAAACTCGATTTGGGTGGATTGTATCCGGGTGTGTACCTTCGATTTCTTCTTACCTTACTCAATGCACTCTTAATTTGGTTAAAAATTGTAACGATTTGTTAACTCGGTTTTGGCATATAGAACAATATCCAACTGAAAGGATATTATCACCAGAAGAAAATGCTTGTGTAAATCACTTTATTCAAACCACCAAACGAAACTCTGATGGGAAATTTGTCGTTTCAATTCCATTTAAGGCTTCAACTCTGGTATTAGGCGACCCGTTACACGTCGCAAAAAATAAATTTTTCTCGTAGGAAAAGCGGTTTCAAGCAAAACCAGACTTAGGTACTCCTAAAAGAATTTTAGGCAAAATTATAAGGACTTAGATCATGTGACGGTTGTTGACCGAGCCTTGAAAGATTTCGTATTATTTAACGACTAAGCTTCGTACTGTTTTTAATGGATCCCAGGAGACTACAAATGGTAATTCGTTAAATAGTATTCAGATGGTTGGCCCAACCATCCAACATGATTTATTTTCAATCCTAATTCCATTTTTTCACGCATCGGGTGGCGCTTGCAGCCGATGTTGAAAAAACGTATAGGCAAGTTCTGATTGATCCCAGCTTGCCTTTTCATACGCTCAATTGACAGGGGGGCTAAACTTAAGTCGTCCAGGTTTCATTTAAAACCTGTTATTGGTACCTCTTTACTGACATTTGAGGAGAAGCCACCGTTAACTCAAAACCTATTGCGCGTTTAACATCCAGCTCTAACGACCTCGAAAACCACTGACTCCTGGTCATTTTCTCATTGGACGATCAATGATTTCTCTGCGAGATCCACATGTGATTGAGCTGAAAGAGTCGCAGCTCTGTTTAAAAAAAAATACAAAGTTTTTATCACTGAATATGGAAGCGTTGGAGTCGAGAATATATATCAGAATTGCAACAGCGTTCCAAATGGAAAAAGTTAAGCTCCCCGTTAACCATGGGATCTATAGTACTAATCGAAGAGGGCAACCTGGCACCTTTACAGTGGCAGTTAGGACGAATTATACAGCTGTGTCTTGCTTATGATGGAGTCAGTCGTGTCGCATCAGTTAAACACGCTAACGGAGTGATAAACCGCTCGTTTGCCAAGTTATGCACATTATCCATAAGTGAAGGTGACAAGTGACATAGTTTTATAAACATCAGTTTAGTTTAGTTATTAGAATTTAAGTAAATTCTTCCTTTAGCTACCATTACTTGTTCTTATTTCTATATTGTTTGTATCAAAATTTGGCTATGCTTGTAATAGTTTAAGATTTAATAAAAAGTAGTTTGCTTTGAAAGAAGATCCTTTCAAAGGGGCGGTACGTTGAACCTTTCAGAAAGCAATTTGTATATGTAATTTAAGGTATTGCCGCTCTTTTTAATTGTGTTCATTGTCATGCGCATTGTAAGACTTTTAACTGTCAATACGCCTTTCCGATACACTCCATTTCATGGCGTCTCAGCAGCAATAGTAACGCATTGCTATTTTAAATTTATAAAATGTATTAATGCTGTATTTAGATAACTGTAGAAAGCTATAAGTAAAAATTTAGCAGACGCCTTCGCAAATTAATAATTTACCTCCACCATTTCCCGCATATACGAAGTGTAGGACTGCTTGCACGTAACCACATTAATATAAAAATTAGGAAGTATAGAATAGAAATGTAAACGGTAACGAACCGTCACTGCTAAAGCATTGATTTACGTTGGTTTGCAAGGTAAAAATAGACGCAGCACTTGTCATTAGATTAATGTTGAAATTAATAAAAATTGTTTAAAAATCACAGTATTTAAACAGCGGTTGAAAACTCGTGTTTTGTTTAATAAAAGCTACATATTAATTTTACACTTAACTATGCGCACTATTTTAATTTTGCAAAAATATGTTCAAGGGTGACTACTTCTTAAGGAGGATTTAAAAATTTAATAAAAAAAGGCTATTATAATCGCTTTTGATCGGTTAAAAGACTTAGATGATTTACATTAGGATATCCAAATCTTATAAAAATTATGACATGTTTATTTTGATATTATTGGGGGTTGAATGTATTACTAGGCTTTCTAGGGTGAAAGGTATAATATAAATTTTGGGGCGAGAACAGTTAACGTACCCGAGACTGTTGATAATCTATTTATGCGGCCATTTTCAATACGTTAGTTTGAAACTTTATAAAATGTTCAAAATTTCAAATTGGAAGTTTTTCGCCAGCAATATTTAAATATACAGTTGTTTGGATCTGTTAGTGATTGTATATTAGATTTAAAAGGGCTTAAAGGGCACATTAAGAGACCTAACCAAATAATCAATATTGTGCAATGCACTCAAGTTAGGCAAGTGAGTGTTTAACAAAAAACGTGTACTAAACTCATTGACCATTTAGGAAACCAATAAATATAGCAGTCTATAAGTAATTGTAATTGATTAAGTAAATGGTGAAATAACATGCTTCACAGTTAATTAAATATATCTGGCAGTTCTGATGAATTGTTTAAGTAACTAAGTCTAGAACCTTATTAAATAAGAAGATAAGTATTAAACAATTTACATGAATGCATAATAAAATACTTCTCTTTTTTGTTTTTTTTAATGGTGTATTTTAAATTATACAATCTAAACTTTTTTGAGATAATTTGTTGAAATTAAGATTAAAATTAAAAAATTACAAAAAACGTTCTACATTATGCTTTTCATTGTTAATAATACTTGCAGTTATTAACAAAGATATTTCTTTTTAAATGTAACTGGATTAATTTATTTGATGTCATGTTTATATTTTTGAATACTTCTATCATTTTCAAATTGAAGTTTTTCACAAGTTTACAATTACATCATAACTTGATTAAATTTTGTTAAATGTGTTTTTTGGCTGACATTTTTCATTGTTAGCCTTGGCCGTTAGAGGGTGTTCTGATTTGCCATCTTTAAGACAGTTTAACAATATTTAATCTTTAATGACCTAGTTATTCTTTACTAAAATTTAATTCTATAGTTGGCTTTATAGGTTTCATAAACTGTTATATTAATAGCAGGCTGAAGTTCATGTTATAATTTTTCAACTTTGACAAATTTGTTTTTAACATCTTAACAATTCTTACAAATATTACTACTGACGAAGATAACTGTAAGTGTTATCGAAACGTTTGGATTGTATAATTTAAAATACACAATTTAAAAAAAATCAAAAAAGATTAGTGTTTTATTATGTGTGATAATGGTGAAAATTTACATTTTCATATGTAAATGCATAGTGAATTGGGACAGTTTTCCAAATTAAATAATAAAATTGAAATATATTTAAATCTTTATTTACACGTGCAAGCGACCATAGGTGTATACAGTTCTTAATTAACGACATTAAGTGTGTCTTTATTACTGAAAAGGAAAGGTAGTTTAGTCAAGAATCAATCAAAGCTGAAAGAAATTGGAACAACATGTTGTTATTGGTAGTGCGTTCAGAAACTTAACATTAAACAAAAGAATTATGTTTCTTTATAAATTCTTGACACAACACAATGTTTAATATTTATTGTTAATACACTTGATTGAGTAAATCACTAGTGTGATGTCTGTGCTCCTGGATTTACATGTATATAGTTTAATGAGCTAGATCGTAAGGTTGATAGGTTCTATATAAGAAATTACAATGTTCATGTGTATGATATCATCTAATAAATTTGTTATAGTTGTACTTGATATTTAATTTGTACCCTTCTGTTCATTTATCCAGTTTGGTACAAAAAAAGTAAACAGTACCATTATGTGAAGTTGGAAAGAGAAACCTGGTCTAACTTGGTAATCATGGTAAGCATTCCACATATATTTAAATTCACTGTGGCATAAATTTTCTAACATTTTTGGTAGTTAATATATAAGAAATTAATATAAAATTTTCATTACTTCCAGTACTTTATTTTTAAGCCATCAAAAGGTATGATTTAACACTGAAATTTTTCATTAGCAAAAATCGGTTGCACACTAGTTGTGTGTGTATTGTCGATACAATATGATTCAGTTGCTTTGATGAATTCAAATTTGACTCAGCATTTAAGATTATAAGTCAGAGGTCGTTTCAGTAAAATTAATAAAGTGAAAGGGTTAAACTGAACTTTATATGAATCGACAGATTTGGGTGACCTTTCGAAAGCGTTTGACACTATCTGTCATAATACCTTATTATCAATGCTGCACTTTATTGGTTTTGACCCAAATTCTATTTCATTATTGTTCAGTTACCTGTATGGTAGAAGGCAGATGGTGGTAAGCGAAAACCGCTACTCAAAAGTCACTGAATTACGGCGTGGAGTCCCGCAAGGTTCCATTCTAGGTCCCCTTCTGTTTTCGATTTACACTTCCAACATTGTAAAAATTAAAATTTTGCAATTATCACCTTTATGCGGACGATACACAGCTCTTATATACGTTCTCCAAGGAACATACCCTGATAGCTAACAAGGAAATTAATGAAGATTTAAATAACTTTATTAACTACGCTACTCAACACTCTCTGCATATAAATCCGAAAAGAGTAAGCTAATGTTATTTGGAGCAGCGAATAACTCAGTAGAACAAACGGAAATATATTCATTAATAAATATTAAAATTGGAAGCGTAAATTTAGAATTTGTAAAGAAGCAAAAATCTGGGGTAACTCTGGATTCGAACCTTAGTTTTGCAACACATATCAAAATTGCACACAAAGAGCATTTGCCAACCTTAGGTACATATACGGAATTAGGTATTTACTATCCCAATCCTCAAAAATTTTATTGTGCAAATTTCTTGTGTTGTCTCATTTTTCCTTTTGTAGTGCTGTGTATGGTAATTGTCTATCTAAACAACTTGTTAGGAGAGTACAGGTTATCCAAAACTCGTGCGTGCGTTTAATTTATGGTCTTAAACGTTACGATCGTATCTCACATAAATTAACAGCTATTGCTTGGCTTAATATGGAACAAGGTCGACTTCTTCACTCAGCTAACTTATATCACAAAATTATAATGAATAAATCACCTCCATATCTGTATAATAAGATTTGCTTTCGTACTGATGTACATCATGTCAACATACGGCGGAAGGATTTAATTACTGTTCCTAAACATAATTTAGAGCTGTTTAAAAAATCATTTTCATATAATGTATGTAATTTATATAATTCACTTCCGCCGAGTATCAAACATCTCTCACCAACTAATTTTAAAAAAACACTTCGTAAACACCTGCTGTGCACTTAGACGCCGATAAGTTACTACAAATATACACGTCCCATTTCATCTCTATTGTCATTTCATTTTCTTATTTAAAACTTTTTCATTGCATGTATTACTCATACTCAGCTCACCCGTCTATTGGAATTTACTATTTGTCGGGCTAAGTGGAAGAGCACTGACGGATTTTGCATCCCGAAAGTGAACTTCGCCCTTTGGACATCGTAATCTGCATAGTAGCTGGTCAATTAGCTTATATATATTCTTGTGTCCAAATAAAGACATTATTATTATTATTATTATTATTACCTTCCAATATTATTATATCAGAATATTTAAGAGAGCAATTATAAAACTGATTTGGTTAGCAGTAGCATGTAATGATAAATTTGATTTTCTTATTAACTTAGGTATTAATAACCTTTGACAGAGGTCGATATTGAACTTATGTTTTAACTGGTTTATTTATGTGATATTGAAGATCTCGTCCCAGAAATTAATTTAAAGGCAGCTTACCTGAGGCGAACAGGATTAATTTCGACTACAAATTGCATATAATTGTATCAATAACTAATATTAGAAATAAGTTTTGAGCTTCGTAAAAGTAATATTTAGTTTTCTTAATTTTTGTTGTCAAACAATTCATATTGAGTGTGGAATACCATATCAACTACAGAGCTAGCGTGGGTAAACATTTTTTAACCTACTCAATTCGTTACTAATCTGCGGTCAAAGTTACATTACAACTTAGTTTCCAGCGCGTGGGGTTCGATTTGATTGATTGATTACAATCTATTGCTCAATGTAGTGGCGAAAGGTTAAGTAACACTTTAAGTCTTAACTTTTTCTTTTAATAAAGATTAACATAGTTTCATTACAGCTTGTCTCCCAACGTGTCGGCATGAAGTTGCCGTTTTATTATATACTGTTAATTTATTTATTAGATTTTGCATTGACATTAAAATATTTAACTAGTTTATTAATAATTTATTTTATCGGTATAATAAAAAATTAAATAAATATATGGTAACAAACAAACAGGCAGACATTTGTTTAAAATTAAATATAAAAACTACAGTAGCGAAACAAAAGTTTGCTACAACTATTGTTTATTTAAGTTTAACGAGATCGGCAGCTTTTTCTCCAACCATCATTGCAGGTGCACTATTGTGACCAGATATACTCGATGGAAATATACTTGTATCAGCAACTCGTAAATTTGATATACCAAACACTTTTAATTCTGGATTAACAACAGCTCCTCTGGATGGATGAGTACCCATTTTGCATGTACCGCTCATATGAAAAATGCCAAATCCTACCTGTCTTAAAAAACAGTACCAATATTCCCGTGATAATTGTTGATAGGTCTCGCATGCCGGTAAATTTAGACGTTTAAGCTTCGCGTTCAATTTTTGAAAAGGTGGAGTACTCATTATTTCTAAAACTAGCTGGATACTTTCATAGAGTACTGCAATATCTTCGCCATTTGGATCTGACAGTAACTGTGAATTGATAATTGGATAATCAAATGGGTTAGCAGATTTTAGCCGCATGTGTCCTTTTGATTTAGGATGAAACAAAAAACTTCCCATTGTAATGGTACTCTGTGGATCGTAAGGTTTTTCAAAAATTTCTTCAGCAAATTGCATAATTTTGTGAATAACTTCGTTAGAGTTAATTGACGGTATCATCATGATTTCTATATCAGGATATCCAGAAATTTTAGCATATTTTGTTTGCAAAAACGCAACGAAACGCATATTCATGGGATTTATAAATGCTCCTGTTCCGTTTAAATAATCTCGAACGTTTTGTTCCAAACTAAGGTATGGTTTAGTATAATTGGTAGTGAAATCTAGAAAATAGTAAGCAGGGTGGTCTTCGAGATGCTCACCTACTGGGAGATCTTGTAGTACGTGTATACCTAGGCTTTCTAAGTGAGGTTTTGGACCAATTCCAGAAAGCATTAGTAATTGGGGTGAGCCTATTACCCCAGCTGAAATGACAATGTCTTGCCGAGATTTTGCTACATATAATTTACCATTTCTGGTAAAGAGTACTGCATAAGCTCGCTTCTTTTTGTTAATTAAAATTTTAATAACATAACTGTTAGTCAAGATCTTTACATTTTTTCTGTTCGTAATAGGTAGAAGGAAAGCATTACCACTACTGTGTCTTTTCCCATGAATAATATTTAATTGTGTTCTCCAAAAACCAATTTGTTCTTTGCCATTGTAATCAATCTCCTTCCTTCCCAACAAACGATTTGCTTCATAAAATGCATCAATTTGTGCGTTTCTCTCTTTCTGGACTTCTACGTTTAAGTACCCACCTTTTCCATGGTACTTTGGGTCACCATCAACAAAATTTTCAGATTTCTTAAAATAAGGCAATACATCTTTAAAAGACCATCCGTAATTACCTTGCGCATACCAATTATCGTAATCCCACTTATTTCCTCTCAAGTATACTAAGCCATTTATCATGCTGCTACCACCTAGTCCTTTCCCTCTGTGTAGAGGACATTGTTGGTTTTTCATAGCTATTAAATGGAAAGGATTATATTTTTATAGATTTAACTCAATTAGTTTACCCAAGCAAGATGTATTTTGTGAAACACTACGATATCCCCAATTATTTTCCATCCCTATCATATAATTTCCCATGACTGGAATATCAAAAAAATCATTTGAATACCCTCCAGCTTCTAATAATAAAACATTACGAAAACTGTCTTCTGAAAGTCTATTTGTTATTACAGCTCCAGATGACCCGGCTCCAACGATAATGTGATCAAAGTTTCCGAATTCTATAACAAAACAGTATACAATTGTTTATAAAGCAATTCACAAAATTACCTATAATATTTGTTGTGTCTGGTGAATGATGGTAAGCATTTTTTGGCCACTGGGATTTAAATGCTTTGGTTGATTCGTTTTTAATTAACTCTACATAATAGTTAACTAAATCATATTTAGTACATTGTACAAACGAAACACATACGAAGAAAACAGCTGATAGCAGCATAGTTTTTCTCCAAATAAAATGTTTTAATTGCAGATTTTATTAATATACATCAACATTTTATGTACGTACAGATAATACGCATGAGATAATAGGTATGGGAAAATCACTGAAATATGTTAATTATTCAAAACATTGTGATGTACCACAACTGGTGTATCTGCGGGTTGAAATGAAACTATCTAGTAAATATGGGCTTTTGTTGTATATTTTGATAGTAGAAACAAGGTGTGCTTGGGGATAGGTCGTTAAGAAAATAATTGAGGGTTGATGATGGAGATTTTTTAGAAACAGAATGAATGTTTTTGGTCTTATAAAATAGAAAAAATTTCAGTAAATCATTATAACATTATGATCTCAACAAAAGGGCAACTTAATTATAAGATTAATATAACTTGGTTTGAAAACAGAAGGCTCTTTTATAAATTTAACTAGAAAATAATGGTAAGATTGGAGACTTTTGGAACACACCACAGTTCTAAGGTCCCACATTATCAAGGTCACCACAATCTCAAGGTCCCACCTGCTCAACGTTAGAAAAGAAGTAGTTCATGTGTGTACACTACTTTCCCAAGGTCACACATTTCTAAGACTACCACAGCTCCAAGGCGAAACAAAATACGTAGGTCACTAACACTTAACACATTCTGAAGGCTATTTGCGCGCCCTACCTACTCAGATTGCTATCTTACTTTCTCAAGGCTTGCTCATGTAATTTTTTATAATTGTCTGATACCACACCTAGAACAGAATAAAAAAAGATAATGATGTGTGTTGCGTCCGCTCATTATGTGTAATTAACCGGTACACGTGGGACATGTTTTTCGATTAGTTGTAGAAGGCCGAATGAATACAACCGCTTAGAGTACACATATTTTTTTGACGTTTGTGTTAGTACTTAAAAAAAAATTTTCTAAGTGTTCGCATATATCACCGCATTATCGTTTTATGTTATTTCGTGTGTTGTGGATATTTTCCCTGGGGACCGCGTACTGGTGTAAGCTTGATTATTAGTACATCTGTCTGGCCAGCAGAAGTTATCCGACAGATGGATAAGGTGACGCTTCTGCATAATTCAAAGTAAATCCTTAAAGCGACCGTTTTATTATAATACCTGCCCAGGTCCACTTGTAAATCTCTTCGATTTAAGCATCGAATTTTCTGATTTTCAGTAAAAAAAAGTTTTATATTAATTCGTGTATAGAACTAAACAGTGTGTTAATATATTTATTTGTTGTATGTACAAATGTAATCAGTTTACTATTCAGATATATGATTTTCTCTAGGGATAAAACATTTTGATTTAGTACAAGTGCAAAAGGTCCTTTCCACTTCCGTATCATTACACCTGCGTGGACGTGGTGCAAGTAATTGAGCGTACGTGCAGTGTGGTGCCAATCGGAGATGTTCCTGTATCGGAGTGTCAAATGGCCGCCATTGGTTTGTTCAATCTCCACAAATGAATTATTCAACCGTATCGTCTGAAGATGTTCCTCGAGAGGATTAGCAGATGTTCATCGGCGGTACTGATTGGTATACTATCACATCGCCATTGATATATTTGATCAAATACACCGTGTGGTGTGTACTTGTCTACCTGTCTGTATGTCTGTCTATCTGTTTGTCTGTCTGTATAGTAGTCACCGCGATCAGTCAGTTAGTGTCGGTCTGTCTGGCCTGGGTCGCTCTATTGTGGACGACGTTTTTATGCAAATAAAACTTAAGTAGAAAAAAAGCTGTGTCAGTTATACTTACTATGCCTGTCTCGATCACTTGGAAAGACCACTTGTCGAAGAGCTGCATTACGAACTCGGATGAGTTTAGCAATTCCGGCAATCTCTTCCACAGTTTCCAGTATCATCTCCAGAAGTACAAAGGCGTAATCATACCCACTTAGTATAGCTAGGCTTTTAACACTATGCCAGTCAAGGTATAATGTTACAAGCCAAGCGTGGGCCCGGTCGAGCTGCTCTTCTAGAGAGCCCTCCGTAATCGCGACATCATAATTCCGGACGAATCGGACAATGGTTGTCAGCTGTAACGAAAGAAAGAATTATTAACATAAAAAAGTAGCATAAATAGAATACATACCGTGAACGTGAGACGGTCCCATGTGATTATGCGATGTGCGTAGAATAGCCAGTACCACCCAGCGATAACAAGAAACGCAGAATTGCGTTGAGCGACACTGTCTCCCGACGCCATCTCACATCTGACGTTGTACAGGGAAGGGCATCATGCGACTAATAGTCATCGGGATATGTGTAGCCCAAAACCAGTCATTTTCAAGTTCTTCGTCGTTGTCGTGCATGTCGTCGTTAGCGTTTTCGATATTTCCGTGATCCTGGACCTGCGGAGCGGCGTTTGGAACCCTGCTAATGTCATTGTCCTCGTCCTGTATGCTGTTATGTATTTGTTCCTGTGCACTTAGTTGTTCTACATCTGACAGTTCTTGAGCGCTACGTTCCAATCGTTGCATGTGAGAGTGTCCATAAAGTTGTCCTCATCGCTACTTTCTTTAACGATGGTTTCGTTACAAAAGTCAGTACGCGTTTCGCGAAGTAGTCGCTGTTGGCGTAACGCGTCATTGTCGTAGTCGTCTGAATCATAGCTGTAGACAGGGTCTATGTTTACGTCGGAGTCGTAGTTACCAGTGTTGAGGTAATTGTTTCCAGCAGTCAGTTCATAAATTTCGTCATCCCTGGATTGGGCGTCCTCGTCAATAGGAGAGGATGCAGAGGGAGGTATGTACAGCAGGTGAAGAGGGCGAGAAACCCTGAGGTGTGGGAGTTGAAGGGAGATCAATGGCAATTGGAGAGGAAACCTGAGATGTGGGAGTTGGCGGGCGGTCGGGAAGAGGAGTAGAGAAGGTAAGCGGGATAAAGTCGAAGCGATGCAGAAAGTCTCCAGGCGATGGAGAACGGGGGGGGTAACAGCAATCTGAAAAAAAGAAATAAACGTTAGAAATGCATCAATAATGAAAAAAAAATTAATAACAGAAACCTTGTTGGTTCTTATCTGGGGAGACGATGGGGAACTTGCTCTTCAAGTCATTGTAAGTGTAGTATTGTCATCTATAGAATCAGTTGTACGAATACTTTCTACTGTTTTCGTTTCGCTAAATATAGGTGTTTCCCCCACTAAAAACAACGTTTTTCATGCATAATAATAATAATTTTAGTCAGATCTTTTAGGATTCTTTAAAAGTTAGTTTGTGGCCTTAGAATAATTTTCAATAATTTCTTTACGGACTTGTAAAAAGCTACAAAAGTTATTTTGCGGACTTTTATCTTTTGTATACTAATAATAGTAATCGCTTTTAGATTCAGTAAACACAAGTGTATCCGCCGCCGTAGTGCCGAATACCGCGTCAACCGTAAATAGAGGTAAGAAATCGCTTTCATCTATTACTGCAACAGATGATTAATTTACGTTCTTTTGCTTTTAGGTACGTCACGAGCATGCGTGGCTTATGATCGTCCCGTAGCGGTGAGTGGACGAGTGAACATCATAAGCCACGTTGTGATACTACCGCGGGATGACACCAAGTAACTAGATTTGAAAAAGACACCAGAAGAGTCGGTTGCTCACACGCTACTTCCAACCCACTTTTGTCACTAGAAAAGTAACTAGATTTGAAAAAGTCACTAGATTGGTTTCCAAGGTCGCTCACATTGGGCTGCATATTTTTCAAGGTCAAATTATAGCTAGGGCGATCCTGGATCACTTTTGTACTGTACTCTTTGTACGAGTGTTTTGCTATCGTACACATTCCACCGAGCAATTCTTGGAATTTGGCTGAGTCAAAGTCACGTGTTAATTCCTATGCAGGAAGTTCTTAGAATTCTTAGAAATTTAGACAGTTCGTGGAAACATGAAGAATGAATGCTATTATCCGATCATATCCGATCTTACCCGATCTTATTCGATCCTATTCGATTATATCCGATTACACCCGATCTTATCCGATCATACCCAATCCTATCCCATAGGTGATACTGAGCCGCATTATACAAATTTTGTGTTGAAGTCAGTCAAGGTCAAATATAAAAATTGGAAGGTCATCAGCAAGGAGTGGGCAGATGCGGAAGTGGTTAAGGTATTTAAGCAGTGATGTGCAAATAAAATTGATTCAATATGTGGATGTGCTACGCAAGTGAATCGTGGACCAAAGCTGTAGATGTACGTACGGCCGTGGAACGTTTACTTCAACATTTGACAGCGTCAGCATTTGATGCTGATCAGGAGGCAATATATGGTTCAGGATGCTTTTATACGGAAGAGGAACGTCATGCACTTGCAGGGAAATTTAAAATGGGGAGGGAGGGAAGGAGGGAGCGAGGGATGGGGGAGGGAGGGAGGGAGGGGAGAAGAAGGGAGAGGGAGAGGGAGAGGGAGAGGAGAGGGAGAGGGAGAGGGAGAGGAGGAGAGGGAGAGGGAGAGGGAGAGGAGAGGGAGAGGGAGAGGGAGAGGGAGAGGGAGAGGAGAGGGAGAGGGAGAGGGAGAGGGAGAGGGAGGAGAGGAGAGGGAGAGGGAGAGGGAGAGGAGGAGAGGGAGAGGGAGAGGAGAGGGAGAGGGAGAGGAGGGAGAGGGAGAGGGAGAGGAGAGGGAGGGAGGGAGAGGGAGAGGAGAGGAGAGGGAGAGGAGAGGGAGAGGGAGGAGGGAGGGAGGGAGAGGGAGAGGAGAGGAGAGGAGAGGGAGAGGGAGAGGAGAGGAGGGAGGGAGAGGGGAGGGAGAGGGAGAGGGAGAGGAGAGGGAGGGAGAGGGAGAGGGAGAGGGAGAGGAGAGGAGAGGAGAGAGGGAGAGGGAGAGGGAGAGGGAGGAGGGAGAGGGAGAGGGAGAGGGGAGAGGAGAGGAGAGGAGAGGGAGAGGAGAGGGAGAGGGAGAGGGAGAGGGAGAGGGAGAGGGAGAGGAGGGAGAGGAGAGGGAGAGGGAGAGGGAGAGGAGAGGGAGAGGGAGAGGGAGAGGGAGAGGGAGAGGGAGGGAGAGGAGAGGGAGAGGGAGAGGAGAGGGAGAGGAGAGGGAGAGGAGAGGGAGAGGGAGAGGAGAGGAGAGGGAGAGGGAGAGGGAGAGGGAGAGGGAGAGGGAGAGGGAGAGGGAGAGGGAGAGGGAGAGGGAGAGGGAGAGGGAGAGGAGAGGAGAGGGAGAGGGAGAGGGAGAGGGAGAGGGAGAGGGAGAGGGAGAGGGAGAGGGAGAGGAGGGAGAGGGAGAGGGAGAGGGAGAGGGAGAGGGAGAGGGAGAGGGAGAGGGAGAGGGAGAGGGAGAGGGAGAGGGAGAGGGAGAGGGAGAGGGAGAGGGAGAGGGAGAGGAGAGGGAGAGGGAGAGGGAGAGGGAGAGGGAGAGGGAGAGGGAGAGGGAGAGGGAGAGGGAGAGGGAGAGGGAGAGGGAGAGGGAGAGGGAGAGGGAGAGGGAGAGGGAGAGGAGAGGGAGGGAGAGGAGAGGAGAGGGAGAGGAGAGGGAGAGGGAGAGGGAGAGGAGAGGGAGAGGTGAGAGGGAGAGGAGAGAGGAGAGGGAGAGGGAGAGGGAGAGGGAGAGGAGAGGGAGATTGGGAGAGGAGAGAGAGGAGATGAGTGAGAGGGAGGGAGAGGAGAGGGAGAGGAGAGGAGAGGAGATGGGAGAGGAGAGAGGAGAGGAGAGGAAGAGTGCCTGAAGGTCAGATAAGACGGAAGCTGACATAAAAATTATAAATATTGTGTTAATTTATGATATAAATCTAAAAGGTCAATGGATAGTGTGTCAAGCTGATCTTAAAAAATAATTGCTTATTCACTCTGCAATTTAAAAACTTGGCAAAATAAACTGTTGTGGGAATATTTCATGATTTAATAAACAAGGTTGGTACGCACAAATAATTAAAATTGTAATTAGTGTGACAATTGTAAAGTAATAATTCAGACATTTAGTTGAATTTAATTGGAAATACAGAATTATTACTAATTTTATTAAATACATAAATATAAAGTGTACCTCGAGTAGGATTTCACCTACGACATATACTTTGCTAGAGTACCGCGCTAACCAACGGTGCTAGCGAGATTCAACTCTCAATCGATGTAAATTTTGTCTTTATGTATGTAGAACTGATGAAAATTCTATATATAATGAGATTACAATCAAATTACTTATATTAATGGAATGTGAGCCTGCAATATTGAAGAACATATAATAATTTAATTGTAAATCATATAAAGTAAACAGCAGCTGTAAATGTATGTAAGTTGGTTGCCTGTGAAAGAGAAATCAGCTGTTTTGTGAATAATCTTGGACAGTAGAGTACCTTGCTTTAAAGTACTTTCTTTTAACGAGGAAGTTTCATCACAAATTTGGCACCCATTGTGTGAGCACGATTTTATCATTTATTGATTCAATACAATTTAGCATTAACGTGAGGGTGCAAATTAGCCCAGTGTCCCATTACAAATTTTCTTTCAACGTGATGGCAAAATCAAGTCTTAATTTCTAAGACGAATCATTATACATTTTATCTACCCTGATTCTGGACGTTCGTACTGTTTGGTGGTCCGATGTATACTCCGATCCGCGTGTTACTTTTGCATCTCTCACCAGGTTTCTTAGCTAAACACGTTCTCTACATCATTCTAGAAGTTTTTAAACTCTATAACACATAAAAATTTAAATAATTGCTTCTTCGCGGAAGCCAACTTAAACAGAGAGAAATTGTCGCTTAAATAAAAAGATGAGTTTGCAAAACGATCTAGCTCATCAAGGTATATTACTTACGAAACTTACTGTAGATAGAGGGTTATTTTCTTTGTCAGGTCGTAAGGGAGATTGAAACATTTTCATAGCTATAATCAGTAAGCATATCGGTCAGGCGCCACTCAATTTTTTATAGGTTACATAATCAAAATACATCAAAAATTGAGAAAGTTGTACTTTAATACCTCATGTAATCCTAATGAATAGTACAACAGCTATATTTATTTGTATATTTAATAACACAAAATAATATCTACTGATTAATTTTAGCATAAAAGTAAATAAAGCAGTACTTAACCTTTTGCAAAGCTTTATGGTAGTAAAATAGTTTTTAATTTACACATAAACTATACATGACAATATGACTTATCTTTACGTAGGATCATTTTAAAATGAAGGATGGTTTGAACTATATAACTTCTATGTAACAACGAAGTTTAGTTTCACCCATGTCAATAAATATAACTAAAGTATGGTTGTGCACTCAAACGTTTTTACCTTAGAACACATTAACAACTCAGCTGTTTTCTTTTCGTTACGTATAGTTGAATTTTTCTATAAAGTTAATTGTTATTCAGATATGCAAATATTCCGCCTTCAGAAATTTTTGCCGTCGAATTACGTCGTACAAAAAAATTGCATGGGAAATACTTCATTTATAACTTTAAGATCTGTATGCTGATATTTTTATATCTCTTGAACATTGTTTCAGAAATATTTTATGGGAACCAAAAACTGTGCCTAACCCCTCCTCTTCGCGTTCCTGCTTAAATAATTTAATCCCACGGTGGAAGTTCTATAGCCATAGGTATGTGGCTTAAATATTTTTGGATTCTACACATTTTTTTCTTTCTTTAGACACACCTTTTGCAATGCTTTCTTTCATTATTTATAATTTAATTATTTTACAAATTTTTCATGTACAAATCTCCTTATAACTAACTTAATCTAATTTCTACAGGAAAACTAAGACCAGAAATGGATTCTGTAGGTCAAACTACATAAGAATATTACATTCTTAATCACTTTTATGGTTTATTAAGAAAAATTCTCTCATATTTTAAATTGGAATTGGAAGTTTTTAACATAATGATTCTTTACACCCCAAAATAGTAAATACGTGTAGTGAATGGTTAAGTGGTCTACAGTAATGGATCGGTCTTTAACAAAAGAACAACTTCACGAGTTGGTAGAAAACATTTATGACGATCTGGAGAGTGAACTGGATAGTGAAGGTGACAGCGACCCAAACGATGCTGTGAGTGAACATAGTGATTATAACCCCAATATGGACGACGAATATGATGTAGTAGATGAGGAGATTGAAGAATATCAGGTTGATGATACACCAGATAGTGGTAGATATTACTGTGGAAGAAATAGATTTAACTGCAGCGAGGATAGGTAAGAAGAAATAGTTTTTGTCCATTTTTCAATATTATATATTTCCTTTCAAACATGTTTGTTGTTTTTTCTGTTTTTAACACTGATCTCACTTTTTTGTTACAGGAATTAAGGAACATGTTCCTAGAGCCATGTGCAACGGATAAGTGAACAATAAAGTTAATTTTAGGATACTCTGTAATAAAGAGGATAATGTTTTCGTTTTGGTTCTGTGTGTATAGAAGTGCTAACGATAGTAGTTACGGGTCAAATAAACCCCAATACAGTGTTAGTAGTAACAAAATGTCAACTAAATTAAAATAATTTATAAAATTATTAAAATATTAAGCAGGTAATGACCTTGTTACCATAAATAAATATTACTCAAACAGTAATATTTTAAATTATTATCGAGGTAAAGAAGTTTTTACTGGCGGGGTGTCAAGCCAGCCTGTAATCTGCTAATGATGGTAAAAGCCGATATCTTGCGTGTCATGCAATATACGGGGTGTTTCGGAAAGAATACACGTAACTTCTGGAAATGATGGATCTAATCATTTTAACACAAAACGGTCATATAAACGTAAGTTAAATAGTGCTTCGCTTTCGAGATACAGGGTGTAAAAGTTAATAACCTGTCTAAGCAGTTGGTAATAAATACCTAAAAATGCAAATATCTTAGAAACTGTTAAAGTTATCGATTTAGACAAAGTATACCCTTTTTGTCAAAAAACAAAGTTTCCGTATTTTAATAAAAAATCCTACTTACTGCATTGGCGTAGAGATTAGTAATTAGAAAGTTGCATTACTCCTTGCGTTCTACGCCACTGTACATAATAAAAACGTGTTAATAAGCTAAACCAATGCACTTTATGTCTCTATTCATTATGGAAAGAATGAGAAAAATACCTTTTTTCGTTTTGGAGATATTTCAAACATTTTTTTTGAACTTTGACATCCTGTATCTCAAAAACCAACCACTATTGGGCTTACGTTTACATGAAAGTTTTGTGTTAAAATGATTAGATCTATTTTTTCCTGAAGTTAGGTGTATTCTTCCCGAAAAACCCTGTATATTTTGCTTATCCATTCGTAAATTACATTAAGAATGTGAATTTAAGACCTATTTATAAAGACATTTTCGAATATCTCGTCAGCCGTAGCTTAAAATATTACCACGACGGGTGGTTAATAGTCAAAGTACTGTCACACATACTTTGTATTAATGATAGTAATATATTGGTCTTTCAAATGTCATCTGCCTTATAAAAATTGAATAGGTCAGATGTCAATTTTACGAGATAGTAACTTGTAGTATATCCTTCTTTCATCTGTCAGTTGCCTTATAAAGAATTAACAAGTCAACACTCAATCTTGCAGGTAACATGCAATGATGTTTTTTCATTGTTTACGGTTGGTTTAATTAATGGATGTTTACCAATGATTAATTGATTAAACAGAAACCATATTATAAACTCTCAAATTTGGAATATAACCCGATTTTTATTAAATGTTTCACATTGCCCGAGTTCGAGCGATATAAGAAACGTGCCGGGTACCGTTTCGACGGGAACATTTGCATTCGGTCGCCGCGTGCCTCCCCTTTCAAGACTTCCTCGGTTGCGTTTGCGAGGGATCGAAATAAAAATTTGCCAGGGTCGAAAGCTTGCGACCGACGGAGAAGAAGTGGGGGAGGGATTAGGGAGTCGTATAGTGAAACTACCGTCGCACTAACCAGAGAAGTTGTCGAGGTGTGGTCGACAGATTTCTCCTAGAGTTTCTCAAAAATCTACGATGGGGACCGTCGAGAACTGTATGACACCGATAACACCATGGCCGTCTGTCGTTTCGTTTCGGGGCAGGGGGGACGAAGGAAGCTTTTCATCAATTTCAATAGCTCAGCCGAATGAAAAGGTAGAGGGTTCGCATTTTTTGCGTTCACCTCGCATTTCGAATGCGCATCGAACGTAGACGCGAAAATATCGCAAAGATCACGCGATGGGTAGTGAAAACGGTCAAAGTGTCGACGGGTACGCGTGCTTTGGAAACGTGATTGTACGAGACGTACCGTTTCACAGTTTGGGTTTTTATATAATGGAAATACGTTCACTGTCGAATTAGAATCGAGTGACATTTAGAGCTCGAAAATCGGATCGTATTTGAGGGAGTTACGAACCTTTTCAATGCTTTTCAAATGAGGAAAATTTACGTGTCAATCAAAATAGAAGGACCAGGGGGAGGGGGCTTCCCCGGTCAGTATCTGACCGTTAGTTCCGACGCAATGGCCTTTCAAAATTTAAAATAGCTTTCAGATATTTTTCGAACAAAACACAATTTTTTCAAAATATTTGTGCGAGGTGTCCAAGTCGATGGATTTTGGTGCAAAAATGAACAAAATCAGCTTTGATTCTCTCTATCAGGTACCGGCTTCGAGTTATCACGATGTTTTAATTTTTCAAAATTCACATAAATAGCTATAACTTTTGTACCTTTAAAGGTAGCGTTGCCATTTCATAACTGTGCAAATTGTCCTAACGGGACGCATTGACTGCCACTTATTACACTTTCGTACCATTTATAATTTTTAAGTTATAGGGGAAAATATGAAATCGAAAACTTGCAACTTTTTTTAACCACGTCTCTTTGCAATTTTAATGTGATTTTTTCTGATTTTTTTTTATGGCGACGAGTTCTATCACAGCATATTTTTCCTTTTCGAAATAACGCTTAGAATATGTTTTTCTTTTAAATTTTCAAGATTCCACCCCGATTTTTACGAAATTTTGAACCGTCGGACATATTTTCGAACTCGATTCACTATAGTTTGTACCTCGAAAAGAAGACCCAGTCGTCAAAAGTTGAAAAAGTCGAAAATTTCGACTTCGAAATCGAATTTTTATGTTTTTCGAACCAATAGAGTTCGAATTTCGAAAAAACAAGAGACGGGAAGTTTTGTGATTATTAAGATGAGTACGACGGATTTTTTTCTTTCTTTAATCTGAGAGATAATAACTGAGATAACAAAATCGACGTCTGGCGTCGGCGGCGTTGTGATGCTCGATTTATACTGTTTAAACAAACGACGTCTTCGTTTATCCGACGATGTAAATATTTTTACGATTTGCTATCGAATAAACACTCCTCCCATCGAAAATAGTACGTATCCTGTGCATTTATATGGCATACGTATATATATATATATATATATATATATATATATACACACATATAGCGCTTATTAAATAGAAACTAAAATAAACTCTCAAATTTGGAATACGACCCGATTTTTATATAATGTTTCACACGGCCCGAGTTCGACGAGGCAACATTCGCATTCGGCCGCCACGTCCCCTCCTTTCGAGATTGCCTCAAGCGCGTGTGCGAGGGATCGAAATTAAAATTCGCCGGCGGCCTGAGTTGAGTGTCGAGAGTTCGCGACGGCGAAGATGTGGGGAGCGGTTAGGGCCTAGTGACGTATAGGCGGAACTACCGTCGCACCATCCCGAGGGGATGAAACACACATGATGATGGAGGGGTGTTTGTCTTCCACTTCGAGAGGATAATATAGATCGATACTAAACGCTAAAACAAGATTTTCAACTGTTTTGTATTTCGCGCATCCGAACTCGGAAATTTGCAATATAAGTTATTTGGGGCACATAAATGAAAAAACCGTCCAAAAGCGCATGCTGAAGTTTTTGACCCAAAAATCGAACCTGGAATTAAGCGAATGTTCAAACTTAGGTTAGACAAGCTATAATGTAGTGTTGTAAATGGTGTAAGGTAAAATGTGTTTTAAATAATATTTAATAAAGAAATAAGTGTAAAAATGTTCTCGTAACAAATCGTTAAACTAACTCGAGATACAAACCATTCACCACAAATAATGCCTTTAATTCAGTCGGAAGATTAACGTAGGGTGGTTTATTCTTTTGATTTGATTAATTACCACAAATTCTGCCCTATTATTTCCACTGTACATAAATAATAAAAATGCAATGTAACACTAATAAAAAAGATCTCGGACGCCAAGTTATTTTTTATCTATGCTCGGAATAACTAAACCGAGGTTTACAATAAAAATTTTATCAAAATGTAAAAAATAAAAAGATATACAGACTATGTTTATTAACAGTTAAAATGATAGGGTTAAATAAAATATGTCTTAAAACTAGTTATAGCCTTAAATTACTAATTAATTGTTATAAAAATAAATACCTGTTCGTAAAATTTTGTACACAAACTTTTTAATAACCTCTGGTATCTAAATGATTACGGAACTGTCAACCAAGGTGATGTCATCTTTGCATCATTAGTGCGCAATATCTTGAAATAATACTTAACGTTGTAAACCACACCCATAAATTGAATTTTCCTTCTTATAAATTTATCTTCATGAAATTGAATAATCCGTTTAATGCATTTTCTTGAAATTTTCAAACGAAGATTGCAATCATAAAATGAAAGCGTATGCAACAGTAAAATTAAATGCGTACTTAAAATGTAATTAAAGTGTAAATCAAAGTAAAAAAGAAGGAAAGTGCCTGCAAAGAGCAAATGTTTTAATTTTTTGTATAATGCATTAAAACATATCTTACCATTAAATCAATGGCACTTTCACAAAATTTAGGTAGAAACCAAAAAAAAAGCTTCCTAACAACGCAACATTCATCAGAAAGTGAAAAAAATGGACGCTTTCAAATTGGATGATGATATAGCGGTGCGCAAAGGATATGAGCAGAATAATTTAAAGTGGGAGTATAAACCTTTAAGAAGTATATACCCTTATGAAGATATGCACTTAAGTTACACTAAAATGCAAATTAAGTTGCCTACCTCATAGCTATTAATGCAAAAATAATTAAAATTGTTTCTTATATTTACAACTGAATGAACGAAAGACCTAAATTACAGTATATTTTAATACAACTCAAAATGGGTTGTTACAAGGTTCTACTATGAGCCTGTAACATAATACACCTTTAAAACTGATCCTAAATTAAAACCGAGCTATAAAATGAGCAATAAACATGACCACACCCAAGTCGCTCCAGATTACTTTTAAAATCATTTTTAGGCCTTTTGCTGACATTTTGGATTTTAACAAAATTTGACCCATCTGATCTCTGATCTTATTCTCAATCGCTTACAATGTAAATGTATATACGTATATATATATATATATATATATATATATATATATATATATATATATGCAGGTGATTGGTACCATTCATTAGAAGTATTAGATGTTCCAGCCAAGGCTGATTTCTGTAAGTTTGTATCTGGACTAAGTGATTCATATTCTATTTAAGGAAAATATTTTCATGATGACTACACTTCCGGTTATACCGGAAGTAGCCATCAACTTTGTTATTTTAAATGGAATCGTACCCTTTTTATGGCATATTCGAATTGTACTCGCCATTTAAGTAGAAATTTTATCAATGTTCCCTATACTTAAATTTAATAGTTTTTGAGATTTAAATTTTTTTTCGAAAATTATTGGTTGAACACTATGACATTTGACAATGCCTACTGGCGCCATTTTTAGTACGAAGCAAGTAATATTGACGTTATGCATAGGGGTATCCTTAAGCTTTACGCTGATGCTTCCGGTACTGCCGAATTATCTACAGGGTGTTCAAAATGTGACTTCCATCTTTTGAAAATAAAACCATCAAAACTTAACTTTTTCAAATACAATGCCCAATATTTTCTTCCTTTAACGGATGCGGAATAAAATTCTGCATTGATTTGTATTAGCATTTCCTATACCTATCTTCGATAGTTTTTCTCATATTGAGGTATTTGTTCATTTCTTCTGAAATTTAAAACGATTTACCTGATTTTTCCATGGATAGCCATGGAAGCCACAGCTAAGTTTGTTCTTAGTAACTGTCAATACCTTTTGTTGTGTTTCTGTGTTCGGTTTATTAAAATGGAAAATGGGAAGTATTCAAACAGGGATATTTTGAACTTATTTTATATTCATGGAGAATGTGATAAGATTATTAGCAGAACTTGCCGTTTGTTTAATGACCGATATCCTCATTTAACACCAATGAACAAGCACAAATTTAAGCGAATAGAGTCAAACTTTTTACGGTATGGAACAGAGAAAGCTGCCAGAACACGATCAAAGCCTATTACTGGCGAAGAAGCTAATGAAGTTAATGTCCTAGCGTATTTTAATAACTATCCCCACGGCTCGATACGATCTGCTGCAGAAGATTTGGGCCTGTCTTACTATTCCATACAATACATCTTAAAGAAGCATAAAATGCATGATTATTTACCTTGGTTCAAGCACTTCATCCAGGCGATAATTTCAAGCGAGTGGAGTTTTGTGAGCAAATGTTAATCAAAATTCAGGAAGACCCGCTGTTTTTACGAAAAATAATTTGGACGGACGAAGTAAAATTTACCAGAGAAGGAATTGTTAATCGACGTAATTGGCACTATTGGGCGTCGGAAAACCCACATTTCAAGCAAGAATCAAATTTGCAAAACAAACTTCGTTTTAACGTGTTTTGTCTTGTAATGAATGGTCGTGTCTCTTTTCAAATTTGTGATGAAAATTTGACAAGTATAAAATAGTTGGAGATTCTGAGAACGGATGTCTCTGAATTTTTAGAAAATCTGCCTCTTAATATTTTACAATACTGCTGGTACCAAATGGACGGAGCTCCTGCACATTCAACGCGTGACGTTGATCAAGAGCTCACCACTATGTTTGGTGATCAGTGGATCGGTCGAAACGGACCATGGCGGTGCCCTCCCCGCTCTCCCGATCTAACTCCACTCGAATTCTACGCGTGGGGCGAAGTCAAGAATCAAGTATACGCCGCTCCAGTCCACACAAAAGAAGACCTAGGCTTAAGAGTAACGACGGCATTTCGCCAGTTAAATCGTCATCACGTCAAAAAAGCTGGCACGAAAGAAGTTTAGTCAAGACTTTTAGGTTGTCTTCAACAAAATGGAGGCCACATAGAACATTTATAAAATTTTGAATTGTTTTTCTTACTTTCAATAATATTAATAGTTATTATTTGCATATAACTTTTATTCTCATCTTATTTACTGACGAAATTTAACAGTTCTGTTTGCTTTGATAAACTACATTAATGTAATTGGTTTCTGCATCTGTAGTAGGCTTCGGCCGTGGAGAAATCGAATTAATTTTTCTAAATTTCGGACGAGATTTTAGAAATACCTGAATAACTGAAAAACTGTTGAAGATAGGTATAGTGAATGCTAATACAAATCAATGCAGAATTTTATTCTGCATTCGTTAAAGGAAGAAAATATTGGGCATTGTATTTGAAAAAGTTAAGTTTTGATGGTTTTTATTTTCAAAAGATGGAAGTCACATTTTGAACACTCTGTAGATAATTCGGCAGTATCGGAAGCATCAGCGTAAAGCTTAAGGATACCCCTATGCATAACGTCACTATTACTTGCTTCGTACTAAAAATAGCGCCAGTAGGCATTGTCAAATGTCATAGTGTTCAACCAATAATTTACGAAAAAAAATTTAAATCTCAAAAACTATTAAATTTAATTATCGGGAACACTGATAAAATTTTTACTTAAATGGCGAGTACATTCGAATATGCCATAAAAAGGGTGCGATTCCATTTAAAATAACAAAGTTGATGGCTACTTCCGGTATAACCGGAAGTGTAATCATGAAAATATTTTCCTTAAATAGAATATGAATCACTTAGTCCAGATACAATCTTTCAGAAATCAGCCATGGCTGGAACTCCTAATACTTCTAATGAATGGTTTCGACCAATCACTGTATATATATATATATATATATATATATATATATATATATATATATATATATATATATATATATATATATATATGAAACATGATGATGGAGGGGTGTTTGTTTTCCACTTCGAGAGGAAAATATAGATCGATACCAAACGCTGAAACAAGATTTTCAACTTTTTTGTATCCCCTCCACTCTTCCAGATATAGAGCCATCTACCATATTTCGCGCATCCGAATTCTGAAATTTGAAATATAAGTTATTTGGGACACAGATGAAAATCCGTCAAAAACGCATATTGACGTTTTTGACCCAAAAAGCGAACCTGGAATTGAGCGAATGTTCAAACTTAGGTCAGACAGGTTCTGCTATGAGCCTGTATCATAATACAACTTTAAAACTGATCATATATATATATATATATATATATATATATGTATATATATATATATATGTATATACAGGTGAATCTTATCTAATCCGCCAAAATTAAAGGGTACTAGAACTCATCATTCTAAGCAAAAAGTTCATATGTAGGTGGGTCCGGAAATGCTTTGTTTCGAGATACAGGTGTCAAAGTTGAAAAATAAATCGCGTTTTATTCAATATCTTTCGACTGTTTCGAAATAATTTCATGAAATTTTTATATGGGATTTTTGGGATGACAAATTCAAATCTTTTCTGCTAAAAAGTGAAGTTGCTAGAGCAGACACATAAGTAAACAAGTAAGAATCCCTATTGTTAAACCTGTCAAAAGAATACCCTCCGAAAATGTGTATGCATCATGAGTTTTAAATGCGTTTTTCTCGGAAAGGGTTGCTCCTAGGGACTTCACTAAGACATACCTTTTTTTAGCAGAAAAGATAGGAAGATCGATTTTTTTAGCCCAAAATAGTATACAGTGTAGCACAAAAAAATTGCGACGATTTAAAGGAGTCGAAATGGTTGCCGCTGGCGCCCCCTAGAAACCACAACTAAATGGACCACAAATTTAAATTTGTCATCCCAAAAAACCTCCACATACGAAATTTCATGAAATTATTTCGAGACAGTCGAAAGATATTGAAGAAAACGCGATTTCTTTTTCCAACTTTGACACTCTGTATCTCGGAAACGAAGCATTTCCAGACCCATGTACATATGAACTTTTTTGCTTAGAATGATGAGTTCTAGCACTCCTTTAATTATGGCGGATTAGATAAGATTCACATTTATATAATATATATATATATATATATATATATATATATTATATATATATATATATATATATATATATATATATATATATATATATTATATATATATATATATATATATATATATATATATATATATATATATATATATATATATATATATATATATATATATATATATATATATATATATATCACCAAATTAATTTAATACTTTTTAATTTAGAACGTTTTTTAGTTTACATGCTTTTATATTATAATCTACTATAATTTAGCAAGATGATATTTCATTCTATAAACAGTTAAAATTACAATAAGTTTTTAAATATTATTTTTAATTTGAAATAGTTTAAATATTAATAAATATAAAAGTATAACTTCACTTTTGATGCTTTAAATTTTGTAGTTGGCACTGATGTGCGTCGAATTAATAATTATTAAAAATTCCAAAATTTAAAACCATCATTTTGGCTAATAAAAAACATACATTTTAGTATAATTATACACTTTTTTGATTAACAGAACTATGTAAGCGTTATAAAAATTAACTTGACATGACACTCCAATGTAAAAATGTTTATTCGTTTTATTATTTATTTAAATTTGTACATAAACCTGCATATTTGTCTCAAATAAGTTTTTTAATCATTTTTCTTTTTATTAAAAGATCTGATTTTAATTGTAATTATTTCAATTAATTAATTTATTTTATTTATAATAAATAAAATGTTTCATATTACATTTAAAATTCTCAATTTCTTTATCACATTAGAACTACAAAATTTACATTTGCACTACTGTAAACGGTACCACTCATTAAAAATATAGCAGAGAACCTTACGTCTTCAGTATGAATGTTACATTTGTTATTTTTGAGAAACAACCTATGTAGAAATTACTTCACAATTTAATACAAAACTTTATACGTTTAATTAAACCCAACAATTATAAGATTATTTTTTATCTGTATACATTTATAAATAGTCCTGACAGTTTGTAAGTATAAGCTTTCTTATTAAATATTATGCACATTACTATTTATTTTTAGATTATTTGAAAACCTGCAAAAACGGAAAGTAGAGTACAAGGATCTCGTCTACTTAATATAATTTTAAGCTAAAATGTTTTAAGTTTTGATATATAAATATCCAATTATGCATCCTTCAATAAAATTGTTAGACAGTTTTAACATTCAGTACATTTGTAACTGTTTCGATGCAAGTTATTAAATTATTCTATGTGTCAACATTGATTGTATCCATATTAAAATATTTTTATACATGCAACCAAATGTAAATGTTCTTTCAAGTGGTATCTATTGATTAACTATCAATGTCCATCAAAGGGAAAGGTTAATAATAAAATAAAAGTTAAGTTAAAATAAACATTAATAAGTCTGTGTTTTATATACACATCTTAAAGTCCTTTTTATTAAACAATTATATTATTTTAAGTGTACATTAGACACCTGAAGTATATTGTTAAAACACCATGATTTTTTAATGAAAATCGATATCAAAAGGTTTCAAAGTTGTCAACCAACTGTAAGTAAGTATTTTATATGAAGTAAATTTAAATTTTTTTTTATGTGTGTTAATAATTAACTGTATGTACTATGTGTTAATATATTTCAAACCTACCATTTAAAATATGATTTCCAATTAATGCATATGGTTGATTAGTATCATACTCGGGTTTCTTCATTTATGGTCCAATCAATTTATTTATGTTTTTTATAAATGTTGCTGAATGCTATCCTAAGTCATACAAAATTCTGTTTTCAAATATTAGTTGAACTACTTTTTACTATATGAAACTACATACTACATAAGTTGAAATAAAACAAACACTGTTTTTAAAGTTTCCGTATATTGTTTAAAATGACAATTGTTTCAACAACATTGTGTCTTCCTAGATTGAGTATCTTAACAAAATTTATTCATAATCCAACAAGATTGTAATTATACAGTTTCAAGATTATAATATCACACATAGTTAAAACGCTCTTAAACTGTTATATAAATTTAAACGTTTGAATAGTTTCATATTTCATAAATTTACTTTAAGATCTCAAACAATATTACATATATTTCCATTTGCTGAGGATGACATGTGCTATGTAATTAAACCTTTGCATTTTTTTAATATATTAATTGTTACTATATCAAAAAGGAGTAAAACTTTGTTCAACAAAAATTTGTTATACATTATGCTTTGTTGAGTATAGAATGTTGTAGTCAATTATACTTTGCCTATGTTGTAATTTATACATTCCTAATTACTACAAGACATGTAAATTTATTTCGATTTATAAATGATTTATATAAATGTTATTATTGCATATGTTGTATTTTACTATAACCGTTCGCACATCACGTTGTTCTTTTTTTATTAATATATTTTAATCCTAATTTCCTACTTCTTACTTTAATAAATATTACTTTGATGTGAATGTATCCACAATTTGTTGGAATATATCAAATATTTGGTAACACTTGCAATTATTGACAAAGATATCTCTTTCTTAGATTTAAATGGATAATTTTATTTGATGTGATGTTTATATTTATGAATGCTGCTATCATTTTGAAATTGAAGTTTTTCAGTTTACACTTACGTCATAACTTGATTAAATTTTGTTAAAGTGCATTTTACGAATAATTAGACCTCTATAATATGACTGCCATTCCACTATGAACAACATCCAATTATAAAATAACTAAAATGCTATAAGTGTAACATTGTAATGAAAGGGATATTTCAGTTGGCTACTCTGAACCGCATTTTCCATCCTTTCCTACAACATTATAATAGAAAAAGACAAATATAGTAACAAATACGACCATCAAAAGTCTTAAAATATTATTTGCCAACTCAGTAGCGTATCACGCAGAGAGGTAACTTAGGTTAGTAAAATTGAAAATTTTTCAATTAAATTAATTATTGTAAGAAATAGACATCGTTAAAATAAAAGAATGTTCCAAACAAATATCATTATTGTTAAAAATTTCTGAAAATTTAAAATTACTAATTCGTAATTAATGTTGAAACTGCAAATTACTCCATTAGCATAATGTGAATTAGAAATCATTAATGACCACTTGCTTTGCTTATAAATGTGGAATCAATTTTCCATTTTGCCATTATACTGTAAACAATAATTTGTAACGGTTGTAGTGATTGTGTAGTTTTTATACTAAAATGGAAGAAATAGATATAGCTGAAGTAAGTACACTATTCAGATTTAGAATAGTAAATCAGTCCAACAATAAATAAAATGTTTTAACTTTTAGCACGGTTTTGGAATATAGAACCAACAACCCAGAAGAAATGAATACCAAAATAGAAAAACCAAGACCAAAGTTTAAATCGCAAGATGTTTCTGATTCTATGAAACTTGTATACATCAGAAGACGATGCCGACCTAGGCGATGAGTGGATAGACAATTTATTTTAAATGTTTATAATTCTGCGATTTTTAATTACGCAATAATTATTAATAAAAAATACTATTTACTACATACTTGTTCATTTTTTTTAAATTTGTATTAAAATAGTTAAAATAGTATATAATAATAATACTAGGTGAGCGTGGTGATGGCGAATTTATTAATAATAAATTTATTCAAATAAGTTTTTTACTTTTTTTATATGACGAAAGGTACTACGCCAATGAGTGCTCCCGCGCTTTATTTGGTTACAAATTTAAATGGTGGCCATATTGCAGAGGTCTAATTACTCGTGAAATGCACTATAAATGTGTTTTTTGACATTTTTCATTGTTAGCCTACACCCTTAGAGGGTGTTCTGATTTGTCACCTTTAACACAGTTTAACAATATTTAATTTTTAATGACGTAATTATTCTTTACTAAAATTTAATTCTATAGTTGGATTTATACGTTTCTCAAACTACAATACTAATAGCAGGCCGGCGTATGTGTTTTAATTTTTCAACTTCGACAAAATTGTTTTCAACATCTTTAACAATTTTAATAGATATTACTACCGACGAAGATAACTGTAAGTGTTATCGAAAGGTTTAGATTGTATAATTTAAAGTATACCATTAAAAAACCCAAAAAAGATAAGTATTTTATTATGTGTGATAATGGTGAAAGTTTACATTTTCATATTTACGTTGACTATTTTCAAAAATTTAAGTTGCCAATTTTTATATACGTTAAATTCATATTTACAATTTGCTGAAGTTGATACTTCCATACATATTACTTTGATAATATTCTATATCAAAAGAAAAATGAATTTTACAATAACCGACTATTTTTTAAAAGTTTAAGTTCGTTATCCTTAAAGGTCTGAATGACATTTTGAGAATCAACCACTCAATTTTATAGTGTTACGTATCAGACTGTACTTTCAGAAAAGATGGTTTTGGTAACATTGCATGTCAAAGAGACGGGATGGGGAAGTTTCACCCCCGCCGTTCCGCCCCCGCCGTTTCGCCCCCACCGTTTGGCCCCAGCCGTTTCGCTTCCGATGCCGTTTCGCCCCTAAATGGTGTACTTCTACAAAAATTGAAAAAATTATGATCAAAATCTTTTTTGTCGTTTTCTGAATGTGGGTTTGAGAAAACAATAAACAAGTAGGAAAAAATGAACAAATAATTGTGTATAAAATAATATTTAATATAATTAATATAATCTTATAATATATTAATATAATTTGGTTTTGTAAAATTAATTTATGCATAAGTTCGTTAAATGTTTGTACCTACTTCAATTAGGTAGGTAATCTGGGATAACCATTATTAATAGTAATTAGCATTTATTTTCTAAGGAATTTCTGATAAGTACTTAAAATTTAAACCAAGAACAAATAAAAATATTCTGTACTTTCTACAAGAATCAAGAATATTGTTGAAAGTTATGGCAGAATAGATATTAATGATTATTTGTTAGGCATTGCCCATAATTTTGAATTTTAATATTTTATGTATTAGGTACGTGTTATTTAATAAATATTAATCTCAAAATTTTCTATTATTTTCGAAGAAAAAAGGACCCGGGGGCGAAACGGCCCGGGGGTGAAGCGTCCGGAGGCGAAACGGTGGGGACGAAACGGTGGGGGTGAAACAGTGGGAGCGAAATGTCACATAACCCAAAGAGACATTTCATTTTACAATTGTTGAATACTTCCCAGTATGTAATTTGGCAATGTTTAAACTTTCATAAGATTTTTACTTTCATAAATATTATTTTGGTAGTTTTGGATGTCAATAAGACGTTTAATTTTACAATCTCCCAAAATATAATTTGGCAACGTCCAAAATTTCATAAAATTTTTACTTTCATAAATATTATTTTGGTAGCATTGTATTCAAAAAGACAGTAAATTTAAATATAATATTGCAGTTCTGAATGACAATTGTTAAAGTCCAGTATTGAGGTTAATAGTGTTACCTATTAAAACCTTTTAATTGGTACTGATACCGTACGCCCTATGGGCAGCGCCTATCGTTACGGGCTAATGTCAATGGATTCCCCCTGGATGCCTTTATAAGCAACCGCAAAATCTACAGAGGGCAGTCGGGGCTCTTGAACAGAACACACGTGTTTTGGGAGAGAGTTTTCTCAGACATTTCGATACGCCTATTGGCGAGATCATATAATAAGAACGTACGACTGGTATCGAGTACTAATCTTTATATTTCAGAATCCACAATCTTCGCACCGGAAGTATGTGGTTAAAACCGCACAGATCTGGTCTCGGAGAAGAGGCAGTCAAGATGTCGTCGGACGAAGAGAACGAGCACGAACAAGGGTTCAAGTTCCGAGACACGAGCCCAGAACTGTTCTACCTACAGGAATGGAGAAAGTCACGAGAGGATATCCAAGAAAGAGACAAGCGGATAGAAGAATATCGCACGGAACTCGATAAACAAGACAGAGAAATCAAAGAGCTGAAGGCAACCATCGAAACCCTTAAGGCTCAACACGGAGAAGTCGTAGCAAGACTCGACAAGATCACAAAACCGACAAAGAAAACCACGATAAAGACGTCCGAAGCTCGCGTAGAAGATCAACGCTACAACGAAAAGCCCCCTCGTTCTAAAAGAAGAGGCACAGCGGAAAGAAGAGAGGGAACGATGGAACTCCTGAAACATCAACAAAACCGACAAGACAAATCGAAAAACTCCACGAGAAGATGGAAGTCTGCACAGCAAGTCAAGAAAAAGATGAAGACGCCCTCTCCGAAGAGAAAGAATACAAGACCGTCACGAACAAAGGCGGTGTTAAGCGACAACGGGTGGACGCCGAAGCACAAGACCAGAAAGTGCCCGCCCAAAAAGAAAGGTTCCTACCACTAATCCTCCACCGACAGGAGGATTACTCCAGGACGATGAAGAAGCTAGCCTCGGTCGGAATTACTCCAAAGGCTACTCGAACATCCAACGACGGGATCAGAGTGATTCTAAGCACCACTGAGGAATACAGGACGGCAACAGCTGCACTGGACACCATCGGAGTGCAGTTCAACGTCTACCTTTTAGAAGAGGCAAAACCGCTAAAGGTAGTCATTAAGGGCATCCTGCGAGACGATGAGATGCTAGAAACGGTAAAGAACAATCTCAAATCCGTGGGGTTTGACGTCCAGAAGGTTATCCGGATGTTCGCCGGGCGCAAACACGGAAAACCGCCATGGCACTGGTCCACCTCGAGAGAAGCGAAAGGGCCAAGGAGATCTTCAGCATCACGACCATCGGATACTAGAGAGTGCGAGCGGATGCCACGTACAGCCCCGATGTGTGAAGTGTGCGGGGACGCACCCCACCAGGGAATGCAAGAAGACCCGAGAGACGGAGAGCCAAAGTGCTGCAACTGCACCGGGTTGCACACTGCAAATTACGGAGGATGCCCCGCCCATCCAAGAAACATCATGAAAGGGAACGCCCCCAGAACAGAAGTTAGAAAACCGGCAAAGATGACCGAAGCAGGGATAAACTACGCCTAGATGGCAGCGGGCAACAAGAAACAGGCACCTGAAGAATCAGATGACGAGGACTTCGCGCTCATCATAAAGATAGTGAAGGCACTCAAAGCAACGAAACAGATCAAAGGATAAACTCGCAGATGAGAAGTCGCAAACCGTCGCACCATTTAAGCGGCCGGCCCAACCACTGACAGGGAACAACGACACCGAGGTGACCGGAAGCATAAAAGCCGAAGTTCATCTTAGGAAACGACAACAGAGGTACAGGTATGTTTAGTGTATTTATTTCAGGTACAGAAAATCTACAAATACCATCAGCAAGGCCAATAAGACGGAGGTATAGAGGGCTAGAGCTCGTAATACCGAGAACAAATAACGATGACCGATGACAGAGGGCAGTCGGACTTTCGCTTCGACCCAAGGAGCTCTAGCTGTACAAGTCACCCTTATACCTCGCAGGCCGCTGAGATTGGCGGTTTGGCTAATAGCTCGCAACACTTCCTTTGGGGTGTAGAAGTCTATTTACTACCTCATAGGTCACTAAGACTGGTGACTTACACCAAAGGCCATCAGATCTTTCACCACCAGGAGTAGGCAGATTGAGGCCTGGTGCACCGCTATCGATCTTGTTAACCTGTATTCCCACTTGTGTGTATATATCCTAGGTTAGCATTTTCCTTAATCATTGTTCAGTTAGGTTAGTCATTGTTTTTCTTATTGTTAATTAGGCAAAGTAATCACTTGTAAATATTTTTCTTGTTCTTGTCAATATACTTCTTATTCTTTGCTTACTTTATGTGTCTATGTACTTTATTCTGATGTTGACCCCTTACTGAGTGAACAGTTTAGTGTTTAATATTTGTGTTTCCGAAACTAAAAGTGATCCGCGAATCCGCGTGTGCATCAACGTCGCGTCCGTATAACAGTACACTCTTAAATATTATTTTGGTAACATTGAATATCAACAAGGGGGATATTTCCAAAAATGTAATTTAGCAACATTTGAAGTTAAAATCAAACATTAAGGTTGAAATGTATAAGGTGGTGCTTACATAAATATTATTTTGGTAACATTACATGTCAAAAAGTTGAATACTTTCAAACATGTAATTTGGCAACATTTACAATTCTGAATGACAATCCTTAAAGTCAAACACTGAGTTTAATAATTTTAACTACTGAAATGTTTAAGTTGGTATTTACATTAATATTATTTTGGTGACATTGCACGTCAAAAAGTCGAATGTTTCCAAAAATATAGTTTGGCAACATTGTTTTGGATGTAAGACATTAAGGTTAATAATGCTACTTATTAGTGTTTAAGTTAGTACTCTCATAAATATTTGGTATTAGTTAACATACAACGTCAAAATAACAATTCCTTTACTATTAAATAAAGATTAGAAAGTTTAACACTACCCGCACGTGAATTTCTTCTTTTTTTAAATTTCCGTATTTTTTTAATTTTATGTATTAACTACATTCAAATCATGTATACAATTAAAATAAAAACTACAATATATTCATTTTAGTATTTTATACATCTATATCATTTTAAAAAACGTGTTCTGACTTTAGCATGATTTTAAATGCGTAGAATTTACGCCTAACCATAAAAAGAATAATTTTGGCATTTTTTCAAGACTGAAAATTTTTACCCTTAAACAAATATCGTAAACGGTTATCGGGATGCATTGTGACCATAACGAGGAGTTAATTTACAGAATTGAAGAAAAAATTTCTTCATGCCAGAGTTACACACGATAATTAGCCAATCAAGTATACAGCAGGTAGGATTTAGGTGTAAGTAGAATATACCCCCAGCTCCCCAAAAGCTCTATGCAAAACTGAAATAATACTTCAGCCTAATAATGCTGTGCGATCTGATCTTAACATAAACTAACAGTAAAACTATGTTTAAGACTCTCTTCTGTTATTTGGTACGCAACACAGCCTTGAGGATTTGATAAACGGCAGTTAGATGTCACTGTTTGTGAAAATTTTGTGTAAAATACGCCAGATAACCTTTTTTTCTTGTTTATCGAAGTTTTGGTTTTAAAAGTCAATAGATTTAAAATGTTTTGTTGCCAAGTATTAATATATTGAGGATTGAAATTGGTTAAGATATTTAAAAATTCAAAGAATAAATTTCATGTCAATTGATTAAACGTAATTTGAGAAATATTAGATATGGATATAAAATTGTTTTTGGTTGCTATTTGAAGATGTTATAGTTTTTATTATTAGTTAAAATTTATTCCTTATCCATGGTATTAGAAATTTTGATTAATTGCAACGGAAAATTACGTTTTATAAAATTAAAGTGAGTATTAAATTATTACTTTTTACGGAGCATAGTTGCAGTTTTAAAAGCATTTTGGCGTCAGCCCGACGGGTTATTTTGATAAATGTATTTGAATCGAACAAAGAGTTTCTACCGCGCTTTATAAATGTGTTTCAAGATTGATTGTCATTAAAATGGAAGATGGCCCAAACTAATAGATTTTTAGTGTGTGATCAGTCTTGGTTTAGAGGTGGTTTAATGTAGTTGAGAGCAGAAGGTAGTGGCACAGAACTTACCGACGACGTAACCGAACGTATAGTAGGTAGCGTCCCTTTCGCCTTTGTGCGGTTTTTGTGAAGGTTTCGCCCGGTCGTGCTACTGTATGTGGTGTTATTATCGTGGTCTATTAGACCTTCCTTTCGTTTTAGAAATTAGGATAGTGTTTTCGTCAAGTGCTTTCTGATCCCTTACCTATCTGCTTCTGCTTTTAATAGATCAACTCTCACTGTACATAGTAACTTTTGTAAATAATGTATTTTTTAATAAGAAGATTAAGTGTAAATAAAGATATCAAATTAGAGTGTTACGTATAAACGGTATACCCGGTGCAATAGTTAATGTATATAAATTGGATAACTTGGTTAGTCTGTGAATTGGACATTTAAAATTGCCGTTTTTGTTGCTGATTAAGAGAGTTTCCATCGAGGAGGCCGTCACATCCAGGTCAATTATCGCTGTACACGGGAGGAAAAAATTTAGAGAAAGGTACCCATGTGCTTGTGTTTATTTTATAATTGACTTTGATTCACCAAATTTTACGAGTTTAACGGATGAACGTATTTTTCGTTGTATGTTTTAGTCCACTTACGTTGTTTGTTTATTTTAACGAGCTACTTTGTTATATTTGTTTATTAAATGTCATGTGTTTGTTATGAAAGCGTCCTGATGGTAATTTCCTGATTTGACACCTATTTACATTAGTTTCATTAATTTAGATAGCGAATTTAGAGTACTTTAATAGCATTATTTACTTTTGTGTATCTTGTGAGCAAAATTTTATGATAAAACTTCGGTAGTGGATTTTTGGATATCTTATCATTCTAACTTTAATTGTATGCATTTGGGAAATTTAGAGTAACTTAAAAATAGGTTAAGAAACGCCGCTGACCCCAACATCTGATTTGCTCATACGCTCCAACATTATTTGAAGGTGTACGATTATTTTGAAGCTTTGTTTTATAGTTGGATTTCCGGGACCACCGCTAACGTGGTTTTGAGGTTTATCCGCGTTCAGGTAAGTGAGTATTTGTCTATTTCGGTGATTTAACTCCGTGTGCCTAGGTGTATTCTTACCGATTTTGTTTTAATGACAGTCTGGCGCCCTTTACAAGTCTCAACCCGGAGAGTTAACCGGCAAACCATAAATTATCCGTTACCTTCCGTGTTAATTCCATTTTCGCCTGCAACATAGAATATGTGTAAACGTTCACTAACTTGGTGTTGCGATTCTGTATAAACATAGTCAAATATACGTCAATAAAATTTAAAGGCGATAGACTTATCAGTTGCAGGATGTAATGGTGAGTGCTATTAAAACATAACCACGTGAGTTCAGTTCTTTTTGAATAAAACTGCCACCGGTTTCCCAAAAATAAAAAACAGCAAACAAAAAATCCCTTTTCCTCAGTAACAGATAGTAGTTTTGTAAGAACTGGTAGCACACATCAAAATATTTGGTTCGGGAAAATTGCCAAAAATAGTTGCCTGATCCGAAAAATGTACCCGCGGTCAAATCCCAATACATGTACGAATAAAGAAAGAACTGTACATTGTGTATAAATATATATTTGAATAACAAATGCCTAGTTTACTTATTTGATATGCAAAGCTTTGATGCTTTTTATTGGGTGGAATTTTACAAACTTTAGAATCTAGGTATTTAAAAATATGGTAGAATTCCTTTCTTACCATATGAATTTTGGTCTTGAAAACGTCAGTGAACTTTGGTTCTATTTTTAGATTTCTAAGACTTGTAGTATGACACCCCTAGAATTCAAGGAGTTTCAATAAACTTTGGACTCCTACTTCTAGTTTCCACGACTCCACTAACGTCCGGGATTTAAAGGTCAATGAACTTGAAACTGGTTCTATTTTTGAAAAAATGTAATATGACACTACTAGAGGTTAGTGAAGAAGTCAATAAACTTTTGGCGCCCCCCACTAGTTTCAACAAGCTAGTTCTATTTTTCAATTTCTAAAATTTATAACATGAAATCCCTAAAGATCAATGAACGTTGACCTCATATATGCGCAAAGATTCCACAAAATTCAATAAACTGCAATGATATTTGCCCTTTAATCATACATAAAGCTTCCATTATGAAATCCTAACACATTTGGACAAGTAGAATACACATACATGTTGCCTCTTCACATTAATACAGTGTTAAGATATCTATTCGTTTACGTTACCCGTTCAACGCAGTTTTAAACCTGCATTTGTGAAAAATGCAGAAGCTACATATAGTGACACCATTTTCGTCTCAATAAGGGTTTTATGATCACACTATTTCCCAAACAAATTTAATTCAACTCACAATCCTTTATGCAACATTGAAATGCCTTTTACATAATACACATCGTCCTATTGAAAATTCCAGTGTCGTAACAATTACACCAATACACTTAAAACGATTATTCTCTCGCACAAACATACGTTCCTACTACATCAAAAATACGTCATATGTACAATACCACACTAAATATACCAAACGCGTCAAAACAATATCACACCTCCTCACTAGGTGGCCTCAGAAAGGTTACACTAAGCAAAAACAAAAGCACTTCACCGAGGACAGCCACAACTAAAGCGAAACGGCAAAATCGGTAATAATTACAAATCGGTAAATGTCAAAATAGCAACAAAAGAAACAGTACATTCTGCCCTGTAGTTTTTCAACCAACCTGACAGAAAAGTTCACAAGCTTTACACCACCTTGCCGTAATCAACACATAAACGGCTAGGTTTGCGACCCCAGAACCTTCATGCTAAACTCTTACGCCAATTGGACCTAACTTAAATGTAAACTTACCAATGTACATTACCTGTACATGCCCTTCTAGGGCCCAAAATAACCTAAGGTAACTTAAATCTAATAAAAATAAACTTAACCTAAATAACATGACACCTAATACTAACTGAACATAACTCCCATCATGCTGCTCGTGGTGAGTGTGGATGCGTGGAGAAGGCTTCATCAAATAAGGATTTCAAAAATATCACCGTAAGCAGCGTTGCAACCAAATTCACTAAATGTTTCACACCTCTTCCAAACATACTAACTATTCCAACCCTTACACATCACATCCTCAGCAGTCACATCCTTTCACGTCCCTAAACAATAACTAACCTAACCTAAAATACCTTAACCTTACGCAAATCCTGTAAACGTGTTTGATTGGTGTCCTGTAATTGCATGTCGAGAATATACGGAAGAGGTCAAGTCGCAGTTTATGGAATTTCCGATTTTCGTTACTTCAAACTCGTTACGCCTACTTTATTAACCGTCTTTTACGACAAGCAGTGGTATCTATTCTAGGAAAATTCTAGCAACAAAATCTTAACCTGTAAAGGTCAAAATTCATAATTACTTACAAAAATCCAGTCAAAGTTCGGTAAATAAGTCTAAACAAAATAAATACAAAATTTATCCATCAGAGATACGCCGATAGCGCCATAAAGGCGAGCTCAAAAGCTACCATCCACAATAGTTGTTCCAAAGCACAACGTAATTCTCATTATGCGTTAAAATACGGCTAAATGCCTCGCACCTTAACACTCTCTAATGATATGTCAAAAGTAAACAGCGTCGTTCTCTAAAACTAAACTATCTAAATAGCTCACACATATGCAATGATATTTGGCAAGTTTGCAATAAACGTCATAAAAAGTCGGCAAGATTATGAAGAAATTATGAACACTCAACATCAATATATGTATATGCATATCACAACAAAGTCTCAAAATTCAAAAATCCAAAATCGGTATCACTAAAATTCACAAACGTACTGTATACTAAACGTCAAAATTAGGAAAAACATGATAAGGGTCTCAAAGCCAAAATCCTACTCGCACAATAGCTTCAAACAGTCAAAATATCCTCGATTTTTTAACCCGAAAACTAAGTATCTCCTCTCTAAAAACTACACCTCAACATACGCTATCGTAACAAAAAACTTAATCAACAATCGGTTATGTACACTTCCAATTTCAAAAAAACGCGTAAAAGTCCCACGTCCGATCGCAAAAATTGTTACCGAAGAAATACAGACAACACGTTCAGGGCGCCAAAATTTTGTTACACGATCAAATCGTATTAGGTATCGTAAAGGTAAGTAGAAAATAAGCGGGTCGCCAATCTAAGTGCAATGGAGGCGGGAAAGTTCGATATAAGACGTAAACTAGTTAAAATGTACTTTCAAAAGTCTAGTGCTAAGCGACTTCTTAAGTGAATTCAACTGGACTGCCGAAGGTATAATTGTAGCCAGTAGGTAGATTTGGAGAGTTCTGGCACCGTCACTACCTCAAAGTCCCACCAAATCAAGGTCACCATATATTCAATGTCCCACAGTACCCTACTTTTCCAAGGTTACACAATGACAAAACCATTCGTGCCTCACACTTTTTCAAGGTTATACATTCTCAAGGTCATTTCAAAGTACCTACTGCAGACTACGTATGTATCCCACAGTTTTAACACTAAACACAAAAAAAGAAAATGATATGTGAATGTATTTATTTGCTTTATAAACAAAGGCAACTTGATTTGTACAAATGTAATAAGTTTATTATCCATACATATGATTTGCTTCAGGAATAAAACATTCTGATTTATTGCATGTACAAAAGGACCCAAATTATCCATGAAGGCATGATGGTAAAGTATGGAAATCGTTGGCAACTATTCTGAATTCCACTGCATTTGGAAGAAAAGTCCTTTTCTTATTTACATCATGCATCGTTATACATAACTATATAAAAAAGAAAAAATAATTAGTCCTAAATTATAATTGTTTGAAAAAGTTTCTTAAAAGGTATAATATTAAAAAAAAACACTTGTAACAACCTTTTTTTGTGGTTCTATTAAAAAATACGTTAATCTAAGATCATTAATTTATTTGGCGTAAAATTAGAGGAGTTTTTAATTATTTACATGTAAAATTGAGAAAGGCAACTTAAATTGCATTTCATAGAACATATATTTTGGGTGTAATATTACATAAATAGTTATAGTTTCCTTTCTTTTAAAAATTGGACTCCGATCATTGTATTTCGCGCAATGCGTGACCACTTCTTGAGGGGGGGCACTTACAGAAGCAATTCTGAAAGCCTCTATTTTTTTTCTTCACTTGCTGCTGAATGTTAAAGCAGAAGACATTGTTATAATGGTTTTTACTTAATTTTTATATTTGGTGCCATCAGAATTTTGGTGGTAAGTTATTTTTCAATTCATTATATTTTAAAGCTTAAGCATTTGCTCTTTCCAGGCACTTACGTACACTTACGTACACTCCCGGCACTACGTACACTCAAGTACATTCATTATAGTACTAATATTATTCACTTATACGCACTTAAGGCACTTATTTGCTTACTTACTTACTCATACTTATATTTATATTTTAAATGGCTCTTAAGTTACTTATTTACACAAGTTTCTCTTCATTCAAATAATATCATCTTAAAATGCAATTTTAATACAATAAAACATCAAGAATACAATAAGTTTAGTGGATCGAAAATTCCTTCAAATACCTAGTTGATCGCGTTGTTACAAGAATACGCAAGGAAGATGTAGAAACGCTTTCATACTGGTTGACCGTTCCGCATCCATAATTAAACACTGGAAGCTGTCTATAAGAAAATCATTACACTGAGGTATTTATGTGGTAAAATTTATATTTTTTAAGCTTAGCTTTAAAACCTTTTCTTTCCTCTCCTTAACCATCCATATATTGGGTAAATAAACTTAATTGCACATTGTTAATTTTTGATATTTATAGAAAATTATTATTGTTCATTATTTAGGTTTTGTTATTCCTGGACAAAGATAACATGGCGCTCGAGAAGGCATTTAATTATATATTTTTTTAATTTTTTACATTGTTTTTTTATTAATTAGAGAAAGGAAAATAATTAAGCAGGTGAGAAACAAGCCGCATTTCAGGTGTGTTAACAAAGCAATATAGTAGAACCCTCCCTATATTTAATCAACCGATTGTGGACGAGACGGCATTTAATTAGTGGTGAAAGGTTAGTAATTCAATTTGTTAAAAATTTGTATTTAGAGATTACATTTGGCGTTTATTCAATGTACAAATTACATCACCACTTTATTATTATTATTGTTATTATACTGGCCATTTAAATTTTCTTGAACCTACTTCACCACAACAATTTTATTTATATTATACACTTACCCTTAGAACGTATTGTAATTCTGAGTGTTAATGGAAATTATTATTAGAAAAATAATAAAATTTTATGTAGTGCAAGAAAAGTCATTTTTTTCATTTACACCATGCCATTTGGTTTCAACTGTAAAGAAAAATTAAGAAGTTGAAAAGAGTATCTAAGCAATTTATAAAGTGCCATATGAATTAATGTAAAAAAATGAAACATGTTAACAATTTAATAACAGCAAATTAAAAAAGATTACCGATGTGAAGTGCAAGACGCACAGAATGAAAATAAATACACAAACAGTTTATCAATTAATTTAATAATACATATCAATATCGCAAGGATTCACACATACCAAAGCAACTTGACTAATATTAAATTATTGTAAATTTTTGTTATAAACCAATAAGTTGCGACATTGCAGGCTCACATTTCATTAATATAAGTAATTTGATTGTAATCTCACTATATTTAGAATTGACAGCCGTTCTACATACATAAAGATAAAATTTACATCGATTGGGGCTTGAACCATGATGGCGCAGTTGGTTAGCGCGGTACTCTAGCAAAGTACAGGTCATAGGTTCAAGTCCTACTCGAGGTAAACTTTCTATTTATGTATATCTTTGAACTTATTCGTTCATAACAAAAACTTATAATAACTAAATTATAATTGTTTGAAAAAAATTTATAAAAGGTATAAAACTATTAAGAGAAAATTTAAAAAGCTTATCGAATTACAAGACGGACAGAATGTACATGACGCACACAGTTTTATCGAGAAAGTGAATTAAACGGTCAACACCGTGTTATCAATCATGAACATTACACTAGGTTGCTGTGTGAAATATTTTTATGAATTAGGTAACTAAACATTTTCAACAATATGAACAAAAAAAGTGGAATCACGAGAAAGTAACACTACTTACAATATTGAATTATAATCTTTGGAATTATTACTTATTATTAAATTACTAAATTATCACAAGTATAGCATAAATCACTAAAATCATCATTCATATTATAATTTGGACAATTTTGAGCTGCCAAAATCTGTTAGTAATGAAAATTCGCACTTTAAAATACATGAGCTGTAATGTAAATATGATGGTTCAAAAGTAAAATTTTGTGAAGATTAGTTTTTTTTCGTTTTACTCCACCAACAAAAACCGTAATTAAGTCCGTAAATTAATTAAATACTCACCATTGAATATTGATAAGAGTAAAATTAGGTAATTTATTAACTCGCAATAAAGGTCAAATAATTATAATGCAAAAGTTAGTTATTCAAAATAAATTCATTTATGTTGAGCAGAAGTCAAAAGATCTAAGATATTTCCATTAATTGTAAATAAAGATTTTTCTTTATTTCAAAATTAAAACTTATCAAGTACTATAAATAACCGTTAATATACATACAAGTTTCCTTTTGTTATTCCAAAAGTAAACGTGAGAAGTAATAATTTAGTTTATATTAAAATGTATCTTGTAAATGGAAAAGTACGTATAGTAATATCAAGTAGAGATGAGCAAACCAAAGCATTAAAATAGAATTGAAAATCCAATATAATTAAGAGATTTTTAAATTAGTAAAATAAGTAATAGTTAACACCGCCTTTATAATATTGATTAATTCACTTCGTAGAAAATTCCATTGTTAAATCACATTTTCTATATAAATGATTAAAGTTAACCCTGAAATAAGTTGATCGATGTGTAAAACAGTAACTAGCTTCTGCGTGATTTCGAGTTGATATAAGTGCTATTAATTACTAATTAAACCGTTAGATAGAGTAAGCATTTTTGTTAACAGAAACTGGCCGACTTTTATATCAATCGTTCTGTCATTTCACAAATAATAATTTTAGCACGATGAAAGAAATATTAATTCGATAATTGATTTAATATCAATTAAAACAAATTGTTACGCTGTTGCTTCATCGTTAAAATTATGGAATTTCCAGTCGTTTCCCCCTTTTAAATTGCGTACTGTAAATAGGTAAGTGCTTTTACCAAAATGAAATAGTTAGTAAAAATTAATTAATAGAATTCAACTTAGCAAATACTTGCTACGAGTATAAAAATTTAGTTGAATTTATTTTGACAAGTAGTAGAAAGTTACTTTGCTACCGAGCACAATTTTGATTAAACCGTAATCACTGAAATTTAAATAAATTCACAGAGTTCATATTTATTAAAAATCATTCATTTTCATCCATCATTGGTGAAGGAATTTTGTTTGTCAAGGGGAGCTATGATATTGTCTACTGTATCCGTCGTCCGCCCGATTTAAGGTACATCTTCTACCACAAGAATTCGACCTTGAATTTTTCCCTCCACTGGGAAATCCGTCGCAGCCTGTTTGAAAAACCGTATACGTTCAGGGGTGGACCCAAAGACCGCCTGAACAATAGTTTATGTTTGGATGGCGCCCGAATCCGTTTTTCAACCTCCCAGAAAGACAACCGACACTCGCAGACCGTCCTGGAGTGGTCATAAATATTCATAATTACCGTAACTTATAATTTTCTTTAAATAAGATATTTCCAAACAAGGTTTAATTTTTGTGTTGGACTTCGTTGAAGACAAGCTTCACTTTCCACCACCGTAAACTCATTACAATTTGTTATTACCGTTAAAGAGGATTAGATTGTTCAAATGTTGATGTGAAAGAATATAAATGTAAATTTTATATTTGTTATGGAAAAAGACATGATTGCAAGGTGTCAATTATTTCATTTATTGGAATTATTATTTTCAAACGTTAACCCCAAAAAATAATATTTTGAATTAAGTCTGTTGAGAATAATAAGAATACGTTGTAGTAATGGAAATTTTAATATCTCATATCAAGGTCTTACTTACAAAGTTGCATCGAATAAAATATGTGTTTTGTCCGCGACTATAGTATAATATAGTCGTTATAGGTCTCGACAGACAATACTAATAGCATACATTATATACTAATTTTTATTAATCACTGCTATTGCCATTAGCAACGGGATTAATAAAAATAAATCACTCTTATTTTATATATTGTCATAATATCCGTCTAAAACTTTCAATTAAGAGTGTCGAGTTATAGAAAAAGAATTAATCTCTGACTTGGCTTAGACGTTCTCGCATTTGCGAATAATACTAACGTTTGCATAAAATCGAAGCGACTTGGCTATACACACTTATTTGTTACCATGAAAACTCCAGAAGGTAAATATCTTCCAACAAAAGTAAACGTTAAATATATTTACTAATTACACTACCTGTTACAGTCCCTAATACAAAAATAATAATTATACGCAAATTTAAAATAACTGGTGAGTTTCACGAAATGTGTAAAGAGTATGTGTTTAAGCGAGAAGTAAAAAGTGACATTGTTTTCCTCCATACGAGAAACGCAAAATTAACAAAAAAAATTGGCATTAATTCCTTTATAAAAATCAATAGAGATATTGCTAATTTTTTGAAACTACCAAAACCAGATAGTTTCTCTGGGCATGGTTTCCGAAGAACTTTCGCTACGATTTTAGTTGATGCGGGTGGTGATATCACTACCTTAAAGATGCATGAGTGCTGGAAGTCCACAGCGGTACCAGAAGGTAATATTAATGACTCCACACAAAATAAAGTGAATACTGCTAACACATTTTTTTTTCTCCTATTAGTTTCAAGTGTCGAAAACCATAACGAAGAACATCGATTGAACATTCAGTGCAGTGGACAATATCAACACTTCTGGTAATTTTCCTTTGCACAGGTTCGTTATATCAATCCGATTTACGCTTCCTTTAATTGTTCACCCCTGATGGCCCTGGTTGCGCAATGGAATCAGCAACACTCTTTCTTTTATTGGCCAAACGTGATGGTCCGGGTTGTGCAAAGGAAGTACATGGTTGAACCCCATTCCTATTTGGGTATGGTTTTGCGGCACAGCCTCTTGCGTCTCTGAAGGTGGGGTAGTTAATAGTATCCTTACCCAACACGCGGTTCTTTTTATGCCGAAGTAGAGATTCCTTTCTAGAAAATGTTTTCAAATATTCAGATTGAAACATTGTGTAACAAAGCAAGTGTATGAATAATCGTATAAATGGTAGGGTAGTGTTACGTGTTTCATAACTTACTTATCTGGTGGATGTATCAATCAATACAACTTGTACAAAATAGATTAAAGCGCTATCTTACATGTAGGTTAAGGAGTATTTTCCACGATGTTGCCAGCGGAAATTTGGTTTACTTAATCTAAAACCACTCAATATTATTATTAGTCTAAATACAAATGAAAAAACATACAATTGAAGCAAAACATGAAATTTGTATGTCTAAGAAATAAATTTAATGTATATATGCGAGAGAAAACATTTGTCCTAAAAAGAAATTAAAGAGGAAACATTTGACTAGTAATTGGTAATTCACGTTGAATAGGTTGTTATAAATAGCCTGCAGTGGATAATACATATATCTGTTACTTTTAATTAAAAAATAAACGTATCTTATATCCAAGAAATGTGTCGACCAATGGAAGACATGTCGGCCATCTTGAACGTGTACTTTAGCTACTGATAGTTTCTTCAAAATGGATCCTCGACGTCTTCCTATGGGGACATTGCATGCCACGGGGCTGAAGAAGTCACCTCCGTTCTTTGTCTTTGTTGCTAAAGAGACGTCGATGCGTCGTAGAAATATAAACCCTCAAAACAATTGTTTGCTCATCGCGAGAGTCGAACTACTGAAAGCTGGCATGCTAAATATGCACCATTGGCTCTCGCCCACCGAGCTTTGTTAGATATGTAATGAAGAATGCTGTATATATATATATATATATATATATATATATATATATTATATATATATATATATATATATATATATATATATATATATATATATAGAGGTTGCAGTCAAGGTAGATAAGCCAGGAAACTAAAACCCTTAGCTGCTGAGTCAAGCTTTAATTCTTTATTCCTTTATCAAGACAAACTAACGTGAGTCATTAATTAAAGTTACACATATACACAAAACATTTTTAATACATAACAAAAACATTGCTACTAGTCAACGATACAATAACGATTATTTTAAAAATGTGGGTGCCTATGTATCATTGCCGGAACATATCTAAATATAGATATGTTTCGTTAGTTCGTCTTGATAAAGGAATAAAGATTTCCGAAAACTCAACTCAGTAACAAAGGGTTTTCCTTTCCTGGCCTTATCTACTTTGACTGCAACTTTAATTATCTAAATTAGTCATTCAAGATTACCGCCCATATATATATATATATATATATATATATATATATATATGTATATATATGGATGCCCACGAGATCACTTTCCGGCTGCCATTTTTTTATTTATCTATCGATTTAAATACAACTTGGCAGGGTTGTTACTCTAACCAAGCGTCACCTTTAGGAATTTTTGACAAGCATTTCCGACTTCCGGTCTCACCGGAAATGACCTTAACTTTTGATTTTTAAATGATACCCCCTGTATATTTTTTGTTTTTCGGATTCTGGAGGTCATTTTACGGCCGATTGCGTAATATTTAAATCGATTTTTTTCCAAATGTAATTTTAAAATTAAATTTTATTTTCTCATCCAGAGTGCCATGACCATCTTAAAATCATTCTACATACTTAACTCACTTCCAGAAAAATGCAAACGCATTTTTATCTTTGTTAAATTTTTTACTAGAACGTTCTAAAGTTTATTTTTGCCGCATTATGGGCGCGTCTGAAAGTTGTTTTTAAAGCAGCACAATTTTAATGCATTGCTTTGCGTATTTTCCCAATTTTTTCAGACAACGATTGAACAAAATTTATTTTAAAGCAAACAGAGTGTAATAATTTTAAACAGTATTAAAAATAATTTAAAAAAATTAATAACATTAACAATAATATAACATTAACACTAGGTATTAGATTATAACTTTTGGACCTTTTAACCACCAATTAAATTTTCAAAGTGCTGCCCTTCCACCTCTTGACATTTCCTAACACGAAAAACGTTGTTTTCTACGACATTCCTAAGCATGTCGGGGGTAATGCTAGCAAATGCCGCTCGTATACGGTTTTCTAAGATGTTAAGTGTTGTTGGCGGTGTTCGGTAAACAATCTCCTTAATAGGGCCCCACAAAAAAAAGTCAAGAGGTGTAAGGTCAGGCGAACGAGGAGGCCACCGGATCGGTCCACGGGTAGAGATAACATGTTCTCCAAATCGTTCTTCTAAGTAATTTCTCACAACAATAGCATTGTGAGCCGGCGCACCATCATGTTGATAATAAAGGTGTTGATTATTTATTTCCAACGGTAATTCCTCCAAAAAATTTTCAATTTCATGTTGTAAAAAACACAAATATCGTTCTGCATTTAAATGCCCTTGGAAAAGAATCGGTCCCACAATACGAGTACCAATTATTCCAGCCCATACATTTACTCCAAATATCTCTTGAAAATTACCTTCCATCATTCGTTGTTCATTTATCGTTGACCAATATCTTGTATTTTGCCGGTTGAACATTCCATTATTGGTAAATCTCGACTCGTAAGAATACAAAATAGAATTGGCTAGGCTATTATCGGCATCGTTATGTTCCAAGAACCAGTTGCAATATACCAGCCTTCTAACAAAATCTCCCTCGTACAAATGTTGGTGAAGCTGGTACTTAAATGATTTGTATCCATGTTTCTTCAAGATCTTTCTTGCTGATTCTGCGCCAATGTCTAATTCAAAGGCAATTTCCCTTGTGGATGCTGTGGGGTTTTGAATGACATATGCTATTACATTTTCTTCCGTTTGTTTATTAATAATAAAATGTTGTTGCAAATTATCTGGTTCTTGGCGCATTTTTCTTATAAGGTAGATAATGTATTGTCTTGTAGGATGATGAAGACGCTCAGGATATTCTTGCCGATAAACTCGTTCGGTTTCCTCTGAATTTTTGGCACAATGTCCATACATAATAAGTATATCAACCTGCTCACTCTTGGTAAACATTTTTGTTAATTTTATAATTAAACTAAGTACAAACTTTAATTTAATTTTTAAGTAAAATATTAGATTTATGTTAATAAACAACAACCTTTATTATTACCTGTCAAACTTTTAAATTTACCATAGTGTTTCCATGGCAACCTAGCCACCTATTGTTTTCATGGCAACTCTGATGTGCTGTGACATAGAAAGTGTATTTTATTAATGAGTAAGACGTAAATATAAAATAAAATGTTTTAAATCGAAAATGGGTAAAATGACAAAACGTGTTATACGTCATTAAATTCGTTTTAAAATACTGCATTTAGTAGTTTTATGAAAGTGGTATGCTTCATTTAATTTTTTGAGCTACGGCAAAATAAAGTTTAGAACGTTCTAGTAAAAAGTTAACAAAGATAAAAGTGAGTTTGCATTTTTCTGGAAGTGAGTTAAGTATGTAGAATGATTTTAAGATGGTCATGGCACTCTGGATGAGAAAATAAAATTCAATTTTAAAATTACATTTGGAAAAAATCGATTTAAATATTAGCAATCGGCCGTAAAATGACCTCCAGAATCCGAAAACAAAAAATATACAGGGATGTCATTTAAAAATCAAAAGTTAAGGTCATTTCCGGTGAAACCGAAGTCGGAAATGCTTGTCCTAAAAATGACGTTTGGTTAGAGTAACAACCCTGCCCAAGTTTCATTTAAATCGATAGATAAATAAAAAATGGCAGCCGGAAAGTGATCTCGTGGGCCCGATATATATATATATATATATATATATATATATATATATATATATATATATACGTTTGGGCAATGAAAAAGAGTGTTGCTGATTCGTTTGCGCAACCATGGCCATCAGGGGTGAACAAAGTGTTGATATTGTCCACTGCACTTAATGTTCAATCGATGTTCCTCGTTATGGATTTCGACACCTGAAAGCAATAGGAGAAAAAAAAATTGTTAGCAGTATTCTCTTTATTTTGTGTGCAGTCATTAATATTACCTTCTGCTACCGTTGTGGACTTCTAGCCCTCATGCATTTTCAAGATAGTAATATCACCACCCGCATCAACTAAAATCGTAGCGAAAGTTCTACGGAAACCATGCCCAGAGTAACTTTCTGGTTTTGTTAGTTTCAAAAAATTAGCAATATCTCTATCCATTTTTATAAAGGAATTAATGCCAATTTTTTTTGTACATTTTGCGTTTCTTATCTGGAGGAAAACAATGTCACTTTTTACTTTTCGCTTAAATACATACTCTTTACACATTTCGTGAAACTCGCCAGTTATTTTAAATTTGCGTATAATTATTATTTTTGTATTAGGGACTGTAACAAGTAGTGTTGTTCCCAAATCTTGAATTTCGCTAATTTTCATGTTATACAGTTCAGTTGAGCAGTAAGCACCCATTCTTCCCATTATTAATGCGATCTAGAAAAGATATATGGTTAGTTCACATTAGTAAAAATATTTAACGTTTACTTTGTTGGAAGATATTTACCTTCTGGCGGGACTTCAAAACTTTGTTAATATTTCAGCTGCTTGTCGAACATCGGGAGACGTTTTAGTATGGATTTGCGAATGAAGTGAATTTAATTAGAAATAACAGAAAAATGATGGATGATTGTTACATCGACGTTTTCATGGTAACAAATAAATGTGTATAGCCAAGTCGCTTCGATGTTATGCAAACGTTAGTATTATCCGCAAATGCGAGAACGTCTAAGCGAAGTCAGAGATCAATTTTTTTCTACAACTCGACACTCTTAATTGAATGTTTTAGATGGATATTATGACAATATATAAAATAACAGTGATTTATTTTTATTAATTCCGATGCTAATGACAATAACAGTGATTAAGGAAAATTAGTGTGTAATGTATGCTATTAGTATTGTTTGTCGAGAACTGTAACGACTATATTATACTACAGTTGCGGACAAAATACATTTTTTATTTGGTGCAACTTTGTAAGTAAGACCTTGATATGAGATGTTAAAATTTCCATTACTACAATGTATTCTTATTATTCTCAACACACTAGATTCAAAATAATAACAATTCTAATAAATGCAATAATTAAGATATTGCAATCATGTGTTTTTCCACAACAAATATAAAATTTACATTTATATTCTTTCACTACAACATTTGAACAATCTAATCCTTTTTAACGATAATAACAAATTGTAATGGGTTTTCGGTGGTGGAAAGTGAAGCTTGCACTCAACGAAATCCAACACAAAAATTAAACCTTGCTTGGAAATATCTTATTTAAAGAAAGTTATAAGTTACGGTAATTATGAATATTTATGACCACTCCAGGACGGTCTGCGAATGTCGGTTGTCTTTCCAGGAGGTTGAAAAACGGATTCAAAGATAAACTATTGTTCAGGCGATCTTTGGGTCCACTCCTAAACGTATACGGTTTTCCAAACAGGCAGCGTCGGATTTCTCAGTGCAGGGAAAAATTCAGGGTCGAATCCTTATGGTAGAAGATGTACCTTAAATCGGGCGGACGGCGGATACGGTAGACAAGATCATAGCTCCCCTTGACAAACAAAATTCCTTCACCAATGATGGATGAAAATGAATGATTTTTAATAATTATGAACTCTGTGAATTTATTTAAATTTCACTGATTACGGTTTAATCAAAATTGTGCTCGGTAGCAAAGTAACTTTCTACTACTTGTCAAAATCAATTCAACTAAATTTTTATACTCGTAGCAAGTATTTACTAAGTTGAATTCTATTAATTAATTTTTACTAACTATTCTTTACCTCATACTAATTCACAAAATTTTCTTTCCGCCTAAACTTTATACAGTGAGAACGAAAGATAATCATTTTGGTAAAAGCATTTACTTAATAGAGTACGCAATCTAAAAGGGGGGAACGGCTGTAAATTCCATAAATTTAACGATGAGGCGACAGCGTAACTATTTGTTTTAATTGATATTAAATCAATTACTGAATTAATATTTCTTTCCTCATGCTAAAATTATTATTTGTGAAATAACAGAACGATTGATATAAAATTCGGCCAGTTTCCATTAACAAAAAGTAATTATTCTATCTAACTGTTTAATTAGTAGTTAATAACACTTATATCAACTCGAAATCATGCAATTACCGAAGCTGGTTACTGTTCTACACATCTGTCAAGGGTTGGAATATTTTATTACAAATAGTTCATTATATATAATGAGGACGAGATCCAATTCCTATTGTAGTTGTTTACCTCGTTTATATAATAGAATTTATTTCAGGTTTAACGTTAATCATTTATATAAAAATGTGATTTAACAATGGAATTTTGTACGAAGTGAATTAATCAATATTATAAAGGCGGTGTTAACTCTTACTTATTTTACTAATTTAAAACTCTCTTAATTAGATTGGATTTCCAATTCTATTTGAATGCTTTGGTTTGCTTATCTCTACTTGATATTACTGTACGTACTTTTTCATTTACAAGATACATTTTTAATATAAACCAAATTATTACTTCTCACGTGTACTTTTGGAATAACAAAAGGAAACCTGTATTTTTATTAACGGTTATTTATATTACTTGATAAGCTTTAATTTTGAAATAAAGAAAAATCTCTATTTACAATTAATGGCAATATCTTAGATCTTTTTGACTTCTGCTCAACATAAATGAACTTATTTTGGATAACTAACATTTACACTATAATTATTTGACCTTTATTGCGAGTTAATAAGTTACCTAATCTTACTTTTATCAATATTCAACGGTGAGTATTTAATTAATTTACGGACTTAATTACGGTTTTTGTTGGCGGAGTAAAAAGAAAAAAAAACTAATCTTCACAAAATTTTACTTTTGAACCATCATATTTACATTACAGATCATGTATTTTAAAGTGCGAATTTTCATTAGTAACATATTTTGGCAGCTCAAAACTGTCCAAATTATAATATAAATGATGATTTTAGTGATTTATGCTATACCTGTGACATAATGACTAAATTGATCTTATTCTTTAACTTGTCTTAGGTAAATTAATTTAATAATTCCAAAGATTATAATTTAATATTGTAAATAGTGTTACTTTTTCGTGATTCTACTCTTTTTGTTCATATTGTTAAAAATGTTTAGTTACCTAATTCATAAAGATATTTCTCATACCAACCTAGTTTAATGTTCATGATTGATAACACGGTGTTGACCGTTTAATTCACTTTCTTGATAAAACTGTGTGCGTCATTTACATTCTGTCCGTCTTGTAATTCGATAAGCTTTTTAAACTTGCTCTTAATAGTTTTATACTTTTAATGAATTTTTTTCAAACAATTATAATTTAGGTTAAATTATCTATTCTTTTTTAGTTCTGTATAACGAGGCATTATGTAAATAAAAAACAAAGACTTTTCTTGCAATAAATAAAATTTTAGTTCATTATTTTTTAATACTTGTGATTCCTCTTTTTTTGTTGGTATTGTTGAAAATTTTTAGTTAATTTTTTATAAAAATATTTCATATGGGAACATAGTATAATGCCCATGATTGATAACATGACTTCCTAATCTATTATTAATTGGGTGCTTATGTTTCATTTCCGGAACATATCTAGATATAGATATGTTTCGTTAGTTTGTCTTGATAAAGGAATAAAGATTTCTGAAAACTCGACTCAGTAACAAAGGGTTTTAGTTTCCTGGCCTTATCTATTTTGACTGCAACTTCAATTAGTGTTTACTTATCTAAATTAGTCAGTCAAGATTAGCCCATTTATATATATATATATATATATATATATATATATATATATATATATATATATATATATATAATATCATACATATTTATGCGTCACAGTAATTTTACGGTTGTTGGAAAATTTAAAATTAATATAGAAAATCAATAAAAATAGAAACAGGTAAAATAATATACATCATGAAAGTAATTATATCAAATGATGAGGAAATAATAAAAAACGCGAAATTATAAATGTGTCTACTTAAGTTGGAACCATATGGAAAACTTTTTTATTATTGGTTTTATGGAAAAAAAAGTTACTCTTCATGGTCTAAAATCCAAAATGCAACCTTTAGTTATTAAAATTGCCCAGTTATATACGAGGTGTAAAGAAATACGAATTTTGATCAAGAGTAATGTACCTTTATTTTTGACAATACAGAAGAATGTTATAAAGAAGAGTTATTTATAATTCAAAGCTATTTTCAAATTACACTCTTAATATAGAATCTGCCAATTCAAAGAGGAAATCAATAATTACTATGACTTGAGTGTGACGGGTATGTATATTTGACCAGGTATCTATCTATACTAGTTTGAATTGTTGAAAAATAATAAAATATTCTCTGAGCTATCTCCGTTTTAGACATGAAATGTTTGACACATAATGTTTTAATATAACAGCTTTTTAAGTTGGCTCGTGCGAAAACTGCTAAACTCAACGCCAGACAGAGGAAGTATTCTAAACATGAAACAGAAACTCTGCGCGATTCGTGCATATTAATAAACGAATTTGAATAGTTTAACTGAACTAAATAATGTGTATCCTAAACTCTTTCTCATTACAATCACATAGTAAACTTTCTACATGTACAAAAGATATCACTGAAAATAGCTTTTGATTTTGTTTTTAAATATAGTGACTAGGTAAGCATAGGGCCATTATAGAAAAAATTAATTAGAACGCAAAGATTTTGTTAGTAGGCATATATTTTTAACGGGGTACTAATAATGTTTTGAATGCTGGAAAAAATAATAAAATTGCTCGCCATTTAAGATAGTATTCATATTAAGGATAAAGTGAGAGAATCTCCAGCTATGGTTGATGAAAGAGTGAGAACGCATTCGGAGGAACAAGTAAAGCGGTTTACGCGCGACTGTTATATACTAATTTTTCTCATTCTAATGGAAAAATGCATTTACTAAAATAATGTACATTTAGCGGTAAAATTAAACAATAAATTAACAAATAATCAATCGCTAAAATAATCAATATGTACAAATCGTATTGAAAGTGAAAAAGGATTTGCATTTTCAAATAAACGTTAAATTTAAATTAAATAGAAATTTTAACGTGATTTAAACTAGCGTTCTAAATATTATACTATTAAATAGCATCTTCTAGAACGTTTCCATCTTTAACCTGTGATATTTATGTAAAAATGCATTGTTTAGAAAAATTATTTATTTATGCTATACGTAAGGTAAGATATATATTTATATTTAAATCATTAATTTTTGAGGGAATCTGAACAAATAAGAACTATAGAAAGTGTATTAATTGCTAGTTCATGTTCATAAGTTGTTGATATAAATAGTAGGGGTTGTGACCCTAGAGTAGATAAGTCATATGTATATCTGCTGGAAGTAGATAATACATATAAATATTTTGATTATAAAACAAACATATTGGTATATATTCATTTGCCATTAAAAAGTTATACAATTAAAAATTGAAATAAGTATAATAACTTATTATTATTAAACAATTAGCTGAAGCAAAAAACAAGCACGACATACAGCATGAAAGTAATTATATCAAATGGCCAGGGAAAACATTGGAATGTAAAAAGTACATTTATTATAAAGTGCATGCTTATAAATAGCACGAATGTGATAACCCTGCAACAGGTAATACATCTATGATAATTACTTTTTAGTATTTAAAAAAAATTATTCATTGCAGCATATGCTGTCTGCATTTTGATATTGAGGAATGGATCAAAATCTTTAAAATGATCTTTTATTGAGTAGAAAAAGATGTTTTAACTGATGGTACATTGTTTGACAAGTTATACTGTTTAAGATTGATGAAAGCGTACAATATATTCATACGTTTACATTTTATTTATAAAATTAAAGTAGTAAACATATAGTTGCAATATGTAATAACATTTGCATAGAAACGATATTTGTATCAATATGTAACCTTTATTACGTATAATTTAATACTCGAATGCAAAATGAATAAAGAATTGTAGCACTTGTTTATAACAGCAATTTCGCTTCACAGTATTCCTAGACAATCCGGTGAAGTAAAAAATAAGCACAATATACATCATCAAAGTAATTATATCAAATGGTGAGGAAAGAATAATAAACAGGTATGTGAAAAGCTCATTTATTGCGAAATTACATACATACAATGTATTTTTCTAAAGTGCATGACTGATAACACATTCATGACCTTTTAATATCACTTTTGACCTTTTATAATCATCCTGAGAATATATATATATATATATATATATATATATATATATATATATATATATATATATATATATATATATATATATATATATATATATATATAATTATAGAATCAAATTATTGGCGTACTTTAATTATAAGTTTATTGTATCGGCTTAAAATATTATAAAAACCTTCTTTATTGATTCAGTCATTTTCGTTTGATTACAAATTTTCAGGACTAACTATTAACAAAATTTCTTTAAAGTTACAAATAAAGCTAAATTAAAACAAATGTACTTACATCTTAGAGTAAATTTTGTTAAAAGTTGTAAAATATAATTGTGATGTGAAAAAACAATATGTCAATTAGAATATTCTCTTAACTGAGTAAATTAAATTAGTAAAGGACACATCTAAATCAAGTAGGTAATAATTATTTAAACATGCAACTATATGAAAGGTTATTTTTATATATTTAGAGTGAATTATTTGATTTTAAGATTTTGTAAATTAAAAATAGACCTGAATAACTAGTTATTATTATAAGTTTTTGTTATGAACGAATAAGTTCAAAAGTACTCTAGCAAAGTACAGGTCGTAGGTTCAAATCCTACTCGAGGTAAACTTTTTATTTATGTGTTTAATAAAATTAATAATAATTTTTAATTACATATTTACCTTTGAACTTATTCGTTCATAACAAAAACTTATAATAATTTAATATTAGTCAATTTGCTTTGGTATGTGTGAATCTTTGCGATATTGCAGGCTCACATTCCATTAATATAAGTAATTTGAATGTAATCCCATTATATTTAGAATTTACATCAGTTCTACATACATAAAGACAAAATTTACATCGATTGGGGCTTGAATCTCGATAGCGCAGTTGGTAAGCACGGTACTCTAGCAAAGTATAGGTCGTAGGTTCAAGTCGTACTCGAGGTAAGCTTTTTATTTATGTAAATTAATAATAATTTTTAATCTGAATAGCTAATGTTTAAATTGTTAGTGTCTGACCTAAAATTCATTGTTTCATTATTATTGATATGGAACATTTCAAGGAAGATTCATTCATTATATTTTTCTGACTTGTCAATGATTTTTACATCGTTAAATTTAATGGTATGGTCTAAATCTAAACTGTGAACTGCTAGAGCACGTCTCTTTTTTTTTTGTAATTTACGGTCAAGTGACCGTTTATGCAATGCTATTCTACTTTTAAGCATAAAAGTGACTGTAAATTTCAAAAAAAGGAATGTGCTCTAACAGTTCACAGTTTAGATTTAGATCATAGCATTAAATTTAACGAGGTAAAAATCATCGATGAGGCAGAAAACTATAATAAAAGACTCTTCCTTAAAATGTTTCATATCAATAATAATGAAACAATGAATTTTAAGTCAGACACTAACAATTTAAACACCAGTTATTCAGGTCTATTTTTAATTTACAAAAACTTGAAATCAAATAGTAATTCACTCTAAATATATAAAAACAATCTTTCATACAGTTGCATGTCTTAATAATTATTACTTGATTTAGAATTGTCCTTCATTAATTTAATTTAGTTAGTTAAGATTATATTCTAATTGACATATTGTTTTTTCACGTCACAATTATATTTTACAACTTTTAACAAAATCTACTCTAAGCTGTAAGTACATTTAAGTTTTAATTTAGCTTTATTTGTATTTCTAATGAAATTTTGTTAATAGTTTAGTCCTGAAGAAGTTTGTAATCACAAACGAAAATTTGACTGAAAATCAGTAAAGATTTTGTATATTTTAAGCCGATACCCAGTAAACTTATTTTAATATATATATATATATATATATATATATATATATATATACAGGGTGACAGAAAAAAAGTGCCATGCATAGTGCCACACGATAGAGGACACTAAAATAAGAAAAAAAGTTCCTATAAACTTAGGTCAGTAACGCCTTCGTTTAAAAGATATAGGGTGTTGAAGTTTAATTATTTTTTTGTTTTTTTTAATATCTTTTAAAAGCGGATTAGAGTTTAGCTCCATCCAGCGGTATATTAAATAGATGTAGGTTCCTGCAAATGTCATGGCAGGAAAACTTTAAATTTGAAATGGGTTCTAACAAGGTTTACATTCTATACTCTAGACGCCTACCATACGATTCCAGACGACTACCTTCGGGTTCCAGACGCCTAGCTTCCGGTATGTAGATTTTTCTGTAAAAACAGGTGTGAAAAGTAAAACGCATATTATGTGAAACCATTTTATTAATGTGATTCAATATACAACTTTATTAAGCTTCATATGATAATAGTTTAAGCACAATACTAGTAAATGGTTTATACTCAATTAATACATCATGCAAACGCAATATCCCGAAATATCGGCGGCAAAGGCCGAAGATGCTTCAACTTCTAATTTTAAATCAATAACTACATTATGAATACTCTCGTTTTGACGAGTGCAGTTAATTATAGATATCGGCTGACTATTAAATTGTTCATAACTAAGCATAGAAGCTTTTGGCGAGTAATGTTGCATTAGTTTAGTAAAGTGCTTATTGTAGAATTCTTTTCCTGCAAATTGGTAGGTTTCCGACCCTTTTCGAAGATTGACCGCATGGCCTTGGTAACTTCTACGCCCGTTTTTGTTTTTAATCCTTTACTCCACAGTTATTTCGAAAAACAGTCGATAACCACTAAAATATACTTGTAGCTCTTATTTTTTGGTATATGTGTTAAATTCGGCCAAATCTGCTTGTCAGAGGATATCATATCCCTTAATTATTTTGCTACTTCGTTTAAAATTTTTTCTTGCGGGTTTGTGCAATTCACTGACGAGTTGTAATTTGGACATGGTACTAATTTGTCCACAATTTTTTTAAGTTGAAGTTTTTCCTCCAACACTAAATAAGCGTTAAAGTTTCCTTTAACAGCTTTCTGAACTGCTTGCAGATAAAAATCAAGGTATCCTTTACTTATAGCATCACCATCTTCTTCCGAATTCGCCAACAGTGTCAAACGGTTTCCATCCAAATTCAACCTTGTTGATAAATAGTATTGCTTGGTAATGACATCTTGAGGACTTATGGGGTTGGCAATATTGCTGAGTCTCTTATTCTCGATATCGAATTGATTATCATCAATAAGTTCAAATTGAGGGGTTAATTTCTTAAATTGCTACTGGGCATGTGACCGTTCAAATTTATCAAGGGGCGTTTCAGTTATGATATGTCGACATCAATGCATTCTGATTTATATTGTTCAGAAAACGAGTGTTGGTCTTTCAATGTATCCATCTTCATACAATTCTTCTACGATTGATATTATATTATTTACGGCACCTGTGTTTCCAGCCAATTTTTCTGCTCACAATACTTCTAGATCACGAATTAGTTCGTGTACACCATTGCAATACTTATATTCAATCGGTCTGTTTGTTAATTCCTTAAAAAATATAGCTCCACCTCTCTTGGTTGTGGGTGATGATGATGCTGACAGCAAGAGTTTGATTGTTTGTGTATACTTTTGCTGCGGCTTCCTCGAATCTGCCCACTTACATCATAATCTCGTCTTGCAACATTCGTATCTTCTAAAATACATTTATAGTTCTTTCTATCTCTTGAATTTACTAGATTTAAATCGAGTTCATTCATAATAAGCAGATCATATAAACCTGGAGTCCCTTTATACGTGACAACTTTAATGATCATATCGTTTCCTTTAATTATGATGTGGGTATTACCAATTGTCCATTTGTCTGTTTTGGTGTCGTAGTGAACTCCATAAGTGTGATCAATAGCACCTTCAAGATCCCTCATAATACGTTCAACATATATACGAGATAATTCGTGGTACTGCTCGAGAAATTCTTCGAATATGGGTTTATTACGGGAATCACCTGCGATACTAAGAAGATGATCAGGAGGACTTGGAGGGAGATTTATTTGAAAAAACGGAAGCTGAGCTATGGGGCTTGTAGCACTCTTCCTTGCTAATGAGGTTGAAATGAAGTGTGGAGCTAGCGGGCTAGTAGGAGTAGTAGCATGCTTTCTTCGAAATATGAACGAAGGCGGTTTTTAGGTTTAACGTCAACAGACTGCTTTTTGGGCGTTTTTTTACCAGGATGCATTTTATTCACAATTTCAGTTAAAGATTCTATTAGAGGTTTATAAGTACTTTCAAACGTTCTTTCATTATCAATGCGGGCAGTTTGAAAACTGTTATATTTCTGCTGTATTATTTTACGAGTCTAAATAATTTTTCGCTTTAATATCATCTGCTTATTATCCATTGTAGCAAAATTGGGGTTTGAATAGATATCTGTTAATACCTAAACGGGTGAGTAACTACTAAACCAGTGAAAGCAGGTTAAGGTATTATATAGGGTGTAACAAGACAGGTTCCAGTTTACCCTGAGCTACTTAAACTGAACAGTTAAGGTGTTATATATTCATCAAACCTTTTTCTATAGCAAGCATTATTGACTTCAGCATCCTTATTTATGACTATGGAACCAAACGGATCTATCCAGCACTTTTGAACACATATCTCGAAACAATGTCATGCTTATGGTGGGGCTTATATGATCCTCATACACATATTTTAGGTTTAATTCATCTTGCTCAAATAATATAATTAGATTCGCATTATCACAAATTAATTGCTTTGGAATTTTAGAGTAAGTTTGATCCAAATAGAAACAGTCAATATCGTTATGTCTTCCCATAGAAAAATATGCACTTATGTTATTTTGATTTTCACAGGCAACATCATCAAAGATAAAAATAGAGTTTGCTTTTGCACAATGCGGTTCAATCACATCTTGATTATCACTGAATGTAAAGTAACCTATATCCTTTATCGGAAGTAGGATTTCCTGTAAAAGTTTGTACTTGTTTTGATTCAATGACTTGGAGTATACGTATACATGTTTAAATTTCAAACCATTTTTCTCAGTAAGAAAACTAATCATTGCGTTTGTTGGAGGGGCCACATAGAATGCCACGTATACTATTAGGAAGCAAATCGTCATGTTTTGAAGTACCAGATTTTTCATCAAAGTCATGATTTTGAATTGGAAGTTTTTGTTTCTACGCAACTACTATCATCTTTGATGAATGAAATAAAACTAGACGAATAATTACAACATTTTTATTTATATACTGGACATAGAGATTATAATTTTTCACTTCTCGGGTGAGTGGGTTGTACTGCACAATAGTATCGTGGAGAATAAGACCATAGGTAACGATTCCATTATCGAAAGGTGTTAGAGATTTCATTTCCATTTGATGTCTACTGTTGAGTTCTTTAATGATTCATTTTGTTTAGAGCAGTCCATTACAAATACTGGACATGACTTGAATTCGGTGTAGTTGAATAACGCATCTGTATTATCTTCACCATAGTAGTAACATCGGAATTTCAAAAAATTGCGATAGGCATGTAAGTATTGGTTAGCACTGAAGTTCAAATGCATTGCTTCATAGGGATAATACTCGGAGTTCAGTTGTACTTTAAGGTTTCTGATGTTAATGTGATCAAAATTTTCGGCTCTTGCAGACTGTGTGCACCTTTTGCCTTGTTAAAATGCAACAATTATCCAGCGTGATTTTTCCAGTTGCGTTGACGTTTTTTTTGGGCCATATATCAGAGGTTGCTTGTTTTAAAGCAGGTAATTCATATAACTCCCATTGATGAAATGGAACAGTAATAATAGAATTCTTATTGATTCCTCCAAACAAGTCCAGTTTCGCGGTATCACTAAGGGTTAAGTGTGGTACTTTCCATTGAATTTTATTTAGGGTTATTTCCGCATCAACGTCACCATAGTAGCAGTTGGTATCGCTTCTAGATCGAATTAAAATCAACTCTTGAAGCATATTCACGATCACTTGACGATAATCCTCCATTATTCCAAATATGTGGTTCAATGGTGTGCATACTGTAAAGGATTTTTCGCCATTTTTCATTCCTTGGTGACCACCCCAAATGGCTTAATGCTTTGCTATTGCTTGTCGTATAAGAAATATATACTTTAAGTATATATTTTCTTTATGATTGTAGACCTGAATAAGCTAAATTTGGCCTATCGTGCTAAATCACTCAGGAACACCCAGGAGGATGGATAGAGGGATAATGAATTGTTAATAGATGCCTATGAACAGCTACCTTAAATTTTCTCATATCATAAGTGAGAGGAAACCAGGAACTAGGGAGATCATTCCAGAGTTTAGAAGCCGTGTAGAAAAATGTGGATTGCGCCCGTTTGGTACGACAAGTGGAGATTTGTACTGCATACTGATGATGTGATTGAGCGAACCGAGTGTTTCTCGCAAAGATAGCCCGAGATGGTATCAAAGAATATAATTCAGTAGCACAATAGCCGTTGTAATAACGATAATACAAAGAAGGAACTGAAACCATCCTTCTATGCTCAAGGGACTGTATGTGAGAAGATAAGGACGGGCCATTTATAAGCTTAATCGCTCTCTTTTGAATACGATCAACGATATCGAGAGCGTATTGGGGAGCACTAACCCAGAGGTGAGAATTATATTCCAGAAGAGGCCGAATTTGGGCCTTATAGAGCATGATGAAGGGAATTCCACAGAAGACGTAGAGATCGTATGGAGCTTTGAGGAGTGGTACTAGTTCGGGGGAACATTTCTTTAAGACAATAGCTGGGATACCGTCAGGGCCAGTCGCCTTATTGAGATCAAGCCTACTGATGATCGATTCCAAGAGCTTGCACCGAAAATGAATTGGTTTTATGGCGTATGAAGAAGAGTTGACTAGGGCACATCTTTTCCAGAATCATTGAGACACGAGTTTGATGCAAACAAATCCACAAAAACATTGGCTTTGTCTAGAGAATCAACAACTACCGATCCGTCAATAGATGAAAATGTTCAAAAGTTTTTACTAATGGCTTTAACTAAAGACCAAAATTTACGACTGCCTAAAGGAGATGTAGCTAGTTCATTGCATTTTCGTTGTTCGAACAACTTTTTAGTTTTAGTGATTTTACGTTTGCAGATATTTCTAGCACCAACGTATTCTACATGACTGTCGACCGATTTATTAGATTCCCATTTAATGTAATATTTATTTTTCAAAGATATTGCATCAGCACAAGCCTTATTGAACCAGCGTTGGGAACGTGAATAACTTATACGGTACTGTTTTTTGGGAATGTATAACTCCATTCCCACGAGGATGACTTCAGATACTGAAAGAGCGATGTCCGAAGAAGAGGACGACTTAAAACAATATTCACCCCATGGAAAGGTTGTAAAGAAATCCCGTAGATCACTCCATCGAGCTGACTTAAAACACCACAAGATTCTATCGGTTTTGCGAACAACAGTGGAATTAGGTACAGTAGAAATGATTTCTATTAGACAATGGTCGGAAAGACCTAAAGGCGAAAGAACGGAAGTTTTATAAACAAGAGGGTCCGATATAAGAAACAGATCTAGAAGATGTGGAGTATAGTTAGGGTTATCAGGGATTCTTGTGGGTTCAGAAATCATTTGTGTGAGATCACATGAAATAGCAAATGTTTCTGTACTATGACCACCGGGATTTTTAATAGATGAAAACTGAAGCCAATTAGAGTTATGAACATTGAAATCGCCTACAATTGAGATATCGCAAGATGGAAACTGAAACTTTCATACTAAGGTAATCGAAGAAGTCTTGAAAGTTACTGTCATTGGGAGACCTATAAACGCAACAGTAGAATTTCACAAAATTAGAACCAGAATGTTTAAACCAAATCACGTCAAAATTTTTATTTTCTAAGGAACAAACCCTCTTGCAAGCAATTCTGTCCTTGATGTAGGCACATACATCTCTTTTATATCTAAAGTTGGAGTGAAGGTGGTATTGAGGAAATTGCAAGTCGGGTGACTCGGAGCTTTCAGAGACTTGTGTTTCAGATAGAAACAAAACATCAGGTTGTAATTGTTTAAGATGTTGGTGAATAGCATTAAGATTAGACCTGATACCGCGGATATTGCAGTAGTGAATCAGAAAGTTGATACTTCCGATGACCGAGGTCGCTTGGGCCCTGCCCTCTCGGACATCCGAATGGGGCAGGATTTTACGTCCGGCATTTATTACTCTAGAAACCACAGCCATCTTATTTTTTAATTTGGATCTTTTAATCCGATAGGAAGACAGTGAGGGCGAGAAGGAAGAATAAGGATGAGAATAGATTAAGGATGATGGAAAAGGTAACCGGCAGCCCTTACCGAGCTCAGAAAATCAGAGACCCAATATTAAGGAGCCCATGGTAAGGGTGGTAGTACCTCTCCTGCTGGCATGGGGTATACATGCCTACCACCTTCAAACAGGATTTCGGCAAACGTCCAATCCTTAACCGCCTAACTCATAACGAATCTCTTCGAAAAGGAAGTTGGGGAAATTATTGGTTAAGTTGCACGATTTTCCTTCACCTTCTTCTTTCAGCTTACCTTCTATGTACAGAAAACCATCATAAGTAGCTGTAATTAGATCCTGACTTTGAATTAAAATGCGTATTTCTTCGGAAGGTCCATACTTAGAAGAGCCATACGGAAGATAGGTGTGAATATCTGATTTAATTATAGCATCATCAAAATGTACGTTTTGAAAGATGTTTAATGATTCGGTCATTGTGTAGATGTTAACCACAATGAGGGTTGATGACTAATTAAAGATTTATTATAAGGATGATGTCTTTTATATGAATTTCTTCTCAAACCTATGTGAGCGTACCGCTTTAAATTAATTGTTACTAATTATGCCTCTGAAAAGCTTAATTACAACATATATATTACATTACAGTTTTTCAAATTCATATAAATTTTTCAAGAAGGTAAATCTATCACTATAAATACTTTCATTGTTATACAAAGAAAATCCCTTCTTCATATTACATTAAATATTGCATTTTTTAAATTACATGCGCACTTTTGATTGCAAACCTATTGTTTTATATAAAGCAAATTCATTGTACGTAAGGCTATTTATAGCGAAATCTTTAAAGTCTTACTATTTATGCAGTGTAGTTTTGGGAAGCTTTATTGTTAAAATTATTAAAAATAATTACTAGATTTTTAAAGAATGCAAATGCATTGTGTGTTTTATACAAAGGAAATCCCTATTAGCTTGAATATTACATTTTTTATACATTCCTACAAATTTTTAAGAATGCAAATGCACTATTAACAAACAAAGAAAACCCACTGTTCAATAAAACATTGACTTTTTCCGCATTATATATTTTAGATGAATACATATGCATTCAGAGGACTTCGAGACAGCAACACAATAACTTTCACGTTGCGATGTGTGTAAGCGAAACATTTTATTGCGCAAAAGAGATAGACAGTAAACAATTACACTTCATTCATAAACTTTCAAGGTCTCTTACTTACACATATTACAAATTTATTTAACAATTCTTAGAGATACATTAATATTTTAATTCTTCATCTAAACTAATTATTTACCACATATTACTGGAAGGTTCATACATCACTAAAATGTGCGTTTTGAAACATGTTTAATGGTTTGGTCACTCAGAACTTTCAATCCAATTGATGTTAAAAAGTATTTCTCTGCAGATGTTAACTGCAATGATGGTTGATTAGTTCTAAGCGTACCGTGAATGGTTCACTTTCACCAAAGTCTATTAACTCTCCGTTTTGATTTGTCAATTTGACTGTTATATTACTTATTATGTCTATGTTTACTTCTAAATATTGAGTATTGGTTGGAATTTTATCCAAACGATAGCCCGAGGGGACGGAAACGTCAATTTCATATATTATCTTCGCAGGTTTACCGTTTCGAAAAGATCCCTTTATAATGTTGCACTCTACATGTAGATTAGTGTGTTTAATTACTTTGATGTCTAACGCGGATGTATGTAAAATATTCGCTTCTAATATTTTAGGCTCAAAACCGAGCATGCGGCCAATGCTACTCTCTTTAGTAAAACCGATCTCAAATGAACTGTTTATCTTACACTTAAGTGTATTGTTGTTTGCCCTAATAAAAAAATTTTCTGTGGGTAACTTTAATTTCAGGTAATCACTAATTTCACCTAACCCATAGGCACCGTGTGGAATATTAATCACTCGCAAATGAGATGAATTTGTTCTAAAATAAAATCTACTGTTGCCCGTATAAATGTTTGTAATGCTGTTGCACCAGTAAAATCCCACCAATTCGACTACGTATTTCTTCTTCAAATCTAGCTCTATCGGTGGATAGAAGTTACAGCTAGCTATGATACCAACACCTTCTAAACTGAATGTTATTGACATAACTGAGAAAATTTAAGGTTGTATCGATTATTTGTATAGAAATTGTAGGCATAAGTGCCCACAAATGATGCTATTAAATTCCTGATCTTGATTGTAATTATAATAAATTTTACATCCCCGAAAGTAGTTAATCACTTCGACTGTGGTCAAAGATTACCGGAACTATCGTAATACCATACCTTTTTACCACGCTTTTTGTAGCAAACCCAAGGTGTACCCGGTCCGCTCTGACTATCTAAGTTTTTGATTCCAGATACATTTTTCCATAGTAATTTACGCAGGCTATCTCTCATAAAATACCCCTAAAGTATGGTACATCTTTTGTGTATTTCTTTAAATCAATATATGTTAACGCTCTTGCGGGTAATCTACTCAGTTTTTTGGCAGCACCACCACCACCAGGTTTGTATGGTTTTAGATAAAGTGCGCCGCCAGCGATCGATTCCATCATGCGATTATGGCGCGATATCTCTTTTTGCAATTTTTTGGCATTTTTTGCATCATTGACTGCTTGGCAATTCCCGATGCGCCGTCAGCTAAAGCACCGATTGCTGATAATCCTGCGAATAACGGAATAAAAAATGGTTAAAACACCTCCTTGTTTAGGTAAGAATTACTCTAGGAACTTTAATGTGTTTCTTCCCCCCCCCCCCAACCTTTTTACTACACGTTTTGTCGTTGACAGTGCTGACTTTATTGTGTCGGTGAAATCTCCGTTAGCTTTAATTTTTTTAGCTATTGTTTTTCGTACATGCAATAAACTTCCACCGTTCTTCTTCTTCTTGGACCGACTTTTACACCCCATTCTAAATTTTCTCTTTGCTTTCGTGGCGGTACCGACTGCTAAAGCTGCAGCTCGTTCACCTAATGTTGCATCTGCCGATTTAAAGCGTTCCTAAGCTTTTTCTTCTAAAATTTTATCTGCTCTATGTCTACTTTCTAAATCTCGGTAGTCTCTATAACTGATATCAGCAGTTTGCATTGCGCATCTAATTGATTAATACCGGCGTCACCGCGTGCGAGTCGTTTCTCTGATTTTGTACCGGAACCACAATACTGGTAACCGGGTATTCACTAAACCACCTGCACTCTTCCGCTTCTTACCTATCATTGTTCACGTTGAGGGATAGGGCAGAGTATTTATACCTAAAATCGAGAGCGTAAAAACTTTATTTTTAGTAAATGCTATACATTAGATAAGCAGGGTGATAGTACAATATTTCCATTAAGCATACAGTGTTATGTGAATTAATATTATACTTGGCATTTATAACATCATGAATGTCTTTATAAATGCATCATCACCGAATTCCTTCTTACGAAGACGACGGTAGTCACCACTTGTCGTATGAACCTTTCATAGAAACACGCCAGATTGTAAGATTCAAGAAATTCTAATCTATAGCTTATTATATCCTTCAAATCGAATAGTTCCTCTATGTTATGGGCATTGAATGTACACGAACAACAGTATCCTTTAATCAATTCCCAATTGTAATAAATACCGAGATTGCTAGATAGAGATTCGTAATCTTGCTCATGTATTATATCCTCCTCGTTTACATGTGACCAATCAATTTGACTATCAATTTCTTGGGATCGGTAAAATTGTATTTCTACATATGAATACCATCTTAGAAGTTCATTCCATTCCTTCACGTCTAATACCACATTATCACTGTTGCCACATCCCATACGCACTACTGGTGCAAGGTTAAGGTGTGTACTGTATCTAATTTCAATATGCGTATCGTTCGATAGTTTATAGGAAGCACAATCGATTAGCTGCCTGTTTATACACCTCATCCCTATGTTGAAATGATGATGAGGATGACCAGTTGGAATAACCTTAATCTTGTTTCTCTTCATTTTTGCTACTACTACTACTACTATTACTATTTTGACAGCATGAACAACAAAATGTTGAATTATTATTCATACTGTTACTACAGTGGTATGAAGTATCCGGCAGTGAACCTCCAGATCGTTCCAGGAATGATTTTATTGCTGCTTGCATGACTTTACTAGTCCACAACCGCACTACGACTAAACACTATTTTCGAAATGAGCATGTTTACAAATGTTATGTTTGTGGTTTTTCCGACTGCATCCAGACTAATTATGAATACATCCTTTGTATTTAGCATCGTTTTAAATTCCTCAATTCGATTTTCTTCTTTGAAATACTCGTAAAAGCGCTGAGGCAAAACACATTTAAACTTCTCTGTTTCTAACACTATACGTTCACCATGCTTCGTATTAATTACTATCATATTAATAACTTTATATATTTTCGATATCTCTAGGTTACATGCATTTTTATAGAGTTTACAATAGGTGCTTTGGTTTAACCCTACTAATTCCATGTTTAACAACTTACTAACCAACTGATCTCAACACACACACACACACACACACACACACACACACACACACACACACACACACACACACATCACACATACGAACAGACCCTTTCTACATCATCTCAAAATTACCTACTACAATAACAACATCAACACACACACCACACACACACAGACACTTACTTTACAAGTGTGACCTTAATATGTTACTGACTTTGAAGCATCAGTCTGAACAATGGATCGCCTTTGTTCTTGAAAGTTGATTTCTCAAAATTGAGCCTGACTTGAGCTAGATAACAATCTATGTTTAGAAACTATGACTAACTCGACCAGAACAATGGATCGCCTTTGTTCTTTTACCAGAGGTGTGACCTTGAAAATTATAAGCATAGCCTTGAAGCGTCGTTGAACAATGAATCGCTTTGTTCTTGAAAATTGATTTCTCAGAATTGAGCCTGAAAAAGGTGGGGGTTATCTAGATAACAATATATTAACAATGTATTTTTATAAATTATGACTAACTCGGTCGGAACAATGCATCGCCTTTGTTCTTTTCTCAGAGGTGTAACCTTGAAATGGGGGGGGGGCGGCTACTTGTGTTGCGAAACAGCTATCTGTTTTGAAACGGTCCTGTTTTAAAGGCTACCTGTTTTAGGAAACGGCTACCTGTTTTGGGAAACGTCTATCTGTATTTGGGGAACGGAACCACTTGAGGTCAGTGCACTTTGCTGGGGAGGCGTGACCTTACAAAGTAAACTTCCAGGAATTGCTTGATGACCTTGAAATATGCTTAGCATAGACAACAATCTGTATGATACCTCAGCGCTTGAGACAGAGGTCAATGAACTTCCTGGAATTGATTGGGGGCATGACCTTAAAAATTTCTGTCAAATTAACACTCAGCTAGAGCATTGATTGGTGATCTTGACCATTCCTTAGACTGATAAACATGGCCTTGAACCATTGACTTGATCAATTTTTCAATGACCTTGAAAAACAATCTAGTAACTTTTCTAGTGACTTTTTAAAATCAAGTTCCTTCAATGACCTTGAGGAATATACTTCCATGCATGGAGCGTGTGACCTTGAAGCGAGGGGGGTGTACGTATAAGGACGACCTTGAAGGTAAGAAATGTGAGCGACCTTGAAGCGGAGTGTGTGTACGGTAAGATCCTTGGCAATGAGAGCGACCTTGGAGCGGGGACCTTGAAGAGACTTAACAGTGTTACCAACCTTTCCTGCCACGTGGCCTTGAAGCGGTGACTTTGAAGCAGGTAATGTTACCAACCTTGAAATCTAGTAACTTTTTCCAAATCTGGTGACAAATCTTGTGACAAAAGCGGATCAGAAGTGGGGTAGCTATTCTACGGTGAAGCATCGCGCACAGACACACTTCTAAAGAATGGCACATCATTAGCATACTTATTTAGATCGGAATCGGTTAATGCTCTTCGAGGCAAGTTTATAAGTTTATTGGATACGGCTTCAAGTATAAAGCACATCCCTCCTTAAGAGGATACAGATAAAGTCCTGTGCCACTCCTCAGAGCCATGTCCTCCATTGTTTGGTTATAGCGTGGAGCCTCCTCCAATTGCTCCTTCGCCGCCGAACCGTCGTTAGCTGCTTTAGCTATACCGCTCGCACCACCTGCGAGAACGCCTGCAGCTGAGAGACCGGCGAATAGTGGTATTAGCAATGGGAGAAAGTGTCAGTTTTAGGTATCTTCTTTCCACCGGAAATCCTAACAGCCTTCTTAGCGGCCGATAGACTGACATCAATAAGTTTCTTCAGATTACCATCTTTGAGCAGACGTTTGACGGGTTTTCGAATAGGTTTCAAACTCCACCTCTAAACGAGCGCTTCTTCATCTTCTTCTCCTTAACACCCATACCCAATGTGGTTTTAACCTTCATAACGTTTGCTACGGCAAAGGCTGCTGCTTTTTCACCGAAGTTAAATCCTTCGAGCGTACACGATTTCAAGCTTAACCTCGAAGCACCCTATCTGCTTGATGACGACTTGTTAAATCGTTAGAATTATTACAGGCGCTATAGTGTTGTTTGTAAGCTTTGTCTAGAGGATTTACACCTGGATCGCCGCGAGATAAACGTTTTTGTTACTGGTCCGCAATATCGATAACAACGGAATATGCAGTTCAACAGGTAATTTGTTTATTAAGGTGTTTAATACTCCACTCCCGAGCAGCATGTGAACTGGTTAGTACACTATCAGTAAGTAAATAATGCAGTTTACGAAACAACCTCAAGAAGTACCTGTGGATGGTCACGATTTCCTGAAATCTGAAGTTGCATCGAAGCATGGTTGTCCCTTTCCGACATCAGTTAGAGCAACTATTTGCGTACCTTCCGGGTGTGGGAAGACTAATGTGATGGTTAGCTTATTGGAGGCACTGCTTGGCTTAAAATTCGAAAATGTATACGTTTACTCTAAGTCGCTCGAGCAACCAAAGTATAAATACTTAGAGCATGCACTTAAGTCGATAAGAGGTTTTAGGTATAACGCATTTAAGGATAAGACAGATGTACTCACGCCTGAAGAGATCACTAAGAATTCTATAATGATCTTCGACGACATCTCGTGTCTCAATCAAGACGTAATTTGCGATTATTTTAGCAGAGGGCGACACTCATACGTGGACTCTTTCTATCTCTGCCAAACATACTTGAAGATCCCTAAGCAATTGATTCGCGACGATGTGAATATGGTTGTGTCAATGATCTTCGATCAATTTAAATCAATGTGCTCGCAGTGCTGGAAGACTAAATATGATTTCGTATGCATTGTAAAAGACTGATTACGCCTTGATACCGATGCGGATTTAATTGTTATATCACCTGCTTGTAATACTCATTCGTTCGAGATAAGGTGGTTAAGTGGAAGTTAACGCAGACTCGTAATGCAATCAAACGCAAGCTGTAATTAATGCAGAGAGGTGAACTTGAAGCATATCAGTTGTGATATAGGGCCGGTTGTGATCCACATTATACTAATTTTGCATTGAAGGTTAAATCAGTTAGTCCGTCGTACACGTTAATCATATAGGGCCGATCCTGATCCCCAAGAGGAAGATATAGGGCCAATCCTGACCCGAGAATTGCAGTAAGTGTGTGAAAGAGAAAGAGAGTGCACCGGCAGTACTGCACTGTGCTGGTGTGGTTGAGTTAATATCGAAAAATCTAAAGCTTGTGTGCATCGTGAAAAAAGCTTGTGTGTACAATTCTTAGAAGAATTTTCAAGGTTAGTGGTTTCAAGGATGCCGCTTTATTATGAAATGCTTCCTTAGGTGCGTGTACTATTCAGTAAACAGAAATGACTAAACTAGTACAGAAAAAGTAGTAGTGAGTGAAAACGAGAGAAAGAAACAACTACAAGAATTATTGAAAAAAATAAAGAACTAAAACTCGATTTAGATTATTTTGAAATGAAAAGAAAAGTGATTGGGCGTCGGCTTAGCAAGTAAATTTTAAATGCAGTCGTAGACTTATTGATTTTGCCGATTTTAAGCAGAGCTTTATTTTATAATGATTGTCATCCGCTAATTTAAGTAATAATGTATATTAAAAAATATAGAAAGCTTTATATTCCCAACAGTTATATATGTGTATGATATGGGATGAATTGCGCAAATGCAAGACCGTTAATCTGCTGAAGCTAAAAATACTTTATGTGTAAGTTTGAGAAAGTGCAAGAGACGTGTCGCTTCGCGGAGTATTAGGTAAATTGAGGCAGCACGTAAACCGTATTTTCGCACTCCTGAAATTGTTGACATTTGCCCCTATTCCTCTGCAAATTGTTTTTGAAAGCACGAATGCATTTTACAAGTGACACTATCCATTCTACCAACAAAAAATACTCGCAAAATAAAATGGCATTCAAATCTTAAAAACTAGTAGTATGCACAATTTTGTAAGACCAATCATGTTTAAAAAAAGATTGGGAATAAGACAAATTTCCAAATTTAAATGTACAAGAACACTCGTACCCTAGTTAAACTGCACAATTCGAAGCATAATGAGCAGTAATTTTCTCTTTTAGGCAGGTGCCAGGCAAGATAATTCAGAATTTTGCAGGCTGATACCATGTATTTATAGTACAATGACAGTCACATTATTTTATATAATAAAACACATTTTTTTCAAAGTTTAATTTGTTTCATGTTAAATGTTAAAAAAATTCCATTACTAATGAATAAATTGAAATATTAATTTTTTTTCTATGGCTAACTCACATGTCTCTTTAGAGGCGGCGCGCGTCCAAACCTTAAATACATGCTCTCTCACACAGTAACTATCTATCTAGCTCGCACACTGACTATCTATCTCACTACGAATTCATCTGACTCAATTATTATATTTTCCCCCTCTTCATATGGCATGAGATAGATTGAACAAAATATTGTTTATCGTAAAGCGTTGCAGTGAAAATATTGATTTATTACAAAATATTTGGTATGTCTGTATACAAAACTAAATTATGTTTCGCTTTCTCCGTCTTAAAAGTTACAACTTAATTTAATGTAAAAGTAACCTGTACTTTTACATTCCCATCTGGAGGAAGAAGGTCGATATCGGGCAAAATCCTATGACGATAGTATTCTGGATTAATGACTAGACGTTTGTCAAAAAGTTCCCGCGCCCAAACATAGATATGCAGAGCCTATAAAGAATCGTTTAACCTTGATGGGTCGACTGCTCAAGGATAGAATACTACCGAAAAACTACAGAAGCTTTTTGACATTTGTCAGCAATAAACACACTCTTTGTAAAATGATTCTAGTTAAAGCACGTTTACATACGGTTGGGGACACTACTATGTTTGTTGCTTTTCTGACTGCACCCAAACTACTCATGAACGCATCCTTTGTATTTAGTGGCGTTTTAAATTCGATTTTCTTCTTTGAAATACTCGTAAAAGCGCTGAGGTAATGCAAATTTAAACTCCTCCGTTTCCAACACTATACGTTCCCCCCACTTTTTGACCTCTACTACATATATTTTTTTACATACTCCTCATTGCTAATACACAGCTTCATCATTTTGACCTACTTATTAGCATAAACAACATGCTCTTCTCCATATTCCTGCGGGTGGGATTGGAAAATTCTGACCCCGAAATCTCTATTATTCGATTTGACATGTCTCGCTCGCATTGAATGGGGTGTGAGCTTGAATTTCACAAATCCTCGCGAGCGCGCGCACAGACACACCGCACACACTCACACACTAAAGAAACGTCAAAAAACATTAGGCAACGTTAGGTAAACGTGAAAAAAACGTCAAGGAAACGTCAAAAAGGTTTAAATAACCTCAAAGAAACGTCAAAAACGCCATGGAAACGTCAAAAAACGTCATGAAAACGTCGAAAAACATCAAGCAAACGTCAAAAAATTTGAGGGAAATGTCAAGCAAACGTTAGGGAAACGTCAAAACATAGATACACGCACAGAGCCAATAAAAGAACCGTTTAACCTTGACCTACACTTATTAGCATAAACAACATCCTCCTTCATATGCTTGCGAACTGATTGTAATAAGACACCAATAAATTGTAACCTTGAATAGCTCAATTTGGGCAATACAAGAACCATTTAACCTACCGTTTAGTATAAACGACAATGTCTTAACTGTAATACCCCTGATCTTGAAGTTTATTTCTCAGGATTGAGCTTGAAATAGTGGGGGTACCTGGAAATAGTACCTTTGACCTTGGGAATAGATTTCTAGGAATTGTAATAACTTCTAAGACTTATACAATAGTCACTGGTTGGTTATTGATTAGGATTTGATTTCTAGGAATACCCTGCAGATAGCTTTGAGAATTGTAATAACTGGGTTAACACCTCGACTCTGCTAAGAATCGCCTGCTTGAAAGCAATGTGGCATTGGGGGCCCCTACAGGGGACCTTGAACATTTCCCGACACGTGACTTCAACCTCTCCACACCTACAACTTGACAATCTATTTAATACCTCTGACCTTGAATTCCAAGAATTAGCACCTCGATTTGACCAAGAATTGCTTGGTGACCTTGAAGAATATACTTTACATGGTGTACGAGAGACCTTGGAAACCATGTACTTGGACGCTCAACGAGATGACCTTGAAAAACCATATACTTTGATGTAGGTAATGTATACAATGACCTTAATCTCAAAAAACCATGTACTTGGACGTGAACAATCTGTAGTATGACCTTGAGGAATATACGTAGGAAATGTGCGAAAATTGACACCAATACATTTTGGCTGTTGACCTAGGTAATAATCTATTTTTAGATTTCTAAGGATTATGACCCCGACTCGGCCAGAATAAAATTTTCAATCGGAGAAGGTTGGCTAAGATCGGAACCCCTGCAGGTTATCACATGACCTTGACTCAGTCAAGAAATGCTTGCTTGAAAGCCACGTGGCGTCATTGATTAGGAATGCTGCTAAATCTGATTTGAACATTTTCCGACATATGGTCTCAACCAGGAATTGTTGGTGCTCCTAAAGAATACTGAAAATGTACAATACTTTTCCTCGTTTTCTCACCAATTTGAAAAGTCTTTTTTAGTGATTTGAATACCCCGTGTTGGTGATTTTTATGAATTATGACCCTGACCCGATCAGAATTGCTTGAATAATGGATCGCTTTTGTCCTTGAAAATTGATTTCCAGAGTGGACCTTGAAGAATATTAGAAATGTACGTGACCTTGATCTAATGCACTTCAGGTTTTCCTTAATAAATTAATTAGATCACTGTACGTGACCTTGAAGAATATATGAGGCTAGTTTGTTTACGCAATGGCCATGAAAATGAGAAAGTGGATCCTATAGTATACGACCTTGAAGAGCATCCTTATATATCCTTTACCGGTCATATATTGAGATACCCCTGCAGATTGATTTCTAGAACTTATGACCTTGAAAATTGATACCAATACATTTTAGCCGTTGACAATTTATTTGATAGCCTTACAAGTGATTTCTAGAATATATGACTCAGCCAAGAATTACTTGAACAATGGATCGCCTTTGTTCTTTTCTCAGAGGTGTGACTTTGAAATGGTGGGGAAACGGTTACCTGTGTTGGGTAACAGATCCCTCTTTTGGGAAACGGCTATCTGTCTTTGGAAAGCGTATCCGGTTCTTAGGAAAACTACCTCATCCTGGTGGATTAGGACAGTAGTATTATGCATCCACATACGGTAAGCATAATCTTTTTATTACAATTTAGCCAATACAAGAACTTTGACTCACGTTTTAGCATAGATAATGGCAACCTGTATGATACCCCAACCTTAAGAATTAATGTCCTCCCATACCTCCAATTGAACCCTGAACGTGTGACCTTGACAAACGAGAAGGGTGATCCTTATACGTAACCTTTAATTCCTAAGAATAAACTTTGACCTTAAATCGGGGTGTGTGTATGTTAAGAACTTAACCATTTCCTACCACATTACCTTGAAGCAAACACTCTTTTTCAAATCTAGCTACTTCAATGACCTTGACCTTAAGAAATATACGTTGGCGCAGGCAATGTGTATGAAGACCTTGATCTTGTCCATATACTTGGACGTAGCGAATGTGTACGTGAGTTGACCTTGAGCAAAAACACTCGTAGAAAAAGTATAGCAGAAGAGTGGATTAGAATCGGCCTAGTATATCTACTTGCGGTAGCAACAACAACTCGTGTAATACTAAAGAAATAATAACAAATTACATTAATAATGTGTTAATCAACACATAAATCGGTACTCACTTTTCAAAAAATCTAGCAATGTCATCCTCCAGATCACCATTTCTGATGGGTATAGTGTACGCAATAAATTGGTGGTGGAGGTATCGACTGTTGAGGGTTGCAGCAAGATATCCTACAGGATATTAACTTTCTTCTTCTTCAGAGATAATTTAGATTTCTTAGTAGGTGCAGGCAGCATCATGAGTACTACTAGGTAATGAATGAGTATTCGCATAAAACTTTAACTTTGAGAAAGTGCAATGTATGCATATGTCTGAGGCTCTTGCAATAAGTTATAACCAGTTTGACTTTACATGTGGGTTTATATTACGCAGATAAATTAGTTAAAGGGCAGTTCTATACCAGTATTGCACTCGTAACAAGAATTTTAATTGTAAACCTAAAGTACTTCTATAGTTATAATAAATTTTGCTACAAATCCATTACTTAATTAATAATTAATACAAAAGATACTACTGTTTATCATTTCACGTGGATTAAAAATATGTCAGCTTTTTTTTCTAAACAACTATCGAATAGGGAGCACAAGAAATATATTTGTTATCGATGTTTGGGTAACTTTTCTTCAGATCACCTTCTAAAAAAACATGCTACTCACTGTCATCAACTTAATCGATACTTTGTGAAGCTACCTACCGAAGCAGAAATGTTTCTGCAGTTCAAAAATTTCACATTCCAAGAAAAGGTGCCGTTTGTAATTTATGCGAATTTAGAAATTGCCTTAGACAAGTGTACAAATTTAACAGACATCATTTCGCTCCAAACTTATACCCTTTAGCATTGATTACTACTTGAAGTGTTCATTCAATGATTCTTTATTTCGATTTAGACTTTGTAGACAAATTGATTGCATTCAATGGTTTGTTAAAGACCTTTAAAGTATTGCACATTGGACTACTAAAATAATCAATAAAATAATTCCTAGGGATACTTTAATCCTCACTGAGGTTGAGAAATTTGAAAGTGCTATGGTTTGTCACATTTGCAGAAAACCATTTAACCATTTTACTAGAGCTTTTCGGGGGCATCACATCATAATTGTAACCTAAACTATAGACACCCACATTATACTGGTTGTATTTCATAATTTATCAGGTTACGATTCACATTTCATAATTAGAGAATTGCTACTGTTCCCGGTTCAATTTCACTTCTGCCTATAAACAAGGAAAGTAAAGGCAGTAAAATTAGGTTTAGATTTATTGACTCTCAAATTTATGAGTAGTAGTATTGAAAAGCTGTCAAACCATTTGGAAAATAGTAAAGAATGATTACCCGTGTTAATTGTAACAATGACTAAGAATGTTCTATACTAGTTCGCAAAGGCGTTTTTAATATGAATATATTGATACTTATGGTAAATTGAACGACGGCAGCTCCCTCCCAAGGAGGCGTTTTTCAGTCATCTGACTAGTGAGGGAATCAGTGAGGCGAGTTTTGCGCATGCGGTTCATGTTTGTAACAAATTTAATATTAAATCGTTAGGGGAATACTCGGATTTGTACCTAAAAGGACGTTCTACTTTTAGCTGATATTTTCGAAAACTTTCGACAAACTTGTTTAAGTACTTATAAACTTGATCCCCTGCAGTATTATACAGCCCCCGGTTTAGCATTCGATGCTATGCTTAAAATTACACATGTAAAGTTAGAGCTATTTTAGACATTGATATGCTAATGTTTATTGTAAGAGGAATTAGAGGTGGTGTAGCTCAATGTTCAAATCGGTTTGCTAAAGTTAACAATAAGTACTAGAGAGAAAAATTTGATCCCACTTCCGGAAGTGTGTATTTAATGTACTACGACGAAAATAATTTATATGGAGCCGCCATGTCTGAATATTCTACCATTTGGTGATTTTTCTTTTGTTGATGAAGCTAATTTTGAAACTTTAGATTTAATAAACCATTCTGATTCAGAAATTGGTTATATAGTAGATTGTGATTTAGACTATTCCATAGAATTACATTCAAGTCGCAGTTATCTACCGCTGGCACCCGAACATATGGTTCCACTCGTACCTGATTCAAATTCAAAAATGAAAAAATTATTGCTTACATTGTATCCAAAACGTAATTACGTAATTCGTTACAGAAATTTGAAAGTATATTTAAAATATGGATTGAAGTTGTTAAGAGTACACCGTATATCACGTTTTAAACAGTCCCCGTGGTAAATTAATGATTAATAGTGGTTTTGGGAAACTGATGGAAAATGTACGTAAATATGCGTTTAGTAACGAAATGGGATGGTTGCTATGGTGCTCGTGCTTACATATCAAAACCAAATTTTGATAGTTGTACAGTATTTAGCAATGATATGCTTATAATTCAAATGAATAAGCTAGAAGTATATTTCAACAAACCTATATATGCAGGCTCCAGCATTTTAGACCTTTGAAAAGCTTGGTTTATACAATTTTCATTATGGCTACACTCTACATGTTTCCTAATAGTGCCAAGCTCTTGTACAAGGATACAGATAGTATCATATATGTCTTTTCAGTTCCCAATATCTATGAATGCATTAAGTAAGACATTGATAAATTCAATACATCTGATTATAGTCCGGACAATATCTTTGGACTTCCATTAGCAAATAAAAAGTTTCCGACTTAATGAAAGACGAAAATCATGGCGAAATCACGTTATAATTTGTAGGACTTAGTGCAAAAATGTATGCTTATACGGTTGATGAAAAAGTAGTAAAAAATCAAAGGCAAGTGTTAAACAGATCACGATAAATGATTATAAACATGTTTTGTTTGGTGTTGACGTAATAAGGCGATATCAATATTTGATAAGGTCAAAGAAACATGATGTGTCTACAATCAAACAGAATAAAATAATACTTAATCCCTACGATGATAAACGATTAGTAAACTGTAATTTCCTGATATTAGACCTTGGGCTATAACTTTACATAGAATTTTCTCTTCTGTTTTAGAAAACAATTGATTATGAGTAGTAGTAGTCTCCAAAACGGATTGCAGAAGGAACTGCGGTGCAGTAGTGACCAAATCCACAGAAAGTACCTGAAGCGTTCTTTGATGAGAAAGTCCACCCCTGGAAGCAATTTATTTGTACTGAATATATGGCAACATTATTATTCCTGCTGGGTATTTTGCCTGGCTATAAACTCAAAGTGTGCAAATGTAGCTATTATTAAGACAGAAAAATTAACTTAGACAATATCATTAAAAGTTTTGTGAAATTTTGTGCCGATAAAGGTTACAGTTCAACTTCTAATGAAGCAGATGGGATCTTCCATGATATGAATTTACTCGGTGATTAGCCGCTTAAAGTGTATGTATATAATTTATTATGGATTGATTCAACAACAAATTTTAAATCTAGCTTAGAAAATATTGTTTATAAAGATACTTTTTGTATTATAGGTGAATGTATTGAGAAATCAGCACATTATGCTAATTACAAGTGCTTCGATATTTTGATTAAAATGTTATTAGAACAAAACATCGCATATAAGTTTCAACCGTGGGAAAACGAGGAGCACAACAAAATTTACTACTGGATATTAGAAAACATCGATAAAGGTGTGTACCAGATTATGAAATATGGTCATCCAGTAATTTAAATGATTATAGAAGTACTTTAGGTTTACTATACAAAATGATAAAATTTTAGAAAATACATTGTTTATGTGTAATATTTAAAAATAAAATACAACAATTTTTTATGTGCGTTTTTACTTCATTTAAAATTACAAAATATTCATATCGTCTTTATTGATCCATGATCTTTCATCCAATCCCTACCACTTTACGAATAACTTATTATTCTTGGAGCAATGAGCTTTTTCCACCAGGTACACATCGGGATTTTCTGTAATTCGTGTTCACGTAAGTGCAGGTTAAATAGTTCACTATACCAGTTGGGTGTGTACCCCTTAGCAAAAATACTTTTAAATTTACTGATTCGTACTATGTCACAATATCGATTCCTATCGAATATTTTTATATGTAAGCCTCCAGCTTTGTATAATTACCGACATCTTTGGGCTTCATTTCAGTAGTTCTATGCTTACGGTTGTTACAATCCATCGTTACGGTATCAATTGTATCAATCCATTTGTATTTACCGATAACATGTTTCGCAATTGCTGTCTTCTTTGTGCTATAGGTGGAGTAACGCTGTATTAGTTTAGTAAAGTGTTCATTGTAGAATTCTTTTCCCGCAAATTGGTTCCGACCCTTTTTGAAGATTTTTCGCATGGCCTTGGTAACTTCTACGCCCGTTTTTGTTTTTAATCCTTTAGTCCACAGTTATTTCGAAAAATAGTCGATAACCACTAATATATACTTGTAGCCCTTATTTTGTTTGGCGTGTGTGTTAAATTCAGCCAAATCTGGTTGCCAAAGGTCATCAAAGCCTTTAATTATTGTTTACTTTCGTTTAAAATTTTTTCTTGTGGGTTTGTGCAATTTACTGACCAGTTGTAATTTGGACAAGGCACTAATTTATCCACAATTTCTTTAAGTTGGTATAGTTTTTGCTCCAACAATAGATAAGCGTTAGAGTTTCCTTTAGAAGCTCTCTGAATTGCTTGTAGACCAAAATCAAGGTATCCTTTACTTATAGCATCACCATTTTCTTCGGGGTCCACCAACTGTGTCAAACGGTTTCCCTCCAAATTGAACCTTGTCGATAAATAGTATTGCTCAGTGATGACATCTTGAAGATCTATGGGATTGGCAACATTGCTGAGTCCCTTGTTCTCGATATCACATTGATTATCGTCAATCAGCTTAAACTAAGGGGTTAATTTCTTGAATTGGTACTGGGCATGTGAACGTCCAAATTTGCAGTTATGACATATTGACATCAATGCATTCTCATTTATGCTGTTTAGAAAACGATTGTTTGGTTTTTCAATGTATCCATCTTCATACAGTTCTTCTACAATGGAATTATGTCACTTACGACACCCGTGTTTCCCGCCAATTTTTCCGCCCACAATACCTCTAGATCACGAATTAGTTCATGTATATCATTCCAATATTTATATTCCATCGGGCTGTTTCTTAATTCCTTAAGAAACATTGCTCCACTTTCCCTTGTGATCGATGAGAATAGTAAGGGTCTCATTATTTGTGTAAGCTTTTGCCGCGGCTTCCTTGAATCCGTCCACTTACATCATAATCCGTCTTGCAACATTCGTTGCTTCTAAAATACTTTTATAATTCTTTCTATCTTTTGAATTTACTAGATTTAAATCGGGTTCATTCATAATAAGCAGATCATATGAACCTCGAGTCGCTTTATATGACACCTATAATAATCATATCGTTTCCTGCAGTTGTAACGGGTGTATTACCAATTGTCCATTTGTCCGTTTTGGTATAATAGTGGACTCCATAATTATGACCAATAGCATCTTCAGGATCCCTCATAATACGTTTAACGTATATTCGAGGTAATCGATTGCACTGCTCGAGATGGGCTTATTATTTTACTGTATTATTTTACGAGTGTAAATATTTTTTTCTTTAATAGCATCTCCTTGTTACCCATTGTAGCAAAACGGGGGGTTTACTGAACAGGTATCTGTTTACCCTAAACAGATAGCTGTTTACACAGAACAGGTAGTTGTTTACCCTAGACAGATAGCTGTTTACACTAAACAGGTATCTGTTTACCCTGAACAGATAGCTGTTTACTCTAAACAGATAGCTGTTTACCCTAAACAGATAGCTGTTTACACTGAACAGGTAGCTGTTTACACTAAACAGATAGCTGTTTACACTGAACAGGAAGCTGTTTACCCTGAACAGATAGCTATTTACACTAAACAGATAGCTGTTAATACCTAAACGGATCAGTAGCTACTATATTACTGAAAGCAGTTTAAGGTATAATATATATTCATTAAACGTTTGTAGTAAAACGGGTTCATGGAACAGGTACCAGTTGACCCTGAACTGATAGCTGTTAGTACCTAAACGGGTCAGTAACTACTGAAAGCAGTTTAAGGTATTATATTTTCATCAAATGTTATCCTATAGCGACCATTATTGACTTCAGCATCCTTATTTATAACCATAAAATGAAACGGATCTATCGAGCACTTTGAACACATGCCCCAAACCATTTCATGCTTATGGTGGGACTTGTATGATCCTCATACACGTGTTTTTGGTTTAATTCATATTGGTCAAATAATATAATTAGATTCGCATTATCACGAATAAATTGCTTTGGAATTTTAGTGTAAGTTTGACCCAAATAAAAACAGTCAATATCGTTATGTCTACCCATAGAAAAATATGCCCTTATGTTATTTTGCTTTTTACAGGCGATATCATCAAACATAAAGATAGAGTTTGCTTTTGCACAATTCGGCAGATAAAAATAGTGCCATTTTGCACAATTAGATGTCTACTGTTGAGTTTTTTAAGGACTTATTTTGTTTGGAGCAGTCCATTACAAATACTGGACATGATTTGAATTCAAAGTAGTTGAATAATGCATCTGTATCATCTGCGCATAGTAGTCACATCGGAATTTCAAAAATTGAGATAGGCAGGTATGTATTGGTTAGCACTAAAGTCCAAATACATTGCTTCATATGGATAATACTCAGAATTCAGATGTAGTTTAAGGTTTCTGATGTTAATGTGATCAAAATTTCCGGTTCTTGCAGACTTTGTGTACTTTTTACCTTGTTGGAATGTAACAATTATACAACGTGGTTTTTCCAGTTGCGTTGATGTTTTTATTGGCCATATATCTGGGGTTGTTTGTTTCAAAGAACGTAATTCATATAACTCCCATGGACGAAATGGAACAGTAATAATAGAATTCTTATTGATTCCTTCAAACAAGTTCAGTTTCGCGGAACCACTAAGTGTTAAGTGTAGTACTTTCCATTGAATTTTATTTAGGGTTATTTCCGCATCAACGTCACCATAGTAGCAGTTTGTATCGCTTCTAGATCGAATTAAAATCAACTCTTGACGCATATTCACGATTACTTGGCGATAATCCTCCATTATTCCAAATATGTGGTCAGTGGCATGCATACTGTAAATGATTTTTCACCATCTTGCTCATCGAACTCTACTTGTAGTGGTTCTTCATTCTTTGGAAACCACCCAAAATGGCTTAATGCTTTGCTCTTGCTTGCCGTATAAAGAATATATTCCTTAAGTGTAGATGTTATGCCTGGATTTCGGCAGACGTCTACCTCTTGACTACCTCACAACGAATTTCTTCAATAATAAAGTTAGGGAAATTATTGGTTAAGTTGCGTGCTTTCCTTTCATCCTCTCTTTCGAGCTCAAGCTTACCCTCCAGTACAAAAACTATCGTAGGTAGCCGTAATTAGACCTTGACTTTGAATTAAGATGCGTATTTCTTCGGAATTTCCATATTTAGAAGATCCATACGGAAGACAATTGTGAATATCTGATTTAATTACAGTATCATCAAATTGTACATTTTGAAAGACATTTAAAGATTTGGCCATTGTCTCAGAACTTTTAAACTAATCGACGTTAATAAGTATTTCACTGTATATGTTAACCGCAATGAAGGTTAATGACTAATTAAAAACTTACTGTAGGATGATGCCGATGCCTTTATGAATTTGGAATTGCTCCTTGATCAATTCCCAGACCCATCTCTCTTTAGTTCTAGGCGTACTGTGTATGGTTCACTTTCGCCAAAGTCGATTAATTCGCACTCTTGATTAGTCAAATTATTGATATATTACTAAATATGTCGGCGTTTACTTCTAAATATTGAGTATTTCTGGGAATTATATCTAGACGATAACCGGGTGGGACTGAAACGTCAATCTCATATAATACTTTTGCAGGTTTCCCGTTTTGATAAGATCCCTTTATAATGTTGAACTTTACGTGCAGATTAGTGTGTTTAATTATTTGGATGTCTAACGCAAACGTATGTAAGATATTTGGTTCTATTATTTTAGACTCAAATTCTAGCATTCGACCAATGCTATCTTCTTTAGTAAAGTCAATCTCAAATGAACTATATCTCACATTAGGTGTATTGTTGTTTGCTCTAACGCTAAACTTTTCTGTGGGTATCCTAGATTTTAGATAATCGCTAATCTCATCTAACTCATATGCACCGTGCGAATATTAATCACCCGTAAATGAGATGGATTTGTTCTAAAATAAAATCTATCGTTGCCTGTATAAATGTTTCTAATACTGTTGCAGCCGTAAAATCCAACCAACCCGATAACTCGTTTCTCCTCCAAATCTAGTTCTATCGGTGGATATAAGTTGTGGCTATCCGTGTTACCAACACCTTCTAAACTGAGTGTTATGGACATAACTGAGAAAACTTGACGTATACATTATTTACATAAAAATTGTAGGAATAGGTGTCCGCAAATAATAGTATTAAATTCTTGATCTTGGTTCTAATTATAATAAATTTTACATCCCCGACAGTAGTTAATCACTTCGATTGGTGGTCGAAGATTACCGAAAATATCGTATACCATACCTTTTTACCTAGCTTTTTGTAGCAAACCCAATGCGTACCTGGCCCGTTTTGGCTATCTAAGTTAATAATTCCAGATTAATTTTTCCGTGGTAATTTGGGTATGAAGTAGGGCACATTTTTGACATATTACTTTAAATCAATATCTGTTAACGGTCTTTCGGGTAATCTATTCGGTTTTATGGAAACGGTTTTAAGTGTAGCGCACTACCACCAGATTTGTATGGTTTTAGATAAAGTGCGCCACCGTCTGTCTTTTTTAAGAAGCGTATAGTGATCGATTCCATCATGTGATTATGACGCGAGGTCTTTTCTTGCAATTTATTTGGCATTTTTAGCTTCATTGACCGCTTTAGCAATTCTCGATGCGCCGTTCAGCTGAAACACTGATTGCTGATAATCCTGCGAATGACGGAATAAGAATGGTAGAAACCCTCCCTGTTTAGGTAGGGAATGGCTCTAGGAATTTCAATGTTTTTCTTGCCTCCTAAACTTTTTACTACCCGTTTTGCCGTTGAAACGCTGACTTTATTGTGTCCGTGAAATTTCCGTTAAGTTTAATTTTTTTAGTTATTGTTTTTCGCAAATGCAATAAATTTCCACCACTGCATTTCTTCTTCTTCAGATTAGATAGACGCGTTCACTCCATTCCTTAGTTTCTCTTAGGTCTCATGGTGGTACCGGCTGCTAAAGCCGCAGTTCGTTCACCTAATGTCGAGTCAGATGATTTAAAGCTTGATGTATACTTTCTAAGTCTCCGTAATCTCTGTAACTGATACCAGAAGCTTGCACTGAGCATCCAATTGATTAATATCAGGGTCACCGCGTACGAGTCGTTTCTCTAACTTTGTACCAAGACTACAATACTGGTAGCCAAATAAATGCAATTCAACGAAGTTTATTGATTAGAGTATCCACTAAGCCACCACCACCTGCACTCTTTCGCTTCCTACCGAACATTGTTTAACTTGATGGATAAAGCAGTGTATTTATACCTAAATCGAGATCATACAAAAACAAATCATAGTTATTAGTATATTTATTCAGTAAATGCTATACATTAGATAAGCAGAAGGATAATACAATATTTCTATTAAGCATACAGTGTTATGTGAATTAATATTACACTTAGCACTTATAACATTTTCAATGTCTTTATCATCACTACCATGGAATTCTTGCATTATGAGCATTGAATGCGCAAGAACAGCAGTTGCAGTTTTCTATCATAACAGTTTTCAGAATTCTGTCATATCCCTTAATCAATTCTCAATTGTAATAAATACTGTAATGTCCTTTATACAATTTTTATATTTGCCGCAGCTAAACTGCAATCGGTCTTCAGATTATAAACTAAAGAGGGGGTGGGTTCGTCGGAATATTTAATCTTGAGCTCTACACTGTCTACATAAAATAATCACAGTAAAACGGTTTAAATATATATTATCCTATTATTTACAAATCTAATATACTCACACTTAAGCTAAATAACTACCTGGTTAACAACTAACATAAACGTAACAATACGAAAACAACTTGACGTTAAGATTAAGACTTCCGTCCACTCAGTTTGGACGGCGAATTTGGATGTCCTCCTTCCTTCCACTCACTGATACGACGTCTTATTGTTGTCGCAGGCGTTTCTGTAAATAAATATTAATGCTCTAGTTACACTCAATGAGGAACGTAATATTTAAATGATTAATAACGTTGCGTTTAATTAATTATTTATGCTGGATACGGCCCTGTCTACAAAAGAAAAGAATGTATAAACAAACTACTGGTTATTAAAACGTTGCGCAGATCTACGTCACTAGTGAAAATCGATATCCGAGTTCACGGATGTACGCATGACGAGCGTTCACCGGTCTAATGCTTGCTTTTACCTTCAGTACTTTCTGAAGACGGACAGGCGCGTATGCTTCGTGAAGCAATTTACTTTCGCGATCTATTATGTTCAAATATGACTTATCTTCAGAGGTTTATTCTCGCATTAAATTTAGACTGGGCGGATTATACACGTTTGGTTGTATAATTAATATATTTGCACGTTATCTACGGGGATGCAATTTATGGCGATGATTTCTTTTATGCAAATGAACGAAATCTCACGTAAATATAAATGAACGTTACTTAATGGTATACGCACAAAACGCGTATTTATTAAAGGCGGTTTATACTTGCGGAATAAGCTGGTGGAAAACAATTTATTGATTGCTTTCTTGAAATTCGTTTACTAAGCGCGTGGTTATCGGTGTACGGTTTCTCCTACAACAGGTCTTTGACGGATACTCTACGTTTAATTCGTTTGTGATTACAGGCACTTGGTCTTCGCCAGCGAGCTGGCGAATTCAGGTGTTTATAATGTAAGTGATAGTAAATGATAAAAGCTGCAGGTCTATACAGTCCTACTTAGCTCTCGTCAGGTATATGGTTAGTGGTGAGTGTTTTTGCTCCGACTGCTTCGTGGCTTTGCCGTGTGGTCTGGGGTTTTGTGTTACTGTGCGTGTATACTCGACTGCCTGTAGCTTGCCCTGCTGTCTGGGGTTTTTGTGTTATGTATACTCGACAGCTTCGTGGCCTTCCTTAGCGGTCTTCTGTGTGTGTGTGTGTGTGTGTGTGTGTGTGTGTGTGTGTGTGTGTGTGTGTGTTGTTTTCTGACTGCTTCGTGGCCTTGCCCGTAGCGGTCTGGGGTCTTGTGTGTGTGTGTGTGTGTGTTTGAATTACTCTGCAGACTTGCGTGTCGTTAATCACAAAGATCGAGGATAGCTATTTGCAAAAGATTCGCGGTGCGCGTTCGCAAATACAGGGAGCTAAACTCGCGGTGGCTATCACTAGGTCTGCGGCGATTTACTTTCAAACAACCGTCACGTACAGGTGTTCTGGAACCGGAGTTAGTCAAACGGACTAACTACTACAGGAGCTGGCGAAACCAACTAAATAATTCTCGGCGGCGGGATGCGTTCACGTGGCGCGACGGAACTCTTCTACGGCGGCTACTGGTCTGGTCGGCTACGGCTACTCGTACTAATAATAATATTAGTAATACTAATAATTAATTAACAGGTGCGCGGCGCGGTTTTTATAGGGGACTCTCGGTAGGCGGTGGTGGCTTCTGTTTGGGGGAATCCTATTTGTAATTGGCGGAGATTACTCTGACGTATAAAACTTTCGATGTTTTATGAAATCTACGTTGAAGAAACAAATTAATTTTTGTTGTGCAATCACACGAAATAATAAGAAATATTAAGTTAGGTACTGAGTAATACGGAATACTAAGAAATATTAGATCAATTAAAAAAATTTTGTAGTAATGACTTGCGGTTCGTTACAATACCAAGATTGCTAGATAGAGATTCATAATGATGATCATAGATTATATATTCCATTCCTTCATGTCTAACACTACATTATTACTTTAATCGCAGTTGCCACACCCCATACGTGCGACTGGTGCAAATTAGAGTTGTTTATTGTATCCAATTTGCATGTTTTGCATGGTGAGTCTCGTTCGATAGTTTATAATAAGCACAATCGATTAAGTATTCGTTAGCTGCTGTTTATACACTTCATCCTTATCTTGAAACCAGTCAGTGTTAGGAAAAGAATAGCCCTCATCTTTTTCTCTTTACTACTACTATCATCACTATTTTGACAGCTCCAACAGAACAAGTTCCTGTATCTATGTAGGGTATCGAAATATAGTGGTGAACTGATTGTTCCAGAAATGATTTTATTGCTGCTTGCATGACTTTACTTGCTCGCAATTGCACTACGAGTAAACACTATGATTCTAGTTAAAGCAATGGGTGGAGGTACTATTAACAACAAAATGTTATGTTTGTTGTTTTTTCGGCTGCACCCAAACTACTTATGAACACATACTTCGTGTTTAGCAACGTTTTAAACTCTTCAATTCGAGTTTCTTGTTTGAAATACTCATAAAAGCGCTGAGGCAATACACATTTAAAATCACCCGTTTCCATCACTATACATTCACCGTACTTAGTATTAAGTACTGCCACATTTATCACAAATCGCTAACGTGGAAATTAAAGTAGAAACGATGAAATCGGAATTCAAAAAGTACCTGTCGCATCGTCTACACCTGCCCCACTCAAGTTCAAACCTCCGGTTGCACCTTCATTCGTTGAAACCGGTGTAGAAGCAACTCCTGCTACGTTTAGACCTCCTTTGTCATTCGTTGAAGCGTACGTTATTGCCGCAACAGATCCTGTTGAAGAGGAGGAGGAAGAGAGGGTGTAGCCAACTAATTTGATTACTCGATGACGCATGCGTTGCCGATAAATTATTAGATCAGTTTGATCCTTTACCTCGCCATTATGTAGAATTACTGAACCGCAGGAACCAAGAACAAATCGATAATACATACGGACTTCGTTATAAAGCAGATTTAGTTAAATGGGCTTTAGGAGATTCTCCGATGGATATAGACGGACCTAATCTAATTATAAAGTATGAGGTATATGAAGGCACTCCCTGACTATACGAGCTGCTTATATTGAAAGAGCCGGAGAAGTTTACGTTGAGGGATGAGACAACCTACGTCGATATTTTAGCTAAAACTAACGCATATAGGAAGAATCACGACCCTCACGGTGCTGAAGAACAGCTCCGAGAAGAAGGTATAATTGCATAATAATGTCCATTTAGAAGTAAGGCAGACATTTACTATCGCATTTAAAACATGCTGCTGCAAATATTAAATTAACCTGGAATGATAATTATGATATGCAAGATGAAGAGTCTGCAACGTCATCGATCCAATCATAGATGCGGATGTAGCCACCAAAAACTATGTTGATAAGTGCAAGGAAGTTCTAGAGCTTAAAATAAAGAGTGATATCTGTTTGTCGATTACAAAATTATTGACTGAGCGTGATCGTAAGATTGAGGAGAAAATTAATCGGATATATGGTGATATAACCATCCTCAGCAGGGATATTTATAACATTGAGAATAAGTTACACTAGTAGTATTGTCTTTAAAGTTAGCGGTTGTCGAAAATTGCATAAGTCTGCGAGGAAGAATTTCGTCAGGAAACCATCGTTAAGCAGTGGGATGATCATTGGCAGGCGGATTTAGCCGAATTTATTTCGTATGCTAACGATAACCGTAATCATAAATATATTCTCTGTGATAGACTGGTATTCTAAATATCTATGGACATGCCTTCTAAAGTCGAAGAATGCCGACGAAGTTTGTCGAGCGACGACTCTATTTTGAAGGAGGGTAGAGCTCCGGATAACTTGCAATCGGATCAAGGACGTGAATTCTTTAATAAACATTTTGAAGTGTTGATGAAGTTATGCAATACATCATTACTCAAAGTATAGTGTTGAAAAGGCAGCCATTGCTGAAAGGGTTATAAGAACGTTGAAAAATGCGTTGAATTCAAGTGGCTAGATGTGTTGCGGGAATATGTATATAATAATAAAGTGCATTCCACGATTATAATGAAGCCTAAAGATGTAACTGCATCAACATATTTACCGATGATTCATAATATGAAGGTAATGCGGACAGGAAAATTTAAAATTGCTGATTAGTCGTTCGGATTTCTAAATATATATCAATATTTGCAAAGAGTTACATTCCTAATTTTTCCACTGAACTGTTTAAGATTGCTAACGTAATGGTTGGTAATTCAGTTACATATTTACTGGAGGATCTCCAAGCTAAAGCGATACTAGGTCAATTTTACGCTGAAGAACTACAGAAAACGGCTTATTCGGATATATTTCTCTTTAAGCAGGTGTTACGACGTAAGGGGAACCAACCATATGTTCGATGGCTTGGTATGGATAAATCACAAGATTCGTGGATTAATAAAACAGATTTTGTGTAACATGTATATAGTTTCGTACAGTAAATAATAATAATAACAGAATTTTCTTAAATTGTAACATAATAATAACAATAATTATGATGATGATAATACCTAATAATAGTAATAATTAATTTCTTAATCTAAAATGTAATACAATAGCTGATCTCTTAACCTAAATCCATAGTAGCGTTGTATTGCAATGTCCCCAAGCCAGTGTATCTATACTATTAGCCAGAAAATACCTCTTGTCATCGCGATTGTTAAGAGCATCTTTACGCTGTTCTATACTATAAACGTGGTGGTTTTCGATATGATACTGCTTTGAGAGACGTTTATAATATCTCCGCTTCTTAGGCATTTTATAAATCATTAAAACTAATACTATCTCTTACAACATAATCCCTAACCGTACACAACAAACGCGTACAGCAACTCCGATGGGATTAATCTGGTTGTGCAAAAATCCGATCTCATTACAGCTACTTACGATTATGTTATATTAAAGGAAGGAGCATGTGTTGGGATTTGCAGAGGGTTATACGGAGCCTGTAGTCAACGTACGTCAAGAGCTGGTATTGGTTCGATCCAATACCGATGGCGACTGCTGCAGCGGCGAAAAGGATGTTAAGATGAACTTGACGAAGGTAACGTGGAAAGTTCCATATGTAATTCCGAATGATGCTATGAAGTTATCTATCTGTCACAGGATTAACAAAAAATTTGTTGATACAAGTTGTGTTTCACGCTCGACATTTATACATATATCTATTCTTACCCTCATCAAGGTCAATGGTTTGAGAGGTAAAGAGTAGCACAGGCTTTCAACGTCCTCAACGGTTGCCAGTTGCTTTCCATACCAAGAAGCGAACTAATCGGAAAGAGAATGCGGCAAAATTTCAATACTCTCAAACATAAAAGCAAATATTAATAATAGATGTCCATACGAACAGCAAAATCTCGTTTTCGCAGACAAGCACGTGGATGCTTACGAAGAACATTGAAACTTTCGAAATCAATATTATAATTCGCTACAAGGTTCTATGCTTAGTTACGAACAATGAGTCAGTCGATATACGTAATTAACTGTACTCGTCAAAACGAGAGTATTCATAACGTAGTTATTGATTTGAAACTGGAAGTTAAAGCACCTTCGGCGTTTACCGCCGATATTCGGCATATTGCATTATTTTGTACGATCTATTAATTGAGTATGAAAAATTTACTAGCATTGAAATAAACTAATTTCTTTCGCATATTTGTATTTCTGTTAGTTGCAATCAACGCTGTTGTAGTGTTAACACTACTGGGCGGTGCTACTGCCTAGTTACTAGTAGTGATGACGAAAGCAGTTTGCAGATGGTTGAAACTTATTTACATGCGTTTGGTTTCGTAAATGAAGATTCGGGTGCGTCGATAGGTAATCATAGTTTGGTCATTAGAAGTGCATTGAAATCCTTTCAAGAATACTATCAGTTGTCTGCTGATGGCATCCTAAATGATGAAACCATAAACTTATTAAGCACCCCGAGAAGTGGCAACCAAGATGTTATCAATACATGCGTAACACATCCATATCATTGGAAAAAGTCCATCCTAAGTTATCATGTAGAGAGTAAAGACTACTACTACCTTTCTTACCGATAACTTTTAAGCACTTTGAAGCAACATATCTGAGGTCTAACAATGACATCGTCTTCTTCAGCGATGATATATTTATCATGTACAGTTTCCTAGTTTACAATTGATATCTGGATGGCCACGAGTATACAGCCACTATTATATCCCCGCCAGTAGTGATGTTTATGCCGCTGTAAACACTCATCACTAATCTTTCATGGGAATAATCAGATAATTGAATATGATGAATGTCTTCATGGACCAATAGCATATTTACTTCATACTGATAGATTTGAATCTACCATCGAATATAACAACAATATTCACAATTCAGATATATTAACATAAATCTATTCTTTATCAGTAGGAATCAATTTTACGAATATAACGAGTTTACTTACAGTGTGATGCAATCAGGGAAAGTTGATCTTTCTATGTTTGTGCGAATAAAGGTTTATTAGAACAATTATATGATGTTTTAACAAAACTTATGAGATTGGAAAAAGTTGCATAGTGAATTATATTATTATTAATAAAATACTGTTTTACATAATATGCGTTTCCTTTTTCACATCTATTTTTGCCATACGTATTCACGTTTTCTTAAAGAAAAAAATCACTAAACCGGTAATTGCTATAGAGATTATTATAATCACATTTATTAACAAAGTCGTTACATTTTATTATTTTGCTTAATACTTGCCAAATTGTTTATAAGTACTGAATTATAAAGAATGCAATTTTACACACATAAATTTTAATTGGAAATGAGCAATTATATTCTGTTTACTAATGCATAAACAGTTTATCAAGTAAAGGTCAAGGATAGGGTCATCACCATCGCTGTTTATAGCTGTTTGTGTTATCAATTATATACTTAATACGAATAATTATATTGAATTCTTTTTAATGTAAATTTAATGTTTATTTGAACATGCAAATCTCCTTTTCACTTTCAATATAATTTGTATGTATTAATTATTTTAATTTTATAACTTTTTAATGGAAAATGAAGATATATACCAATATGTTTGTTTTATAATCAAAATATTTATATGTATCTACTTCCAGCAGATATACTAGGGTCACAACCCCTACTATTTAAATAAACAACCTATCAACATGTATTAGCAATGAATACATTTTCTATAGTTCTTATTTGTTCAAATTCCCTCAAAAATTAATGATTTAAATATAAATATATATCTTACCTTACCTATAGCATCAATAAATAATTTTTCTAAACAATGCTTTTGTACATAATTATCACAGGTTAAAGGTGAGAAGGTTGTAGAAGATGCTATTTAATTAGTAGAATATTTATAACGCTAGTTTAAATCTCATTGAAATTTTTTTTAATGTAAATGTAATGTTTATTTGAAAATGCAAATCCCTTTTTCACTTTCAATAGGATTTGTATGTATTAATTACTTTAGCGACTGATTACCTGTCAATTTATTGTTTAATTTTACAACTAAATGTTCATTATTTTAGTAAATGCATTTTCCCATTAGAATGAGAAAAATTAGTATGTAACGGTCGCGCATAAATTGCTTTACTTGTTCCTCCGAATGCGTTCTCACTCTTTCATCAACCATAGCTAGAGATTCCTACACTTTATCCTTAATATGAATACTATCTTAAATGGCGAGCAATTTTATTATTTTTTCTAGCATTCAAAACATTATTAGTATCCGTTAAAAATATATAACTACTAACAAAATCTTTGCGTTTTAATTATTTTTTTCTGTAATAATCATATGCTTACCTGGTCATTATATTTAAAAATACAATCTAAAAAGTTATATTCCGAGATACCTTTTGTACGTATAGAAAGGTTACGATGTGATTATAATGAGAAAGGCTTTAGGATACACATTATTTAATTCAGTTAAATTATTCAAATTTCTTTACTAATGTCCACGACTCGTGAGCGGAGTTTCTATTTTATATTTAGAATACTTTCTCTGTCTAGCGTCGAGTCTAACAGTTCTCGCACGAACCAACATGAAAAACTGTTATATTAAAACATTATATAGATATAGCGTCTTTAATATTTTATGTCTAAAACGGAGATAGCTCAGAGAATAATTTTACTATTTTGCAACAATTCAAAGTATTATAGATAGATACCTGGTCAAATATACGTACCTAGTATCACCCAAGTCATAGTAATTATTACCTCTTTCAATTGGCAGATTATATAATAAGAGTATAATTTGAAAATAGCTTTTAATTCTAAATAACTTTTCTTTATAACATTCTTCTCGGTTTGAAAAATATAGGTGCATTACATTTGTGCAAAATTCGCATTTCTTTATACCTCGAAATTTTGATAACTGAAGGTTGCATTTTTGATTTTAGACCATGCAGAACTTTTCATGGAGAGTAAATTTTTTTCCATCAAACCAAAAGTAAAAAAGTCTTCCATGTGGTTCCAACTTAAGTAGACACATTTATAATTTTGCGTTTTTTATATTTCCTCACCATTTGACATAACTACGTTCATGATGTACATTATGTTTGTTTCTTACTTGACCTGATTGTTTAACACCCAAATTCTTTTACCCGTTTGCATTTTTATTGATTTTCTATAATAATTTTACATTTTCCAACCGTAAAATTCGCTGTGTGACGTCTGGATATATATATATATATATATATATATATATATATATATATATATATATATATATATATATATATATATATATATATATATATATATATATATATGATATATATATATATATATATATATATATATATATATATATATATATATATCCAGCATTCTGCATTACATATCTAACAAAACTCGGTGGCCGAGAGGCAATGGTGTATATTTACCATGCCAGCTTTCTCTCGCGACGAGCAAACAATGTTTTTTCAGGGTTTATATTTTTACGACGCATCGACGTCCTTTCAGCAACAAAGACAAGGAACGAAGGTGACTTCTTCTTCGGCACCGGTCAAAAACTTACCTGCATGGCCCCGTGGCATGCAATATCCCCAGAGGAAAACGTCGAGGATCTATTCTGAAGAAACTATCAGGGGCTGAAGTACACGTTCAACCCAAAATGTATGGAATAATGGTACTGTGGTCGCAACCGTACATTTTGCCACAACACTTCCAAGACAAAAGTTGACGAAATAATGTGAACATTGTGCATATGTCAGAGAAAATATTATGGTTGTTAATCTTTAAATATGACGTCATCGACAGTTTTTTTTAAATCGTAACCCATAACTTTATTTCACGCTTTTATTCCTCTTTCAACTGTACCAAAATAACAGTATAAAAAATTTAATACCTTACATAAGAAAATTTTTGTAAAAAATCATTGTAAGTTGAAAAACATAAATTTTATTACCAACTAAAGTACAAAAAAACAATTCAGGTCAACTGGATAACATTCAAGTGTCAATCTATATTTAATATTGTAATTTTTGTATAAAACCAACTAAGCTTTTTGCACATAAAACATTCTTCTTTCACACATACAGAGCCATTAAATTTCTGTGAATTTGTGAGAGTAGTGCTAGTGCAAGGCTATGGTACATTTATCAGCAACCTAGGGAATCCAGATTTTAATAATGATCGGTTATGCATACCGTAACGGGACACAGCAAGAGATCTGTGAACTTTGAATGAAGTTTATCCCAATCGAGCACCAATTACTCAATAAGTAGTCAGCAAAATAGTAAAGAAATTTAGGAAAACAGGTCATGTCGAGGATCTTCCAAATTCTGGTCCACCAAACGTGGCAACAAACGAAGATAGAAAATTAGAGGTATTGTTAAAGATCACAGAAAAAACTGCGCCCATATAAAATTACTTTAATGCAGGAATTGTCTGAAGATGACCATGACCGACGTGTGGAATTTTACGAGCTTATCAAAGAGCATACCAATAATCATCCAAACCTCCTCAATAACATACTCTTTTCGGACGAGGCCACATTTTATTTAAATGAAAGGGTAAATAGACATAATTTTCGTTATTGGTCGGATGAAAATCCCCATTGGATGATCTAACAGCATACCCAAAGACCATTAGAAACCAGTGTATGGGCAGGGATTTGCCATAATCGCATTATTGCTCCTTCTTTATAAATGATAATTTAAATGGCAACCGGTACTTACAATTCAAATTATTCCAGCTTGTTAAGACCGCCCTCCAAATATTGATGTGTGGTTTCAACAAGATGGGACACCACCCCAATACTCTCTAAATGCGTTGAGATATCTAAATGAAATTTTTACGAATCGTTGGCTAAGTAGACGAGGAACTGTAGAATGACCTTTTTGACCTGCAGAGATTACAACGTAGACTTTTTCTTATGGGGTCATTTAGACTATTTAGATCCCTTAGGTTGTTTAGACTCTTTAGACCATTTAGGCTCTTTAGACCCTTTAGGCTCTTTTGACTCTTTAGACTTTTTAGAATCTTTACTCTTTAGACTCTTTGGACCCTTTAGACTTTTTAGACTCTTTAGACTCTTTAGACTCTTTAGACTCTTTAGACTCTTTAGACTCTTTAAACCCTTTAGACTCTTTAGACTCTTTAGACTCTTTAGACTCTTTAGACTCTTTAGACTCTTTAGACTCTTTAGACTCTATAGCCTCTTTAGACACTTTAGACTCTGTAGACTCTTTAGATTCTTTAGATTCTTTAAACTCTTCAGACGATTCAGACGATTTAGACTCTTTAGACTCTTTAGACTCTTTAGATTTTTTAGACTCTTTAGACTCTTTAGACTCTAGACTCTTTGGACTCTTTAAACTCTTTAGACTCTTTAGACTATTTAGACTCTTTAGACTCTTTAGACTCTTTAGACTCTTTAGATTCTTTAGACTTTTTAGACTCTTTACTCTTTATACTCTTTAGACTCTTTAGACTCTTCAGACGCTTTAGACTCTTTAGACTTTTTAGAGCTCTTTAGACTCTTTACTCTTTATACTCTTTAGACTCTTTAGACTCTTCAGACGCTTTAGATTCTTTAGACTTTTTAGAGCTCTTTAGACTCTTTAGACTCTTTAGACTCTTTAGACTCTTTAGACCCTTAAGACTCTTTAGACCCTTTAGACCCTTTAAACTCTTCAGGCACCTTGGACTCTTTAGACTCTTTAGACTATTTAGACTCTTTAGACTCTCTAGACTGTTTAGACTCTTTAGACCCTTTAGACTCTTTAGACTCTTTAGACCCTTTAGACTCTTTAGACTCTTTAGACTCTTTAGACCCTTCAGGCTCTTTAGACCCTTTAGACCCTTTAAACTATTTAGACTCCTTGGACTCTTTAGACTCTTTAGACTATTTAGACTCTTTAGACTCTTTAGACTCTTTAGACTTTTTAGACCTCTTTAGACTCTTTAGACTCTTTAGACTCTTTAGATTCTTTAGCCTCTTTAGAATCTTTAGACTATTTAGACTCTTCAGACTCTTTAGAGTCTTTAGACCCTTTAAACTCTTTAGACTCTTTACATTCTTTAGACTCTTTATACTCTTTAGACTCTGTAGACTCTTTGGACTCTTTAGACTCTTTAGACGGTTTAGACTCTTCAGACTCTTTAGAGTCTTTAGACCCTTTAAACTCTTTAGACTCTGTAGACTCTTTGGACTCTTTAGACTCTTTAGACTCTTTAGACTCTTTAGATTCTTTAGATTCTTTAGATTCTTTAGACTTCTTAGACTCTTTGGACTCTTGAGACTGTTTAGACTCTTTACACTTTTTAGAATCTTTAGACTCTTTAGACTTTAGACCCTTTAGACCCTTTAAACTCTTTAGACTCCTTGGACTCTTTAGACTCTTTAGACTATTTAGACTCTTTAGACTGTTTAGACTCTTTAGACCCTTTAGACTCTTTAGACTCTTTAGACTCTTTAGACTCTTTAGACTCTTTAGACTCTTTAGACTCTTTAGAGTCTTTAGAACCTTTAAACTCTTTAGACTTTACATTTTTTAGACTCTTTATACTCTTTAGACTCTTTAGACTCTGTATACTCTTTGGACTCTTTAGACTCTTTTGACTCTTTAGACTCTTTAGACCTCTTTAGACTTTTTAGACTCTTTTGACTCCTTAGTCCCTTTAGAATATTTATACTCTTTAGACTCTTTAGACTCTGTAGAGGCTTTAGACTCTTTGGACTCTTTAGACCCTTTAGACTTTTTAGACTCTTTAGACTTCTTAGACTCTTTAGACTTTTTAGACTCTTTAGACTCTTTAGACTTTTTAGACTCTTTAGACTCTTTAGACTCTTTAGATGCTTTAAGCTCTTTAGACTCTTTAGACTCTTTAGACTCTTTAGACTCTTTAGACTCTTTAAACTCTTTAGACTCTTTATACTCTTTAGACTCTTTAGACTCTTTAGACTCTTTAGACTCTTTAGACTTTTTAGACCTCTTTAGACTCTTTAGACTCTTTAGACTCTTTAGATTCTTTAGACTCTTTAGACTCTTTAGACTCTTTAGACTATTTAGACTCTTCAGACTCTTTAGAGTCTTTAGACCCTTTAAACTCTTTAGACTCTTTATACTCTTTAGACTCTTTAGACTCTGTAGACTCTTTGGACTCTTTAGACTCTTTAGACTCTTTAGACTCTTTAGACTCTTTAGACTCTTTAGACTCTTTAGACTCTTTAGACTGTTTAGACTCTTTAGACCCTTTAGACTCTTTAGATTCTTTAGACTCTTTAGACTCTTTAGACCTCTTTAGACTCTTTAAACTCTTTAGACTCTTTTGACTCTTTAGTCCCTTTAGACTATTTATACTCTTTAGACTCTGTAGACGCTTTATACTCTTTGGACTCTTTAGACTCTTTAGACTCTCTAGACTCTTTAGACTCTTTAGACTCTTTAGACTTCTTAGACTCTTTAGACTTTTTATACTCTTTAGACTCTTTAGACTCTTTAGACTCTTTAGACTCTTTAGACTCTTTAGATTCTTTAGACTCTTTAGACTCTTTAGACTCTTTAGATGCTTTAAGCTCTTTAGACTCTTTAGACTCTTTAGACTTTTTAGACCTCTTTAGATTCTTTAGACTCTTTAGATTCTTTAGCCTCTTTAGACTCTTTAGACTTTTAGACTATTTAGACTCTTCAGACTCTTTAGAGTCTTTAGACCCTTTAGACTCTTTAGATTCTTTAGACTCTTTAGACTCTTTAGACTCTTTAGACTCTTTAGACCTCTTTAGACTTTTTAGACTCTTTTGACTCTTTAGTCCCTTTAGACTATTTATACTCTTTAGACTCTTTAGACTCTGTAGAGGCTTTAGAATCTTTGGACTCTTTAGACCCTTTAGACTTTTTAGACTCTTTAGACTTCTTAGACTCTTTAGACTTTTTAGACTCTTTAGACTCTTTAGACTTTTTAGAATCTTTAGACTCTTTAGACTCTTTAGACTCTTTAGATGCTTTAAGCTCTTTAGACTCTTTAGACTCTTTAGGCTCTTTAGACTCTTTAGACTCTTTAGACTCTTTAAACTCTTTAGACTCTTTATACTCTTTAGACTCTTTAGACTCTTTAGACTCTTTAGACTCTCTAGACTCTTTAGACTTTTTAGACCTCTTTAGACTCTTTAGACTCTTTAGATTCTTTAGACTCTTTAGACTCTTTAGACTCTTTAGACCATTTAGACTCTTGAGACTCTTTAGAGTCTTTAGGCCCTTTAAACTCTTTAGACTCTTTATACTCTTTAGACTCTTTAGACTCTGTAGACTCTTTAGACTCTTTAGACTCTTTAGACTCTTTAGACTGTTTAGACTCTTTAGACCCTTTAGACTCTTTAGATTCTTTAGACTCTTTAGACTCTTTAAACTCTTTAGACTCTTTTGACTCTTTAGTCCCTTTAGACTATTTATACTCTTTAGACTCTTTAGACTCTTTAGACTCTTTAGACTCTTTAGACTCTTTAGACTTCTTTAGACTTTTTAGACTCTTTAGACTCTTTAGACTCTTTAGACTCTTTAGACTCTTTAGATTCTTTAGACTTTTTAGACTCTTTAGACTCTTTAGACTCTTTAGATACTTTAAGCTCTTTAGACTCTTTAGACTCTTTAGACTTTTTAGACCTCTTTAGATTCTTTAGACTCTTTAGACTCTTTAGACTCTTTAGACTCTTTAGACCTCTTTAGACTTTTTAGACTCTTTTGACTCTTTAGTCCCTTTAGACTATTTATACTCTTTAGACTCTTTAGACTCTGTAGAGGCTTTAGACTCTTTGGACTCTTTAGACCCTTTAGACTTTTTAGACTCTTTAGACTTCTTAGACTCTTTAGACTTTTTAGACTCTTTAGACTCTTTAGACTTTTTAGACTCTTTAGACTCTTTAGACTCTTTAGACTCTTTAGATGCTTTAAGCTCTTTAGACTCTTTAGACTCTTTAGGCTCTTTAGACTCTTTAGACTCTTTAGACTCTTTAAACTCTTTAGACTCTTTATACTCTTTAGACTCTTTAGACTCTTTAGACTTTTTAGACTCTCTAGACTCTTTAGACTTTTTAGACCTCTTTAGACTCTTTAGACTCTTTAGATTCTTTAGACTCTTTAGACTCTTTAGACTCTTTAGACTATTTAGACTCTTGAGACTCTTTAGTCTTTAGGCCCTTTAAACTCTTTAGACTCTTTATACTCTTTAGACTCTTTAGACTCTGTAGACTCTTTAGACTCTTTAGACTCTTTAGACTCTTTAGACTCTTTAGACTGTTTAGACTCTTTAGACCCTTTAGACTCTTTAGATTCTTTAGACTCTTTAGACTCTTTAAACTCTTTAGACTCTTTTGACTCTTTAGTCCCTTTAGACTATTTATACTCTTTAGACTCTTTAGACTCTGTAGACGTTTTATACTCTTTGGACTCTTTAGACTCTTTAGACTCTTTAGACTCTTTAGACTCTTTAGACTCTTTAGACTCTTTAGACTTCTTAGACTCTTTAGACTTTTTAGACTCTTTAGACTCTTTAGACTCTTTAGACTCTTTAGACTCTTTAGACTCTTTAGACTCTTTAGATTCTTTAGACTTTTTAGACTCTTTAGACTCTTTAGACTCTTTAGATGCTTTAAGCTCTTTAGACTCTTTAGACTCTTTAGACTTTTTAGACCTCTTTAGATTCTTTAGACTCTTTAGATTCTTTAGCCTCTTTAGACTCTTTAGACTTTTTAGACTATTTACACTCTTCAGACTCTTTAGAGTCTTTAGACCCTTTAAACTCTTTAGACTCTTTACACTCTTTATACTCTTTATACTCTTTAGACTCTTTAGACTCTTTAGACTCTTTAGACTGTTTAGACTCTTTAGACCCTTTAGACTCTTTAGATTCTTTAGACTCTTTAGACTCTTTAGACTCTTTAGACTCTTTAGACCTCTTTAGACTCTTTAGACTCTTTTGACTCTTTAGTCCCTTTAGACTCTGTAGACGCTTTAGACTCTTTGGACTCTTTAGACTCTTTAGACTCTTTAGACTCTTTAGACTCTTTAGACTCTTTAGATGCTTTAAGCTCTTCAGACTCTTTAGACTCTTTATACTCTTTAGACTCTTTAGACTCTTTAGACTCTTTAGACTCTTTAGACTCTTTAGACTCTTTAGACTCGTTAGACTCTTTAGACTCTTTAGACTCTTTAGACTCTTTAGACTTTTTAGATGCTTTAAACTCTTTAGACTCTTTAGACTCTTTAGGCTTTTTAGACTTTTTAGACTCTTTAAACTCTTTAGACTCATTAGATTCTTTAAACTCTTCAGACTCTTTAGACTCTTTAGACCCTTTAGACTCTTTAGACTCTTTAGACTCTTTAGACCCTTTATACTCTTTAGTCTGTTTGAATGCTTTATATTTTTAGATTATTTTGACAGTTCAGGTTATATAGCTTTTGGTCGCCTTTGGTTCCTTACATTTTTTAGGCCTGTTAGGCTTCTTCGACTTTTAGAGTATTCAAATTCGTCAGCCTCATTAGACTTTTTTTAAATTCATATCGATCGTCTTTTAGTCTGTTTACTTATTGAATTTTTTCAGTAAGGTGCGCATTAATGTTCTTCCTTAATTATGTTTAGCATACCGGACTTCAGTGCGTGGTAACTATAGTCCTTTTTTGAGGTTAGTTTTTTACCATTTGTAATTCACGGTAAAGCACACCCCATTGTTTATTATAATTACGTACATACAGTATTCAAAGGAAACTGTTTAATGTTTTATTCAACGGTTAGTGCAAATGTAATTTTTTTGATTGGTTACGGAATTACGTAAAGAATCGTGTCCCATTTTGACTTTTATTCTAAAGAACCTTTAAAAAGCTTTGATATTTTTTCTTTGAGAAAATGACTTTTTTATGTACCATTTTTGTAATTTCGTTACATCTATTCCTAATTTGCAAGTATTTAACTAGTATATTTCTATTTGAATTCTTTTTGATTTATCACATAATGTTTGCTTATTTAAAATAATTTTTAAACATTTTGACTTCCATAAGTCTTGAATTTGGTATTCATTGTATAAGCTTTTTTGCTCAAAATGGTTGAAAGGTTACAACGAAACATCTGTATGGAATAACCTTGACAAACCTTTTAATTTGGAAATTGTTCAGACTTTAGACTTTTTACTATTGTCATTACAGACGTTATACTCTTAGCTGTTTGCAAATACGAATAAGTTTATGATGTTTTTTTTAAATTTATAAATCCCATTGAATAAAATGATAAATCCAGTTCAATCACAGGTTTTGGACATTTTAAATACGATTGAGGTACACAATTTGCAACACGAACTAAACTGCTTTGGATCTATCAAATTTTGAAAATTCGGTTCATAAGTAAACGCCGCTTACTTTTCGGGAACATCAAACATTATTAAGGTTAAAGAATTTTACAAACGTTTTCCGAAGTAAGCGTTCACAATTAATGTATTTAAGCAAAAAAGGTGATGTGGGTATACTCTTATAAACACTTAAATAAAACTTAATCTTTACCAATGTGACGATTTGACAGTGGTAAAGAAACTCCATTTGTTTAATTACGCAGAAAAAACCACGAGATTAATAATGGTAATGAATTTTGTATTACTGTAGTGTATTATACAATAAGTAAGTTAAACAAAAGTGTACACTGTATATAGAAAGATAATGGTTAATCAATTTACTTTTCGAGTTCATTCTTTGTACTATTGTCGTAACTATCATAACTATACATAGCATGGGGGCAACAATAAAATAATTTAAAGTTATTTCAGAATATTTAGATTTGTGGGTTTACTATACGAATTGTTTTTAGTGATGTATCTTTTTTTTGATTATCTGCGAATCTCGTTTAATGACAGCAACGTAGCGAAGTGCAGCATGCTTGCAAGTTAATTAACATTATACTTGCGTAAGATTACCACTGCAGACTAACGAACTACAAACCTTGACAATTTTAAGTATTATACACTAATATTATTTAAGTATCAGATATACATTCAGTTCACATGTTAATTATCTTTACATTAATAGTTACTGTTCGCATTAGTGTTTACATAAATACAAGGTAAACGAAGGTGTTGGATCAGTTTCTTTCTACTCGTGAAATTGGTATGACTGACGTAACTATATTATTATAATATATACATAAATTAAATCAATGCAATTTTGATTTCAATATAAAGTAGAACATTCATATTCACATAATAATTACAAATTCAACTTAACGTTTTATACTTCGTTATAATCAAGGATCAAGGGATTTACTTGAACGCACGATAAAGCAGCAAAAACAATGTTGATTTTCCTCTCAATTTTAATATGTACACCGTGTGCTCAAAGTATAGAAGACAGTTTGGTCGAATATTATGCAAATTTAATTATAAACGAAACAACTAAAGCATATACAGGACCATGGCCAAATAATGCTTATCAGTACGCACCAAGAACAAAAAATATTATACGTAAGTAGTGTAACGTAGTAGAGTAATAAATAACACATTTTTTGCAGAATATGGACTTTTTGATCACATTATTATTGGAGCTGGATCATCTGGAGCTGTGATAGCAAATAGATTATCAGAGGACAACTTTCGTCGCGTTCTTTTATTGGAAGCTGGTGCCCATTCAAGCAATTTCTTGGATATTCCTGGAATGGCCTCCTATGTAGCAGGAACAAAGTTAATTGGGGTTACCTAAGTGTCCCTCAAAACACTTCTTGTTTTGGTAAGATAGTTTAATCAAAAATGTTTATAAACTTATTGATATTTAAGGTTTCAAGGATCATAAATGTCCGCTTCATAGAGGTAGGGGCCTTGGCGGGAGCAGTTTGATTAATGGTTTACTTTATGTGAGAGGAAATAAAAGAGATTACGATAATTGGCATACGCAAGGAAATTACGGATGGAGTTATACAGACGTCTTGCACTATTTTAAAAAATCGGAGAATTTCCTTGGGGGCGATCCTGTATACCATGGAAAAGGTGGATATCTAAATGTAGAAGTTCCACAACCGTCTAACGTAGATATTAACGCATTTTTTGAGGCGAATCGGTTATTAGGTAGAAATGAAGTTGATTATAATGGAGATGAGCAACTTGGGTTTGCAAGAGTGCAGTTAAATGTTGATCAAGGGAAAAGAGAAAGCTCTGGTCATGCTTTTTTACTCCCGATTATGAAAAGGCGAAATTTAGATATACGCACCGAAAGTTACGTCATTAAAATTTTAATTAATGAAAATAAGCGAGCGTTTGGGGTACTGTTCAGCATGAATGGTAAATTATACGTTGCGAAATCGCGCCGTGATATTGTGATTTCGGCTGGAGTCATAGGCTCGCCCCAAATACTAATGTTGTCAGGAATTGGCCCTAGATGGCATTTAGAAAGCTTAGGTATACGCGTCCTGCAAGATCTTCCTGTTGGAGAAAACCTTCACGACCATCCATCATATTCTTATTTAGAGTTTACTACCAATCACACTGAGCCCGAACTCAGCCTGGAGCGGAACATTCGAGATTATCTAAATGGAACTGGGAATTTTATCAATCCGTTTAATATACAAACAATCGCATTTCTGCAAACAAAATATGCTGATGTACCTGGATATCCAGATGTTGAAGTTTTAATGGTACCATCAATTAGTTCTAACGAGGTTACCCCCAAATTCTGGCGCGTTCAAGAACAGGTTGTGGAGAAACCTTATAATCCCCAAAATACTTTCACAATGGCGGGAATGCTTTTTCGTCCTAAATCGAGAGGTTACTTAAGGTTAAAGTCTGCGAACCCATTTGATTATCCTATCATTAATCCGAAAATGTTATCAGATGAAGATGGTAAAGATATAAAGGTACTCCACCAAACTATAGAATTAATTCTAGAAATGGTAAATACTCCACCATTTCAAAAATTGAACACTAAGTTGAAACGTGTAAATTTACCAGAATGTCAAAAGTACAACGACTTGTCACAAGAATATTGGTACTGTTTCTTAAGATATTTAAGTGTAGGTCTCTTTCATGCAAGTGGTACTTGTAAAATGGGTACGCATCCATCTAACGGAGCTGTTGTTAATCCAGAATTAAAAGTTTTTGGTATAACAAACCTAAGAGTTGCTGACACCAGTATATTCCCTACACCCATTACTGGCCACAATAATGCGCCTGCAATGATGGTTGGTGAGAAAGCTGCAGACTTAATTAAAGGCCACTAAGTATGATTAATAAATACACTATAGTTCCTGATCTGATTTATTGCAACTTCAAAACTTTGCTGTTGGTTTTTTTGTGCAAACCATAAAAGTATCAAGCCCAACTATTCTTTCCAATTCGGATGTAGAGGTATGTAGCTTTAAGACCAAATGATAAGAGGTTCCAAAAAAAAAGGAATTAAAATAGTTGGAACTCCGTTTCCCGAATTTAGATACACTTCATCCGCCACAAGTTAATGATCATTGGTTTGTTGATAAAGCAATTTTGTTTTCCATGTTTATGCTTTATTATTTATAAGTTGCGCCCATAAAAGCTATGATACTATTGGAACGTACAAAACAATACGTATAATGCATCTTAACTTTAGGTGTTTACTGGTCAAATTGCTTTGTTTATAATTAATTGCATGCAGTAAATGTAGGTGTTTGTATCTATTAATTGCATTTGTTCAATTTCTTTTTTCTTTATAATTGCCATATCTAATTAAAAAAATGCTTTACTGTATCCATATGCGGTAAAAGGTATTAACAACGGTTATTAATTATTTTATGTCATACTTCATTATTCAGTCATAATAACCCTGAATCAAGACACATTAATTAGGAAATAATACACCCTAACGTGACAACCGCAATTCTAAATAGCAACGGGCGTTATTTCTAAAACGCCCGCTAATATGGACTAATGAATCTGTACTAAAATGGAGAAACGAAAAGTCTAGGAAAAAATCTTCAAAAGTAAAGATACAAGAAAACTAATTTATCGAATAATACATTTTCATAATAACTTAATAAGTAATACTTATCCTAAATACTGCTATTCTTTGAAATAAAAAGAACAATTCTGAAACTCTCCAGAGAACTGCATACCAGCTTGAATCATAGATTTTCTAAGATTAATCGATTCATTAGTTCTTGGTGATCTACTTTTTTGCATGATCGACAATGTGTTTGCTTCAGTACAGGTGCTTGTACGCATTCCAGCTACGAAACAAGCGTTGTTCTGCTTCAAGCAATGACTGTCATCTACATACTCCTTTGCCACTGTTTGACTCTGCCACCCTCCCAGCTTCAGCAAGTTTGTCATGCTACCTCCAGCATCAGAATGGAGGGTGGCACCTGTACGTCGTACGTCGCAGACAATGTCCTGTATAAGCTTTAGGTTCGGGCAACCCTAAATATGTTGCTATCTTGCAAGGTATAACTTCCAAGGGTGTTTTTACCCACAGGCTGCGTCGTGCAACGGTTTCCCCAAAAATATAAAAAGAATCTATCATCAGACACGCCTGCAGGTCGCAGAGATATGTAATTCCGTATTAGGTTCAATGTTTTAATTTGTGATTCCTCAATAATAATGAAACTTCTTCCTTTATAAGTTTTAGTCATAGGGATGTCTACAGTTATGTGCGTTCCCACATCTCGCAGATCTGTAAACCGTATCTTCACGAGCTCGTCCCGTCTGCATGCTCCGAATATACCCATCAACAATGCAACCTGAAATACACGAAGTCTATGGTCAAATGTTCTCTTTATAACATAACATTTACCTTATGCATCAGATACTGCAAATCAGGTACTTCTGTAAGAAATGCGACAACCTGTTCGAGAGTAAGGATCTTTGATTTCTTTGGACGATAGCCTTTCTGAACTTGTTTTAAAAATCCCTGTAGCTGCTCAAATTTTTCGAAACTCTTAATCTTCTTTTTTACCATCAATTCTTTGCGTAACATTGACAATTTCGTCCAAAGCGAATTGGGAGCTTATGATTCTGACTGTAAACCAATATTTCAAGCAAATGACTTAAAATATTATGTAAAAATACCAACTCCTGGAAGTAACCTAACATCACGGTCTCATTAATTATCTTCACCGAGTTACTTTTCATCCATTTCTCAAAATCAACGTACTCTTTTTCATAACAGAACTTTGACTTTTTCGGTACGATTGCTTCATTCGCTTTCGCGGCTCTCGTTAGAATATTCTCTGGCAATTTATCGGCTTCGTTCGCCATTTCGATTAAATTTTTTAGAATGTTTGACAAATAAAATATGCCTTATCACCATAGATACGATCATAGATAGACATGAAAATTATAAAATTATTATTGTTATCTGTTTTAATCATCACCGTTTGCAATTTCTTTAATTATTATGCATATGATCAAGTATGATATAAAACGTTGAAGGCACCACAGGCATTATGAACACAACACCCACGGTCGACGTATACCCCTCGGGCCGGAGGCCCTCGGGTTATACACCGTCGACCTGGTGCGTTATTTAGTTCATAATGCCCTTGATACCTTAATAACTATAATAATATCATAATTATGTTATTAACGTTAAATTAAATTCAGTCCCACAACAAGGAAAGCTCGATTATGGATCGAAATAGTGACGATAGCTCAACTGCCAAACCAAACGCAGTCGTGCTAGTATTCTAGAGGTGGGAATCCCGACTAATTCTATACAGGCGGTTACTATAAGTAGTCTTAGTGGAGGCGCGACTGGTTCGGAGTTTTTACAGTTTATTACGACAATCCCTTCAATTACTGTGTTGAATGTAAATATCTGGAAAAAACTGAAACGAATCGTATTATTTCGAAATTAAAAAATCACATAAGGTCTAAAACAAATCATTAGTCCGGCGGTAATAAACAAAGGTGATAAATCGGCAATAAAAAAGTAATTAAACAAAACAATTTTATAAATTGGTAATAAAATAAAATTCAATCCACAATTCCATAATTCAGCAATCAAAGTTTGTGAAAATAATCGACTAAAATACTTCCCAGAGTATCAAATAGTAATCAATCATGTCATTGTGAAATAGTTTCTTTTTTTGCATGGAAGCGACAAAAGAAATCAGTAGCAAACCGAGCTAGTTCAAACGAAAATGCTATAAATATGCCGCTTGTAAGATATTGTGTTAAATAAAGACAGTTCTGGTAAACAAAATTAAAAATAGCAAGTATTTCAATAAACTCTTATCAATAGTTACGTTAACGTTTTTACTCCAACAATGAAAAATAAATGAGCGTTGTCGCAGTTTAGTTGCATGAATCCAAAATTCTCATAAAATGAATAAACTATTCGGTAACTTCAATGTAAGAAACATATCTAATCATTTAAATTTGTTACGTAAATAATAACTCAGTAATAGGAAGGAGTCATAATAATATTATAAACTGTAAAGTAATAATAGTGCCCAACTTATGAACACTATTCATATATTTCATTCAAACTTAAACAGTAGTTAGCGTACATAATCAAGTGATACGTAAATTCAAATCCATTCAATTTTGTAAATCTAGATCAGTCAAGGGGGTTGACGCTTGCAAGATTCAATTCCCAAAATAATATATTGTATCGTACTTCTTATACAAACACCAACATGAATATTGATAACATCGACATATAACTATAACAAATTGGTAATACGTAAATTGGTACTGCCAAACCAAAATATCAAGGAAATAACACTCAAAATGGCATGAATAATTCGCCGGTGAATACAATACAAAACTTATTTAAACATCTGAAAGATACTAATCAAAAGCGTATTCATCCGTTGGACAAATACAGTTAAAAAAATAACGTGTCATTAAAATGGTCGCACACAAAAAAAAAAACCAACGGAAATAGTTACATTAAATTGTACAAATGATCACTCTAAGTGTACCAAACTTCGAACATGTTGTTAATAATTCACCTCTCTGTAGACAGTGCATTTCGTGCCATGTGTGCTGCATATCATAGCTGCATAAAACTTAATTTACTTATTTGAAGTGAAGCCTTCCACGCATACAGTTTGCACATTCAGTTTCAGACATGTTCGTGCGCAAAGACCTTTTGGGAGCGTCGTTTTTTGTGTGATACTGAAATGGAGTAAAACGTCCATTTTTGCTCTGTTAAATATTTTTTATTAAAAGTGCTGTAAATTTTACGGTGAGTTTATTTGAAGTTATTTTACAATGTTTGAGACGCTTGCTTTTTAGGCACTTATTTTTTTATTTTAACTTCACCTTTACTGTTACTTTTCACACGTTTGTACACATCTACGCAAATAATAATTTTACCGTTAATCCAATTTACGGTATTAGTACGATTAATCAAGAGTGAGGTAATCACCTTCGTTACAGGGAAGTGGAATTCTAAAACCCCTTAATCCTGCAATTTTTTTCATTTGGGAATTATGAAGCATACAAATCCAGATTTATTTCAATCCCGAAGTAATATTACGCAACAATTTCAAAAACGCTGAACCAGCATGGAGCCATTTCGTTATCTACGGTGTGGCCAAAAATAAGGTATTCTGATTCCATTAATTACTCATAATATTAATTATTCATTAGGTTATAACGTTACTCACATTAGAATTAAGGTATTTCCGTTTATAATTTAATATAGGTTGTGTAATAAAATGTGTTATTGTAGAAATTTTCTTTTAACTTTATTGTATAATGGTTTACTTGTTTATTCCATATTTTTAAAGTTGGTGTCCGAGTATTTAACAATTAGTTTCAGGAAAAAGCAACCCCTATTTTAAAGCGAACATTTCCAGGTACATTTAAATATTTTTTGGTTAATAAGTCAAATCGATCATTTTATGAACCTGGCCCACTTTAATCTACGCCTGAGCATAAGGCACAAAATTTTCTAGTTATTACCCAAACTGTTAGGTGGCTAAAATTTGTAACCATGGTTGTAGAAATATACTTATAGAACTTTAAGGGTTGCACATAAGATCTCCCAATTCCTCTATACTGCGTGTAGGTAGTCTCGCGATTGACCCTATGGATATCGGCCCGGTGAAATTCAATTTGCAGAAAATATTTAAATCAAGATTCACTGGATAAATCACTGTGTCACCTGATTTAACAACCTGCAGAAGATATTTAAATCAAGATCAAGTTTATAATTAAAATTTGTCTGTCTGTTGGGAAAGCCAATAAATATGTATGTATAGAATTTGCAAGTTATAGATCCGTAAACGTCTGTGAAATTAGTCCACAATGAGGAGAATGCATTAAACTTAACACAACCTCCCCTTCGAAGTATATAAACAATGTTACTTCAAATCCTCAATAAACCACACAAAACTATCACGGGGGAGGGGGGAATTATACAAAGCCCCCCTAAGAGTATATGGGAAATTTCCCTTACGATACTTCCTGTAACCCCTACACATCATACGCAAACCCTACGCTGAACACCTGCGTTCGTTTTCGTCGCTCAACAGCTAAACTAGTACTCCAACATTCCCTTTTTCCCCCAAAATCACGTCATTTAGTTTAAATCGTCCATACGCCAAATTGCATATTGAAACCTTCCCAGAAAAGAATCCGACTTAATATCTAGAAATATATACTCTGCCACTGAAAACTCAACATGTGAAATGAACTGATAAACTTAAAAAATTGTAGTAATATTTATACGTGTCTGAACCTCTCGTTATCAGCTGCACAAAAAACTTTATGCCCAAACATATTATATTACTTAAAACTCTTTTCATCCGACATGGCATTAAATTCTTTTCAAAACTGCAATAACAATGAACGACAAAGTAACGAGATTTATTAACGTAATTTTAATTCAGACTGAACCATAATTAATGATTACATAAAAAAAAGGTAATCAACTATTTACAAAAGTAACATTTTGCTGATTTATAACGTCAACGCATTCACACAAATATCGTCAGATAAAGTAAAAATTTGCAACTAAACCAATGCCTTCCAGAATTTATACTGGAATATACTCTAATTTAAAAAAACTATATCCCATTCGCGAGAAATATCTTAAAGTTCGATAAAACCCAGAATCTTCCGTAGATTTTGACCACAGCTGACAATTTAATATTGCCGTAAAGCAAGTTTTGGAAACAATTCGATATGTAACTATGTAACGTCCCAATTCTTCAATAATTAAATTTTGGTATATGTCGATATTTTCTCTTTAATGTACATAATCACGAATCTCTGTATATATTTTGATCGTTTGTACTGAGTATTTAGACACATCAGTTTTGTTTTATGCGCAACTCGACGCCAAATGAATTCATTTCCGTTTCCTCTACAGTCCAGTTTAGTACGTTATGTTTTTTAAGTCTTGCTCCCTTGTATAAGGTATGTAAGGCTTTCAATTACATTTTGGTGTACATTGTATTTATTAGGAAACAAACAAAAGCCTCTAGCCTTAAGGAAAACCGCTTGTGTTGTTAATCAATTTAGTATCATTGCAAAAGCGTGGTGAACGAAGTTAAAATGCATAAAATGGCGTAGATTATAATACAATTTCATCAAGAATTATAAATAAAGATACCTTTGTTTCGCATCAATAACGCATGCTGCTAACATATCTGCTTTCGTCGTCTAACGCTTGCTTTTGTTGTCCGAAGCCTGTTTTTGTAGTCTGTTCTACGTTTCGTTTATTTGAACGTTGAAGACAAATTTTTTTTTTATTTCCTTCAGTTGCTAATTTACAATCTACTCTTAATTTTAACAGAGTAATACATAAATGTTATGACAGGGTTGCTGAGTGACACGAGTTGGGCACCGTCCATTGACGAGTCTCCAGGATTTACTCAGTGAGGTCTTCGGGCCATAGTCTTCTAGCGGCATGTTGGTGGGAATAGAGGTCGGTAATGAGTTCGTTAGGGTGGTTTAGTGTGCGGTTTTGCTTTGGTAGCATGTTGTTGATCACTTCTGTGATGAATGAACTTTGAGATCGAGATGCAGTGTTTGGTTAGTGATGAACCAGGGTGCGTTAGCTAGCGTACGTAAGGTTTTTGATTGGAAAGACTGTAGTATCTTGGTATTTGATGGCTTACTGCATCCCCATAACTCGATCTCGTAAGACCATGTAGGTATGATAATGGTTTTGTAGAGTAACAGTTTATTTTCAAGTGTAAGCTGCGATTTACGTCCAATCAGCCAGTAGATACTTTTGTCTTGAGGTTGAGCTGTTGTTTTTGGCTTTTATATGCGCTTTCCAAGTCAATCTTTAATCAAGGTGAAGTCCTAGGAACTTCACCTCAGTTTTGTTGGAATAAGTTGATTGTATATGGTGACTGGAAGGCATATGGAGTGTTTATTCGTGAAAGTAATTTGTGTTGATTTGCTGCTATTGACTTTAATGCGCCATTGGTCAAGCCAGTTTTCAAGAAGGTTTAGGTGTGATTGAAGCCTTTCAGATGCTAGATCCGGGTCGGTGTCAGATGACATAATTGCAGTATCATCTGCTAAGGTCGCAATTAAGGTGTTTTCTGTAGTGGGAATATCCTCTGTGTAGAGGAGGTAAAGGAGGGACCAAGGACACTCTGTGGGATACCGGAGTTGATGATTTGATAGGTTGAAAGCACTCCCTCGAATTGGACTTGGAAGTGTCTTTGGGTTAAATAAGATTTTAGAAGGAGGAAGACTTGGTGGGGTAGCTTTCTTTTAATTTTGTATAACAGCCCGCTGTGCCAAACCTTGTCGAAGGACTGTTGAATATCCAAGAATACAGATGCGCATTCCCTTCGATGGTATCCTTGATATGATTTACTATTCTGTGACATTGCTGGATCGTAGAATGTCCTTCGCGGAAACCAAACTGGTGAGTGGGAATTAGGTCTTCTGTAGGTGTAATATCTTAGATTCTGCATATCAATAGCCGTTCAAATAGTTTTGATAAGAGGGGCAACAGGCTTATCAGTCGATAAGATGCGACTTCATGTGGAGGTTTACCAGGCTTAGCGATCATAGCAAATTTCCGCTGAGTGGGGAAGTGAGAGATGGCAAGCATGCGGTTATACATTGTTGTAATGAGCACGATCGCTCTTTTAGGAAGGTGTTTTAATATATTTCCTACTATAAGATCATAGCCGGGGCTTTGTATGGCTAGTTAATTTTATCTCTCGTATACTTCAGCTGGTGAGATTGGCTTTAAGGGTAGTGATAACTGTCCAGATGAGTTAAGGTGTTCCTCAATTTCTGCGTTAAAATTGATATTGTTAGATTCAAATGGAGTAAAGACTTGAGCCAGATGTTCGCCGAAGATATTTGCCTTATCTTCATTTGATCGAGCCCAACTTCCATCGGGTTTTCTTAATGGTGGTATTTGATTAATAGGCCTTTTAAGCTTTCTAGTCACCTTCCAGATAGTGTGATCGTCTGGTGAGAGTGTAGAAATATAGTAATTGAAGGTTGCATTTTTACTTTCTCGAATAGTGTTGCTAAGTTGGTGGGTATGATTGTTTAAAGTAGCCTTGTGTCGAGGATTTCGGGTTCTTTGCCATCGAGCACGGCTCTACGTTTTTCTGCTAGAAGTTGCTTTATATGTAACGGTATATTATTGATTTCAGGTAGAGTTTTGTGATTTAGCGGAGTGGCTTCCTAAGCGGCTTTTTGAATGAGCTGAGTAAGGTATTCCACGGTTTCATCGACTTCGGTAGGTTTGCGCTTTTTATGTGACAATTGTATGTGGTTATTAATATATAGCTGAAAGTGTTCCCAGTTCGTTTTAGCAGAGCAAAGCCTTGGTGGTGGGATTTTTCATATGATATTGGTACTCAAAGTTATTATTATAGGGGAGTGATCAGAGTCTAGGTCGAAGTTGCTTTCGATTTTGCTATATATATATATATATATATCGGAGATGTCCTTAGTGACGGCGAAGTCCAGCAGATCGGGAATTTTGCGAGGATCTGTTGGACGATAGGTTGGCTCGCCGGTTGACAGGTATCTTAGGTTATTCTGTTGTATAGCAGCAAGAAGTGCTCGCCCTTTCGGTGAAATTAATCTCGAACCCCACGCAGTGTGCTTTGAGTTCCAGTCCCCGGCTAAGAGAAATCGATGTTCAAATGGGAGTAGAAGTTCTTGAAACTCGTCAGTGGAAATGCTGTGTCTAGGTGGGCAGTAGATGGCTCCGAAAATTAGTGGCCAGGGTAACAAGTTAACTTCAACCAGAGCGCACTGAATTTTGTCTGTTATATGACCTGGCAACTGGTAATGATCAATTGCAGATCTAATTATAATTGCTGAGCCTGCATGTGCAGTTCCGTCCGGATGATTTGCATAATACAATGTATAGTGCGGTATTTTTATTACTGTGTAAGATGTGGAGTGACTTTCGGAAATAAGTATAATATCGATTTTGTTAGCGTTTAAAAATAAGGTTATTTCATGGATATGGTTTGTAAGGCCACTTGAGTTCCACGCCGCTATTCTTAGTGAATTTGCCATTATTGTGTTAATTTAGTAATAACTGTGGTAAGCTTGCTGAGAATCATGCTGTTCTGATTTAATAATTGTGAAAACATATTTTAAATTCGTCCAAGAAGACGTAAGTTTGTTTGCGATTTCATCGTTATTGTTACTTTGTTTGGCTGCATTTGATTAATTAATAGTAAAATTCAGTATAATATTAAATTTTATTTTTGTTGTTTTTGTCACTTTTATTATTATGATTTATGTTAATAATCAATAATATTGTTCTCAATAGTTAGTTTAATTTGTAGATTAATTTTCATTTAATTAAAATACATAATATGTCAAGGTTGCTTTGATATAAATTTAATTGTGTAATTTGACACTTTCTCATTGGCAGATTATAAACATATGATATATGGTTGAAAAGCATTTTTATGAAGAATTCAAAAATGCAAAATCCAATATGGCGTCCATAAGAAAATCGAAAGTTGCGTGCATTATCTCAAAATCTAGTAGGCCTAGATTTTTTCAAAATCATTTTGAAATCCTCGCTACCTGTTACCCACATCCTGCAAAATCGTGGATGTATCTCTTGCAAGAAACAAGATATAGCGATTTTAGAAAACGCATATTTTCAGTTATCACCCTGTGTCTAGTAAATGGAAGGATTTTTGACATGTAACCATGGTTACTTCTTGGGCATATAATGACGCAACTTTTTCTCCATTTAACCATCTTCGTATCTCTAACGGTTTCCAATATCCCCATGCATTTCATCTTAAACTGGACACCCTGTATATATATATATATATATATATATATATATATATATATATATATATATATATATAAAAACAGTTTTATCATATAGGTGAAATCGTTTAAATGCATGTTGTAAATAACAAAACATCGTTTTATATAAATTCATATAAGGTGGCTCTAAGTAGTCTGCGAAAGGGAAAGGTAAATACGAGTTGCAGTAAGGTCATAGAGATGATTAGTTTTGTATATTTACATTTCTACAAATTACTTAATGATGGGAGAAGCCATTAGCCAGATTTATATCAGCTATTCATAAGTAAAAACACAAAACGGGTTTAGTAAACTGTATAAAATATTTCAATATTCAGTTTAGTTCTCCAACACAGTTATTATTAGAACAGTCGAAAGAAAAACAAATCTAAAGGCATGCGTACTATTTTTAATATATATTTTACTTGATATTGTTCACAAAAATGCCAATAAAGTTTTTAATGTGTTATTATAGGAGGAGGCTGTCTTAAACTAACCAGCTCAGCATCAGTCCTTATTCTACTCGATCTCTACTCATTTGTTTAGTTAATTAGATAAAGGTGTATGTTACGCTATTTTTTAATGAATTAATTAATAGCATTATGCGGTACGTATTTCTTGGTTTTAAACTTCGTAGTTATTGATTCGCATGTAATAAACCCTTAAAACGTTTGTCTTTTATTGCCGTTATAATAATTTGGTATTTTGGACAGTGGCTGATTTTGAGCGAGCAAGCTGTAATTAATTAAACTAAATCAGTATTTTGGAACTGTAAGTTTGTTTTCGTAAACTGTAAGTTATGATTTGATTGATTGAGATTGATGTGATTGTTTGATTTGATCGAGAGTGATTTGTCTGGGATTAATCTGCTTCATTGATTTGGTTAATTTGATTTGATTGATTGATTTGTGTGTTTTGAGAAAGAGACGATAGAGGCGAGTGAGAGACGAACAATATCAACCTCTATTACAGATAACATTTATTAGTCTTTATACCACTAGATAGCACCACAAACAACCCTAATTAGTCCTAGAAATATATCACTAGGCGCCGCAGTCTCTATTACAGAAAACATTTGCTAGTTTAAAAATATCCCACTAGATGATGAAACAAACGAAATCCTTATTAGCTCTAGAAATATAACGCTAGGTGGTGCCACCTCTATTACAGAAGATATTCATTAGTCCATACACAACTAGATGGTTACACAAATTTAAATTTCGCAACAAGGGCAGTATTTTTTAATTGTAAGTTGGTTTTCGTAAACTGTAAGGTATAATCTAGTTTTATTGGGTTTGATTTAGTTGATTGATTGATTGATCCCATTGATTGATTTGTTTGTTTGAGAAAAAGCCGAGAGAGACGTGCATGATAAACTTCTATTGCAGAAAATGTTCATTAGTGTATACACCACTAGATGACGCCACAAACAAACCCTAATTAGTCCTACCGCTAAGTGACGCTACCTTTATTACTAAAAAAATACTCATTAGTCCATACACCACTAGATGGCCCTACAAGCAAATACAAGTTTGACAACAAGGAGGCCGCTACAAGAGGAGCAGACCTAACACAGATTCTTATAGCTGTCTTACAAGTTAGTATTAGACCCCTTATTTCAAATTTCCCACCGTAACCATTGCAGAGCCTTAAGCCTCCAATCAGAGCTTAGAAGCAGGGTGAGGCTAAGAACCAATCAGAAACTAATCAGGTGAAAGGAGCTGTCCTTAGGACTCCCATTCAGAACATTGTATGCGCACGCATTTGCCTACCTTCCAGGTGTTGAACTGCCAAAGAGGCTCATAATACAACCAAATTAGGGTGAAAATTCCATCAAGAGGCTGAAAATGGCCCCCAAAAAGAAATCTTAAAAATGGCCGATAAAAATACGGCTCCCACGTGGCGTAAACAAAAGTAGAGGAGAAGGTGTCCCAGGGGGCGGGGCTTGTGACGTAAGAAAAGTGGAGGGATTTAAGAAACCGCTTTGTAAAGTTCAACATTCTGAAATTGATTCAGCACCTACAAATTGGTCTTGCTTCTTGAAATAAATCCCAGGATATTAAATCTGTTTCAACACCTTGAAATTAGATCAACATCTAACTTGATTCAGGACCTATCGGCTTTAAATTTACCCAGCATCTCGAAAGCCCGCCTTTTTTGGTCGAAGTTGTCATCGTTTATTACATAACTAAGAAATTCTTCCTAATGAGTTTACAACATCTTAAACATGGGTATCTAAAGACTCCAAGGTTAAAATGTAATTCATGGTTACAAACCTTATGATTTTGTTAAGAATTGTTTGCCTTTTTAACGGCAGAGCCTTTACCTAGTTTAATATGTTTATAAGATAATATGAAGCACTACAAACAACTAAAACTGCAAACACACGAACACATGCAAACGAACCACAAAAATAAACCAGATTTACATAGACAAACAGGATAGCCAAAAATAAATACAGTAACAAACAAGCACAAATAAATATACATACCCGCACGCACACAAACACCCCAACCACGTACAACAAGAATCATAAAATGTGAATAAGATATGCAACAATCAAATAAAGCAGAAACTCAACACAATAATCTGGAAACAATCAAACACAACATTTAAAAGCATATAAACAGCTAAACACACCTAATTTAAATGACATTACGTTTTCGGTATGTTTCGTGGTTTCCTCCATGTAACTATGACCTGAAATTTTTTTGTAGCTGTAGTGTCTAGGACATGCCGACTCCACTTGATCGAGAAACCTTTTTGTAACATGTGCGGTATGTGGTCTAGCATTATCTTGTTGCAAAATACCATTTGGCAACGTCTGCATTAACGGCAGTACCACTGGCTCCAAAACATTATCAATGTAACGCTGAGCACTTAATGTGCCTAGAATGAACACAAGAGGAGATCTTCCACCAACACGTATGGCGCCCCAAACCATGATTCCAGGTGTTAAGCCTGTGGGTCGTCTTTCAACAAACTCTAAATTTCGACGTTCTCCTCGAAACCGCCGCACCTTCTGACGACTATCGTTTCGCCACAAACAAAAACGCGATTCGTCGCTGAAGACGATGTTATTCAATTGAACGCCCCAGTCCCGCCGCTCTTGACATCATGCCAATCTAGCAGTCTTATGCTCTTGAGTTAACTGGGGTCGTCGGTACGAACCATACGAATGTAAGCCAAAAAACTTAATTCTCCTCTAGATTGTTGACATTGATAGATGACGACCAATAGCTCCTGTCCAGTTCTCTGCAACAGACCTAGGTGACTGAAACCGTTCTCTTGTGGCCATCCGCCTAAGAAGTCGTTCTTCACGATCATTGGTGCATGATGGTCTTCCACTGGGACGAGGTCGTTGAATGCCTTCTTCAGACCAAGAAGACCAAATGCGGGCCACCGTGGTGTGGTCTCGATTAAGTCTTCTGCCGATTTCTCGAAATGACAAAGCTGCTTCTTTCATGCCGATAATTCTACCCCTGTCAAAATCTGAAACTTGGGCAAGGTTTCGTCGTTGTCTTGCTTGGGGCATCTTTTCAGAATTAATGTGTCAGTTACAACAAAAAATTGACACTAACCGACGAGATTTCTTAAAATGTATAAATAAAGATTGTTGATAATTGATGTTAACAGTGGTGAAAAGTACATAGTGACTTGTTCTTTTTCATTGAAACTTCCATCGTTTTCTGGTACTGAAATATTATTTTGCCAGAATTTCAAAATCATAGCATTATTATTTCTAAGTGGCGCATTTCATTTGAAACGTAGTGTATATTCCTTAAATCAATTCTATCGTATTTCTGCGATTATAAGTTTCTAAAATCCCTTGTATTCTTTTTATCAGCGCCTCGACACTTTTTTAACTGTAATGGCGGATTTCGAACTACTACATGCTGTTCATAATATAAATGTCTTTCTTTTTGGACCTTCGAAAGGCAATCTATAAACTTCCATGTTGCAGGATTTATCATGCCTCATTCAGTTTGTAATCGACGATGTGCTACTTCTGCATGGTTGTTTGCTTGATGTTCTCCTTGAATACTTCTTTGATCACATTCCATACTCCTGCAGATAGTAAGGGTTGCCGTCGGCCATTTCCTCTTCGATGTCTTTTTCTAATATAACTGTCTTCATGCAGTCCAGAATTGATTGCAGTTCATCTGGTAGAAAATCTACCTGTTCCCCAAGTACCTGCTTTAAATCGTCTATCGTCACCAAAGCCAAAGAAATAATCGTCCGCCCCTATAGAGCAAAATTTGCGTCATTGCTATGTTGTCTATGAATACCAGATTCAGCTATTTCGAGCTAGGTGGAAGCAACAACTACGAATCTCTAAAGTTTGAAAGATCTCAGATAAACTTTGAAACGCAGCTAGCTCGAAGTCGCAATATATGCTCTTTGGTTGTAGATCAGACATTAAAATCCTCACTTGCTGAAAAACTCGATCATGTGTTGCTCTCCTTTGATCTGGTAACAGTGCGTAAACAAACAGGGTGCAATTGTGTAAATAGTATTGGCGAAATTTTAAACATACAATCAACAAAAAGAGTCATACTATCTCGAAACAAGCGTATATTAGAATGTCGTCCAAAAATTAAAATCCTTTCCTGGTTTTGTCCACCATCATAGTGAAAGAAATTTTGACCTCATTCTATCGAACTTCATGCTGTGTATATTTTTAGGATTAACACGTTTTTCCGAGTCAATAGGGACAGACAGAGTACTTATTTCATTTCGCTTTCGTCTTATAATTTTCTTATTGCCGGGTGACTAGATAAAGAACTCTGGCAAGTGTTGGAAGCGTCACTAATACAGTTGTTGATTACCTGGGAAGTAGATTGCACAGTTTCGTGAGCACTCCGTTTTATGCTCGCCACTACGTAACCTTTATCGCATTTGTTCGATGTGAACGAATTTTGATCTTCTTCATAGCAACACCATCGTGTACATGGATTCTAGCTCTACCGTCAAAATTCGAATACTCTTTCATTTGAAGTTATGTCAATAAAGAAATCCATCAACGACAAATTTTCTCTTACTCCATTGGGATTTAATTACCACTATCTCCATTTTCAACAACACCGTCTTTGAAAGCACAGCACGGAAATGAGTATTATTGACCCATGATCAATTTATATACATCGGCTTAATGTGATTTGATGGATGGTAATTCAGTTATAATTAGAGATAAGCTCTTTTTAAAGAAATAAGAATTCTTTTCCAACTTTCTTCTTACATACCATAATTAAAATATGGAGAGGGTCTTCAGTAATACGAATATTAAGTTGAATCAGAGCATAAGTAGTTATTAATTGTAGAGATAATGATTTAAAATTTAAAAGTATTCCAATTTGATGACACATTTGGTACGAATTTTCATTTATATTTACAGTTTTAAAATTATTTGTTTTGGGGACGAGTTGGTCCGCGGCGAGATGGGTGGATGCGAAAAAAATAAGCTTACCTTTTGGCAAATCCAAGTAATCGACAGCTGATCAGATGATTCTTATCAAAAAACTTCAAAAAGGTTGCGATAACTCGCAAAACTATCATGTGCAAAACTAAAGAGCTGTTCAGTCAACAACCTACCTACTTTATAATCTACGTTACATTGTGATTCAAAGCGTCTTTCAACGCTTTCCTTAATCAAACAATTCAAAGAAATGCCACTGCAAAGTTGTGGAAATTAACAGTAATTTTGAATGAACGTAGAAATACTAGCGTTGTGAGTAAAGATAGGAATTACAAAATATGTACACTCAAGTTATAAACAATATACATATATATTCAAAATAACCGTAACCATCGAAAAATAAACAGTCAGCGAAATATAACTCTTAAATAAAATTTCTATAGTCTTATTAGGAATAATTCCTGCAGGATTTCAACAACCCTAAATCTATCTATTCTGAATATCCTAAATTGTAATTAACAGCAAAAGAATAAAGAAAACGTCGTACATCTAAATTTACAAATCTGGCAGTACGTCATGTTATACAACATAAACAGAATGAAACAATCAAATCACAGTCCGAAATAGTTTACGAGTGTAAACCAAAAGGCATATTAATTCGTCTAAATGAGTACAAACAAACATTTTATTAAAATCACAAACATATAAATTCAGAAAAATATGTAGTTACCTTCGCACGGTACAAATGGTCAACCGAACATCCTTTTCTTTCTCACAACAATATATCATCAATCGCTCCACTCGGTATATAGATGATGTAAACCAATAGCAACACTTCTTCGTCTGATTAACGTTAATATGTACACAAATATAATTTCATTTACAGCTACTTTACTTTTATCTACTTAAAACTTATTAAAGCGGCACTATACAGCAAATTTGTACTTTACTTGTTCGAGCTGCGCTGTGTACGCGAGATTTATCCTTTAAGCAGGAAATCGTTAAAATTAATCCGCATAACTAAAATATTTTAAAAATTTTCTGCCAAAAAAACATTAAGATCTGAATATTAGGTGAAATAATAATCATTTTTTACCCTAGTGTTTTATGTAGGCAGATTCTCTATCTAAGCGGCCAGAACCTTTACATTCGACAATTATACCTGATTTATTTGAATGTTCAATTACTCACACACACACACACGTACAAATTACTTTAAAATAAATAAATCAGTTGCAATTAAGTAAGCAGGTAATTAGACATTATATATATAAAACAAAGTAGAATATACTTGTGATTGCAGATTTTTTTCACCGAAAATTTTTGTGCAATAGAAGTTGATCATGCACACCCCTCTCTTGTTACGGAATTCTTAATTAAAACAACTAAACTACTAAAAACGCTTTAATTTATCATATAGGTAAAATTTCGCGACGCCAGGCTTTCAATTCTGTCGCGATCTCCAACCTCGAACATAACCGAGATTGTAAGGTAGGTGCAGGACGTTGCAACTTGTTCTCGGGTCTTCGCCCCTTGTGATCTGAACTTGTTCGGGGGCCATCGTATATTGTCGTGGTACCCTTGGCGGAAAATTTGAATTTGAATTATAATAAGGAGCCGAATGATAACTTATAAGACAGGTATACGGCTGCGCAACTTGCTCTCGGGGCTATGCCCCTTGTCGAGGACCCATTGGCGGAAAATTTGAATTTGTATTTAAGTCTCTGCAGGTTATGGCTGGAAGTATGAATTTGTATTGTAATAAGGGGTATAATGCTAACTCGTAATACAGATGTAGGGCTTAGAAACTTACTCTCAGGTCCACGCCCTCGACCAAAATTTGAATTTGTTTGTGGTGGTATCTATGAGGGGAAATTTGAACTTGTATTATAATAAGGGGCCTAATGCTAACTTATAAGACAGACATAGGGCTTCGCAACTTGTTTTCGGGTCTTAGTCCCTGGCCCCTTGGCGGAAAATTTGAATTTGTATTTAAGTGTTTACATTATGATTGCTTATTGCGAGAAATTTGAACTTTTATTCCAATAAGGGGCCTAATGCTAACTTGTAAGACAGGTGTAGCGCTGCGCAACTTGCTTTCGGGCCTTCACACCTCTGCATTGGCCCCATGTCTGGCTGGAAATAGTATTCTAATAAGGGGGCCCTAATGCTAACTTGTAAGACAAATACAGGAACTTGTGTTAGGTCTGTGCCCTCCTGTCGTGGTCCCTTTGTTGCGAAATTTTAATTTGTGTAGCCATCTAGTTGTGTATGGACTAATAAATATTTTCTGTAATAAAGGTGGCACCACCTAGCGCTATATCTCTAGAGCTAATTAGGGTTTCGTTTGTGGCACCATTTAGTGGTATATTTTTAAACTAGCGAATGTTTTCTGTAATAGAGACGGCGGCGCCTAGAGGTATATTTCTAGGACTAATTAGGGTTGTTTGTGGTGCCATTTGGTGGTGTAAAGGGTAATGAATGTTTTCTGTAATAGAGGTTGATCGTGTTCGTCTCTCCCTCGTCTCTATGGTCTCTTTCTCAAAACATACAAATAAATTAATCAAATCAAATTAATCAGATCAATTAAGCAGATCAATGCCAAACAAATCACGCTCGATCAAATCAAACAATCAGATAAATCTCAATCAATCAATCAATCAATCAATCAATCAAGTCATAACTTCCAGCCTGCGAAAACTAGCTTACAGCTCAAAAATACAGATTGGACTATCTTATGATAAAACCAACCAACCACAATTCAAAAATACCAAACTGATTTAACTTGATCATACGAAATCAGCTCTCAATTCAAAAAATAGCAGTATGATTTAACTTACAGAATGCAAAAGAAAGCCAATCTTGGTGGTGGTGGTGGTGATTGGAGTAATAAAAGGTAAGTTGTACCGCGGTCTAGCTCAGCAAGGTATAATGCTTGCTTGTTGTAGATTGAGAACTTTTTAACAGGTTGTGAGGGATGCAGAGATATGTCCATAGATATAATCAGTAAAGTATTTATTTGTTTTTTCTTGTTGGACGCCACTCAATTTTATAGGTTTAATGATTAAAATACAACAAAAATTGAGAAAGTAGTACATTAATACCAAAGGTAATCTGAATAACACTAAACAGCTGTATTTATTTGTATATTTAGGAAAACAAAATGTCTGATTTATTTCTGCATAAAATAACTAAAACGATACTTCTCGTAAAGCTTTACGATATTAAATAATTCCTATTTCACACAGCTGTATAAGCATATAATCAATCTTTACTTAATATTCAAAATGGAATATGATCAACACTGTATTTAATACTAAAACTTATACTCTGACCTATGTCAACAACGTTACAGTTACTAGGCTATGCACTCAAATATTTTTATCTTAGAAACCGTTTGCCTGCCAGCCGCTTCTTGTCATTATAACAATTTCAATACAATACTATACTGACTTGTTATTTATTTAAAACGTACTTTGCATAAAAGGAAATCGTATTACTTACATTTTCTTGCACTCAGAATAAATATAATATATTATTTTATTTTGAAACGAACTGTAATATGACAAACACACGGTAAGGTAAAATAATTTTCATTTGTCTTCAACGTACAAATAAAGGAAACGTAGACCCGACTACAAAAACAGGCTTTGGGCAACAAAAGCAGGCATTAGACGACGAAAGCAGATATGTCAACAGCATGATTTATTGATGCGAAACAAGGGTATCTCTATTTATACTTGTTGAAGATGAAATTGTATTATAATCTACGCCATTTTATGCATTTTAACTTCATTCACCACGCTTTTGCAATGATATTAAATTGATTAACATAAAAGCTTTTCTGAATACAAGCGGTTTCCCTTAATGTTAGGGGCTTTTCTTTGTTTCCTTATAAATATAATGTACACCAAAATGTAATTCAAAGCCTTACACAGCTTATACAAGGGAGCAAAACTTAAAAAACATAACGTACTAAACTGGACTGTAGAGGAAACGGAAATGAATTCAGTTGGCGTCGAGTTGGGCATCAAACAAAACTGATATGTCTAAATACTCAGTGCCTTATGCTTAGGCGTAGATTAAAGTAGGCCAGGTTCATAAAATTATCGATTTGACTTATTAACCAAAAAATATTTAAATGTACCTAGATATGTTCGCTTTAAAATAGGGGTTGATTTTTCCTGAAACTAATTGTTAAATACTCGGACGCCAACTTTAAAAATATGGACCATTATACAATAATGTCAAAAGAAAATTTCTACAATAACACATTTTATTACACAACCTATATTAAATTATAAACGGAAATACCTTAATGCTAATGTGAGTAACGTTATAACCTAATGAATAATTAATGTTGTAGGTAATTAATGGAATCAGAATACCTTATTCTTGGTCACACCGTAGATAATGAAATGGCTGCATGCTGGTTCAGCGTTTTTGGAATTGTTGCGTAATATTACTTCAGGATTGAAATAAATCTGGATTTGTATGCTTCATAATTCCCAAATGAAAAAAATTGCAGGATTAAGGGGATTTAGAATTCCACTTCCCTGTAACGAAGATGATTACCTCACTCTTGGTTAATCGTACTAATACCGTAAATTGGATTAACGGTAAAATAATTAATTGCGTGGATGTTTATAAATGTGTGAAAAGTAACAGTAAAGCTGAAGTTAAAGTAAAAAATAGAAAGTGCCTGAAAAGCAAGCGTCTCAAACATTGTAAAATAACTTCAAATAAACTCACCGTAAAATTTACAGCACTTTTAATAAAAAATATTTAACAGAGCAAAAATGGATGTTTTGCTCCATTTCAGTATCGCACAAAAAACGACGCTCCCAAAAGATCTTTGCGCATGAACATGTCTGAAACTGAATGTGAAAACTGTATGCGTGGAAGGCTTCACTTCAAATAAGTAAATTAAGTTTTATGCAGCTATGATATGCAGCACACATGACACGAAATGCACTGCCTACAGGGAGGTGAATCATTAACAACATGTTTGTTACACTTAAAGTGATTATTTGTACAATTTAAGGTAACTATTTCCGTTGGTTTATTTTTTTTATATGCGGACAATTTTAATAACGTGGGTTATTTTTTTAACTGTATTTGTCCAACGGATCAATACGCTTTTGATTAGTATCTTTCAGATGTTTAAATAAGTTTTGTAGTGTATTCACCGGCGAATTATTGATGCCATTTTGAGTGTTATTTCCATGTTATTTTGGTTTGGCAGTACTAATTTATGTATTACCAATTTGTTAAAGTCATATGTCGATGTTATCAATATTCATGTTGGTGTTTATATAAGAAGTAAGATACAACATACTACTTTGGGAAATTGAATCTTGCAAGCGTCAACCCTCTTGACTGATCTAGATTTACAAAATTGAACAGATTTGAATTTACGTATCACTTGATTATGTACGCTAACCACTGTTTAAGTTTGAGTAAAATATATGAGTAGTGTTCATAAGTTGGGCACTATTATTACTTTACAGTTTATAATATTATTATGACTCCTTCCTATTACTGAGTTATTATTTACGTAACAAATTTAAATGATTAGATATGTTTCTTACATTGAAGTTACCGAATAGTTTATTCATTTTATGAGAATTTTGGATTCATGCAACTAAACTGCGACAACGCTCATTTATTTTTCATTGTTGCAGTAAAAACGTTAAGATAACTATTGATAAGAATTTATTGAAATACTTGCTATTTTAAATTTTGTTTACCAGAACCGTCTTTATTTAACACAATATCTTACAAGCGGCATATTTATAGCATTTTCGTTTGAACTAGCTCGGATTGCTACTGATTTCTTTTGTCGCTTCCATGTAAAAAGACACTATTTCACAATAACATGATTGATTACTATTTGATACTCTGGGACGTACTTTAGTTGATTATTTTCACAAACTTTGATTGCTGAATTATGGAATTGTGGATTGAATTTTATTTTATTACCAATTTATAAAACTGTTTTGTTTAATTACTTTTTTATTGCCGATTTATCACCTTTGTTTATTACCGCCGGACTAATGATTTGTTTCAGGCCTTATATGACTTTTTAATTTCGAAATAATACGATTCGTTTCAGTTTTTTTCGGATATTTACGTTCAACACAGTAATTGAAAAGATTGTCGTAATAAACTGAAAAACTCCGAACCAGTCACGCCTCCACTGAGACTAATTGTAGTAACCGCCTGTATAGAATTAGTCGGGATCCCCACCTCTAGAATACTAGCACGACTGCGTCTGGTTTGGCAGTTAAGCTATCGTCACTATTTCGATCCATAATCGAGCTTTCCGTGTTGTGGGACTGAATTTAATTTAACGTTAATAACATAATTATTATATTATTAAATAGTTAATAACCGTTGTTAATACCTTTTACCGCATATGGATACAGTAAAACATTTTTTTTAATTATATATGGCAATTATAAAGAAAAAAAAATTGAAGCAATGTAATTAATAGATACAAACACCTACATTTACTGCATGCAATTAATTAGAAACAAAGCAATTTGACCAGCAAACACCTAAAGTTAAGATGCATTGTTTTGTACGTTCACAATGGTATCATAGCTTTTATGGGCGCAACTTATAAATAATAAAGCATAAACATGGAAAACAAAATTGTTCGAGAGATAAACAAACCAATGATCATTAACTTGTGGCGGATGAAGTGTATCTAAATTCGGGAAACGGAGTTCCAACTATTTTAATTCCTTTTTTTTTGGAACTTCCTATCATTTGGTCTTAAAGCTACATCCTAATTGGAACGAATAGTTGGGCTTGATACTTTTATGGTTTGTACAAAAAAAACAATAGCAAAGTTTTGAAGTTGCAATAAATCAGATCAGGAAATATAGTGTATTTATTAATCATACTTAGTGGCCTTTAATTAAGTCTGCAGCTTTCTCACCAACCATCATTGCAGGCGCATTATTGTGGCCAGTAATGGGTGTAGGGAATATACTGGTGTCAGCAACTCTTAGGTTTGTTATACCAAACACTTTTAATTGTGGATTAACAACAGCTCCGTTAGATGGATGCGTACCCATTTTACAAGTACCACTTGCATGAAAAAGACCTAAACCTAAATATCTTAAGAAACAGTACCAATATTCTTGTGACAAGTCGTGGTACTTTTGACATTCTGGTACATTTACACGTTTCAACTTAGTGTTCAATTTTTGAAATGGTGGAGTATTTACCATTTCTAGAATTAATTCTATACTTTGGTGGAGTACCTTTATGTCTTCACCATTTTCATCTGATAACATTTTTGGATTAATGATAGGATAATCAAATGGATTAGCAGACTTTAACCTTAAGTAACCTCTCGATTTAGGGCGAAAAAGCATTCCCATCATTGTTAATGTGCTTTGGGGATTATAAGGTTTCTCCACAACCTGTTCTTGAACGCGCCATAATTTGGGGGTAACCTCGTTAGAACTAATTGATGGTACCATTAAAACTTCAACATCTGGATATCCAGGTACATTAGCATATTTTGTTTGCAGAAATGCGATTGTTTGTATATTAAACGGATTGATAAAATTCCCAGTTCCATTTAGATAATTTCGAGTGTTCTGCTCCAGGCTAAGTTCGGGCTCAGTGTGATTGGTAGTAAAATCTAAATAACAATATGATGGATGGTCGTGTAGGTTTTCTCCAACAGGAAGATCTTGCAGGACGCGTATACCTAAGCTTTCTAAATGCCATCGAGGGCCAATTCCTGACAACATTAGTATTTGAGGCGAGCCTATGACTCCAGCCGAAATCACAATATCATGGCGCGATTTCGCAACGTATAATTTACCATTTCTGCTGAACAGTACCCCAAACGCTCGCTTATTTTCATTAATTAAAATTTTAATGACGTAGCTTTCGGTGCGTATATCTAAATTTCGCCTTTTTATAATCGGGAGTAAAAAAGCATGACCAGAGCTTTCTCTTTTCCCTTTATCAACATTTAACTGCACTCTTGCAAACCCAAGTTGCTCATCTCCATTATAATCAATTTCATTTCTGCCTAATAACCGATTCGCCTCAAAAAATGCGTTAATATCTACGTTAGACGGTTGCGGAACTTCTACATTTAGATATCCACCTTTTCCATGGTATACAGGATCGCCCCCAAGGAAATTCTCCGATTTTTTAAAATAGTGCGAAACGTCTGTATAACTCCATCCGTAATTTCCTTGCGCATACCAATTATCGTAATCTCTTTTATTTCCTCTAACATAAAGTAAACCATTCATCAAACTGCTACCGCCAAGGCCCCTACCTCTATGAAGCGGACATTTATGATCCTCTAAACCTTAAATATCAATTAATTTAGAAACATTTTTATTAAACTATCTTACCAAAACAAGAAGTGTTTTGAGGGACACTTAGGTAACCCCAATTAACCTTTGTTCCTGCTACATAGGAGGCCATTCCAGGAATATCCAAGAAATTGTTTGAATGGGCACCAGCTTCCAATAAAAGAACGCGATGAAAGTTGTCCTCTGATAATCTATTGGCTATCACAGCTCCAGATGATCCAGCTCCAATAATAATGTGATCAAAAAGTCCATATTCTGCAAAAAATGTATTATTTCTTACTCTGTCATATTAAGTTACTTACGTATAATATTGGTTGTTCTTGGTGCGTACTGATAAGCATTATTTGGCCATGGTCCTGTATATGCTCTAGATGTTTCGTTTATAATTAAATTTTCATAATATTCGACCAAACTATCTTCTATACTTTGAGCACACGGTGTACATATTAAAATTGAGACGAAAATCAACATCGTTTCTGCTGCTTTATCGTGCGTTGAAGAAAGTCTCCTGATGATTATAACGAAGTATAAAACGTTAAGTTGAATTTGTTATTATTATGTGAAAATGAATTTTCCACTGTATATTGGAATCAGATTCGCATTGATTTCATTTATGTATATATTATAATAATATAGTTATGTCAGTGATATAAATTTCACGAGTAGAAACTGATCCAACACCTTCGGTTACCTTGTATTTATGTAACCATTAACACGAACTGTAGCTATTAATGTAAAAATAATTAACATGTGAACTGAATTGTTAACTGGTTACTTACATCACAGATTTGAAACTATAATCTTGTAGGGGCCCATATGTATCTTAAACTGAAACTTATAATTGTGTACTAACACTTAAATAATATTAATGATATTTCTAAAAATTGTCAAGGTTTGTAGTTCGTTAGTCTGCAGTGGCAATCTTATGCAAGTATAATGTTAATTATTTTCCATATGTGTAAAATCCCAATTGTATGTCAATTGCCCGAATAACTCGCAAGTTTCCTCACGTGTATGCTGCACTTCGCTACATTACTGTTATTAAACGAGATTTGCAGATAATCAAAAAGATACATCACTAAGAACAATTCGTATCGTAAACCCACAAATCTAAATATTCTGGAATAATTTAAATTATTTTATTGTTGCTCCCATGCTATGTATAGTTACGATAGATACGTCAATAGTACAAAGAATGAACACGAAAAGCAAATTTATTAACCATTATCTTTCAATATACAGTGTACTCTTTGGTTTAACTTACTTAAATATATAATACACTACAGTAATACAAAATTCCATTTCCATTGTTAATCTCGTGGTTTTTTCTGCGTAATTAATCAAACGGAGTTTCTTTACAACTGTTAAATCGTTACCAGTGTTGGGTAGGATCTAGATCAAAGTGATCTAGATCCAGGATCTAGATCCACTAAACTGATCTATGATCTGGATCTAGATACTTTGCTCTGCTAGAATCTAGTATCTGGATCTAGATCACATTTTAACAGATCTTTAGTACTTGAATCCAAAGATCCATTAGAAGATTTTAAAATGTATTTTAAGGGTATTTTGTGAAATTTTTAACTGGCTTGAGGCAACAGAGCTTTATATTTAAAAAATACATTATGCTCCGTTACGACCGTTACATCCGTACCCCACAGAGATAAATACACATTTACACAATTACCTACTGCCTGAGGCATGTTAAATTCCGAAATAACCAATAATAGAACTATTCATTTTCTTTGTTAATATTTCCGTCGGTTGTTTTTGTTTCCCAAAGCTACAAAGGCAGGTAATGACAGCTAAGTGCTAATCTAATGACTTAATGAGTAATGACAATGGGGTCATCCATCCATTAAAGTAGGTACTTAAGTTAAGTGGAACTGGAATTCTGTTGCTAATTTAATCGAACAAAGGAGGTATAGAAAACAACAATCTTGTCTTCAGTTCTTAAGAATACGACTTTAAGTAAAGCACATTTGTTAATTGTTAGTTAGATCAACAATGAGTGACGAAGCTGAATTAATGGAAGTTCCGCCAATCTTATGCGAATTCTTTGATTTTTTAAAAATAAATACTCAATCGCAAACAACATTTGATTCAGAATGCACAAATTATTTTGAAGACACAATCACTAACTAGTAACTATGAGCAATTAAATATGTACCCTGCTATAAAAGAAATCTTTTTAAAATATAATTCTATACTTCCTTCATCTGCCCCGTTGAAAGGATATTTAGTATGGGTGGACTAATTTTAACTCCTCGTAGGAATAGATTAGGTGATGATATATTTGAGATGCTATTAATTTTAAAACAAAATAAAATAAAATTAGATAATAAAATGTAATTATGTAATGTATACTTATAATAATTTAGATAAATGTCCTTATCCTTATAATTGTATAACAACTATGTGTTAAGTTAAATTAACAATTAACATTGCAACTTGCAAGTGTAAATGTGCACCTAATACTAATTTTGTAATTTGTAGTGCGTTAAATAATTAATGTCAGTTTTCAATAAAACCTATAAAATTATATTTGTATATTATTTTTCTTAATAATTTAACCTTACGGACTAATATTTGTATTACATGAAAAATGATCATGGGAATGGGAGTACTACTCATCAGTAGCAATACTAGCAATTAAAGATAATATTGATAATTAGAAAAATCTCGAAACAATTTTGGGAATGTCGGATCTTTATAAAAGATTTAGATCCCATTTCAAGGATCTTTGATCTTTATCTAGATCCATTTTTACGTACGGATCTTGGATCTTTATCTAGATCAGATTTTAAAAATGTGTTTGGATCTGTATCTAGATCCTAAATAAATGGATCTTACCCAACACTGATCGTTACATTGGTAAAGATTACGTTTTATTTAAGTGTTGATAAGATTATGCCCACCTTTTTTGCTTAAATAGGTACATTAATTGTGAAGGCTTATTTATCTTCCTTCGGAAAACATTTGTAAAATACTTTAACCTTAATAATGTTTGATGTTCCCGAAAAGTAAGTCAGCGGCGTTTACTTATGAACCGAATGTTCAAAATTTGATAGATCCAAAGCAGTTTAGTTCGTGTTGCAAATTGTGTACCTCAATCGTATTTATTGAACTTGATTTATCATCTTATTCAATGGGATTTATAAATTAAAAATAAACAACATAAACTTATTCGTATTTGCAATCAGCTAAGAGTGTAACGTCTGTAATGACAATAGTAAAAAGTCTAAAGTCTAAACAACTTTCAAATTAAAAGATCTGCCAAGGTGATTCCACACAGATGTTTCGTCGTTACAATCATTTTGAGCAAAAAAGCATATACAATGAATACCTAATTGCCAGACTTATGGAAGTCAAAATGTTTAGAAATTCTTTTAAATAAGCAAACATTATGTGGTAAATCAAAAAGAATTCAAATAGAAATATAATAGTTAAATACTTGCAAGTTTAGAATAGATGTAACGAAATTACAGAAATGGTACATAAAAAAGCTATTTTCTCAAAGAGAAAATATCAAAGCTTTTTAAAGATTCTTTAGAATAAAAGTAAAAATAGGATACGATTCTATAGGTAATCCCGTAACCATTCAAAAAAAAAAATTACATTTGCACTAACCGTTGAATAAAACATTAAACAGTTTCCTTTGAATATTGTATGTACATAATTATAATAAACAATGGGGTGTGCTTTACCGTGAATTACAAATGGTAAAAACACTAATCCTCAAAATAGAACTATAGTTACCACACACTTAAGCCCGGTATGCTAATCATAATTAAGGAAGAACACTAATGCGCACCTTACTCAAAAAATTCACTGAGTAAACAGACTAAAAGACGATGGATGTAAATTAAAAAAAAGTCTAATAAGGCTGACGAATTTGAATATTCTGAAAAGTAGAAGAAGCCTAACAGGCCCAAAAAATGTAAGGAGCCAAGGGCGACCAAAACTCTAAATACCCTGAACTGTCAAAAGAATCTAAAGACTCTAAAGAGTCTAAAGAGCCTAAAGGGTATGAAGAGCCTAAAGAGTCTAAAGAGTCTAAAGAGTCTAAAGAGTCTAAAGAGTCTAAAGAGTCTAAAGAGTCTAAAGAGTCTAAAGAGTCTAAAGAGTCTAAAGAGTCTAAAGAGTCTAAAGAGTCTAAAGAGTCTAAAGAGTCTAAAGAGTCTAAAGAGTCTAAAGAGTCTAAAGAGTCTAAAGAGTCTAAAGACTCTAAAGAGTCTAAAGAGTCTAAAGAGTCTAAGGAGTCTAAGGGGTATAAGGAGTCTAAGGAGTCTAAGGAGTCTAAGGAGTCTAAGGAGTCTAAAGAGTCTAAAGAGTCTAAAGAGTCTAAAGAGTCTAAAGAGTCTAAAGAGTCTAAGGAGTCTAATGAGTCTAAGGAGTCTAAAGAGTCTAAAGAGTCTAAAAAGCCTAAAGATTATAAAGAGTCTAAAGGGTCTAAAGAGCCTAAAGAGTCTAAAGAGTCTAAAGGATCTAAAGAGCCTACATGGTCTAAGGAGTCTAAACAGACTATAAGTGTGAAGGGTCTAAACAACCTAAAGGGTCCAAATAGTCTAAATGACCCCATAAGAAAAAATCTACGCTGTAAACTCTGCAGGTCGTGAAGGCTATTCGACAGTTCCTCGTCTACCTACCCAACGATTTGGGAAAAGTTCGTTTAGATATCTCAACGCATTTAGAGAGTATTGGGGTGGTGTCGCATCTTGAAACCACAGATAAATATTTGGAAATCGTTCTTGACAAGCTGGAATAATTTGAATTGTAAGTACCGGTTGCCAGTTAAATTATCATTTATAAAGGAGGAGCAATAATGCGATCATGGCAAATCCCTGCCCATACACTAGTTTCTTGTGGTCCTTGGGTATGCTGTTAGATCACCCAATGGGGATTTTCATCTGACCAATAACGAAAGTTATGTCTATTTACTCATTCATTTAAATAAAATGTGGCCTCGTCCGAAAAGAGTATGTTATCGAGGAAATTTGGATGATTATTGATATGCTCTTTGATAAGCTCATAAAATTCCACACGTCGGTCATGGTGATTTTCTGACAATTCCTGCAGTAAAGTAGTTTTATATGGGTGCAGTTTTTTCTGTGATCTCTAACAATACCTCTAAATTTCTATCTTCGTTTGTTGCCACGTTTGGTGGACCAGATTTTGGAAGATCCTCGACATGACCTGGTTTCTTAAATTTCTTTACTATTTTGCTGACTACTGATTGAGTAATTGGTGCTCGATTGGGATAAACTTCATTAAAAGTTCACAGATCTCTTGCTGTGTCCCCTTACGGTCTGCATAACCGACCATTATTAAAATCTGGATTCTCTGCGTTTCTAATAAATGTACCATAACCTTGCACTAGCACTACTTTCACAAATTCTTAGAAACTTAATGGTTTTGTATTTGTGAAAAAAGAATGCTTTATGTGCAAAAAGCTTGGTTTGTTTTGTACAAAAATTACAATATTAAATGTAGATTGACACTTGAATGTTACCCACTTGACCTGAAGTGTTGTTTTGTGCTTTTGTTGGTAATAAAATTTATGTTTTTCAACTTTCAATAATTTTTTCACAAAAATTCTCTTATGTAAGGTATCAAATTTTGTATAGTTATTTCGGTACAGTTGAAAGAGGAATAAAAACGTGGAATATAGTTATGGGGTTACGATTTAAAAAAACTGTCCATGACGTCATATTTAAAGATTAAGAACCATAATACGCAAAATGTTCGCATTATTTCGTCAAACTACTTTTGTCTTGAAAGGGTTGTGACAAAATGTACGGTTGCGGTCGCTGTACCATTATTCCATACATTTTGGGCACCCAGTATAATGAGGACATCGTCATTACTAATCGCACTAATTTAAAATAACAATGCAACTACTTTCTAAAGTTTTAATAGTAACGTCAAGTCCTAATTTATAATTAAAGGGAGGTGAGTGTTTACAGTGATTAGTTAATTACATATAATTTCAATATAATTTCTTTTTTGAGTTGGTGTTAAAACAAATCTTAAATAAAAAGCGTGCAATTAAATTTGATTGAAAACAAGTGGTTATAAAAAATTAGACCTGAAATTACTTTACAAATAATATAAAAATATTAACATCACTAATCAGTGCAGTTACTAACAGTACTTACTTATAATTTAAAATAGTTAATTCAGTGTAATCGAAGATGATCCACATCACTAATTGTAGCTTACTGGCAATTTGCGGAAACATAATATAATAACAAAAATAAAGTGGTGATGTAATTTGTACATTGATTAAACGCCAAATGTAATCTCTAAATACAAATTTTAAACAAATTGAAATACTAACCTTTCACCACTAATTATATGCCGTCTCGTCCACAATCGGTAGAATAAATATAGGGAGGGTTCTACTATATTGACTTGTTAACACACATGAAATGCGGCTTGTTTCTCACCTGCTTAATTATTTTCCTTTCTCTAATTAATAAAAAAACAATGTAAAAAATTATAAAAAAAATATATAATTAAATGAATTCTCGGGCGCCATGTTATCTTTGTCATAGGAATAACAAAACCTAAATAATGAACAATAAAAACTTTCTATAAATATCAAAAATTAACAATGTGCAATTAAGTTTATTTACCCAATATATGGATGGTTAAGGAGAGGAAAGAAAAAGGATTTAAAGCTAAGCTTAAAAATATAAAATCACCACATAAATACCTCAGTAGAATGATTTTCTTATAGACAGCTTCCAGTGTTTAATTATGGATGCGGAACGGTCAACCAGTATGAAAGCGTTTCTACATCTTCCTTGCGTATTCTTGTAACAACGCGATCAACTATGTATTTGTAGAAATTTTCAATCCACTAAACTTATTGTATTCTTGATGTTTTATTTTGTTAAAATTGCATTTTAAGATGATATTATTTGAATGAAGAGAAACTTGTGTAAATAAGTAACTTAAGAGCCATTTAAAATATAAATATAAGTATGAGTAAGTAAGTAAGCAAATAAGTGTCTTAAGTGAGTATAAGGGAATAATATAAGTACTACAATGAGTGTACGTGAGTGCCTGGAAAGAGCAAATGCTTAAGCTGTAAATATAATGAATTAAAAAATAACTTACCACCAAAATTCTGATGGCACCAAATATAAAAATTAAGTAAAAACCATTATAACAATGTCTTCTGCTTTAACATTCAGCAGCAAGTGAGGAAAAAAAATTGCGGCTTTCCGAATTGCTTCTGTAAGCTTCAAGAAGTTGTCACCATTGCGCAAAATACAATGATCAGTCCAATTTTAAAAGAAAGGAACTATAACTATTTATGTAATATTACCCCAAAAGATATGTTCTAGGAAATGCCAATTAAATTGCCATTCTCAATTCTACATATTAATAATTAAAAACTTTTCTAATAATACGCCAAATAAATGAACGATTCTTAAATTAATGTACTTTTTAATACAACCACAAAAAAAGGTTGTTACAATAAAACCCAGTTACAACTAATCGCTAACACTGTAGTGTAAAATAAAAGTTTAAAAGTCAAAGTTTGTTTATGTTTTAACACATCAACTTACTTTAAGTAAGAAAACCTAATGAAGGTTGATAGGGAGCACTAATTAGTGCGTACTAGAATGCATAGAATAAGATAGACACAAATTAGTGCATTTGCAAGAATTAGTTAATTAACGATAATGTGCAATTAAGATTTACTAAATAATTATAATACAGGTATAAGGTTTATCGGAAATGCTAGCTAGTGTAGCTGTTATAATTAGTGCTCATTGTTTACAATATTAAAAAAATTCGTTACAGGACAGAAATGCTAATGTATCTAAATATCGAATGACCAAAAACAGTTCGATTTCAGAATTTAATGTCAGACTAATAAAGTATGTATTGAATAATAATTCCTGTTTACATTACAAATTTCGTGCTTAACGCTAACGTTTAGTGCAAAGTGTGATTTTTGGGAGCATTGTTATGCAAAATAGGTGGGTAATCGCTATTTTGCGTTTGAAGGATTAAGGCTGCTCGAGATTTCCGAGCTCCTTCAGCCACAATCATGGATTCCCAGCATACATACATTACGTATACATGTATTGTGGGATTAAGGATGGGTGTGGTCAGGATAGGATGGGAAGGAACGGAGTTAGGGTTCTGAGGGGGAAAATACTACCCCAGAATTCGCCTAAGCAGCCGCACATGGTGTGCAGATACGCAGTGACCATGCCGCTACATGTGTATGAGGAAGACCCCCTGAAAAAATCTCATGCAAGGTAGACGGTAACGGGAATCTAACTCATTACCTCCCGAATGCTAGACAGGTCGTGTCACCACTACGCTACCAGCTCGGTATTACTTGTGAAGCAAATAAACTAAAAATAAAAATTTAAGTTTATGCACATAATAAATCTACATAAATGAGTAAATTTGAGATTCAATTATTTGAATTACGCAAATGTTAAGTTAAAATTAGGATATAATGATTTACAATACTATAGTTAATTACCATAACCAGTTTTGCCACTGCTGTTTACAGTTTTTTTCACGATCTTTGCATTTTTTTCGATTTTTACGTAAATTTTGGAATTATAATTTAATTATTATATTTTTTGGTTACGTAATTTAATTTACTTAGACAATATCGATTAAATTATTCTTAAATTACCCTTTTCCGTGAAGTTTTCTTTCATTCTGATTTAAATAAACTAAATTGTAAGTGTTCCTTCAATGCATTTTTTACTCTTAAATGTTTAATTTTAATTTTAATTTAGATTAAATTAATACTTCTCGTGCACACTTTTGATACAAATTTGACCATTTTATCATACCTTTTTCATAAATTTTGATTAATGGGTCCCAACTTTCTTAGATGGCATCTGTCTTCAAATTTTGTTACAGTTTCCTCTTTATAAAATGCTTAAAGTTTACTGAACATTCTCGTTTTACAGCGTTCCTCAATCACTCGATCATTTTATTATCGTTTTCAACCAAACTTCTGAGAGTTTCGATACCACAATTCCCAACTTGATATGTTGACCATAACAATATAATTTAATACTTAAATATACACCAAACATGACTACAAACACCAAACTTCTTTAGTGGCTGCGCCGAACTCGTCCGTAACGTTCAATCCAGCCTTTGGTCACGACGATCAACTTAACCATAACCCTCAGCAACGCTTTTAGAAGCGTTTTAGAACCTTGACCATAATCCTTAACTTTGTATTTGATTATAACCCCCAACTGGACCACAACGCCCAATACGGTTCCAGTTTTTTAAGCTTAGTCTGTACTCGCGATACGTGAATGAAATACAACTAATTTTCCGTTTTCCCATAATAAGAAAGATATGATTTGTTAAAAAATTAGAAATTGATCTGTGATTGGGAATATTCGTTGTAAGACCGCATGAGCTCAAACAAATGGTTTTCGGAAAACGTCAGAAATGCGTGCACGAATTACGTGCAGAGTAAAGCGTGAGCGTGTTTATGAAAAGCGCACATATGTGTTTGTATGCTTACCGATTTGGTATTTTTTAGCGTTTGGGTCCTCGTTCTGTTTTTGGTTGTATTGTTTTCTTGTTGATCGGTTTGTTTGATTGTTCAGTTTCTATCGCCTCTTTGGTTTCCTTGTCTTGGTGTATGCGTGTTTTGTGCGCTTGTTTTATTAGCTAGTTTACATGTCTAGTTTTTAAAATAACCAACATTAATCTTAGTTGTGTCACGTGGTCGTGATTTTAGCGAGTGTTTGTCATTAGTTTTAAAACTATAAGTTGTTCATTAATACCGAACATCTGAGTTGTAATATAGTCCAAGGAAATGAACATGACAACACATAAATTTAGGAAGGCTTTCAGATTGGAACGGTTTTCTTTACGTATTTAAAAATATTGAAAATTATTGCAAATAGTAATCGCATTTAGAATTCTTATTTTGAGAACGAAATAAAGTTTTTGGGTTGTTTATCAAGATTAGATTAGAGTATTAAATTAAAATTAGGTTTACACATTAGCATCGATAGATAGTGGAATTCCCTCTTTATTATGTCAGTTGAAAATTAATTAGTTCCGTTGTAATAATAGTTTGTATTTTTGTAAATTTTGTCAATCATAATAATTATTGTCGTTAAAATGGCGTTGTTGAAAATTGTATATCTCGTGTTAATATTGTTATTTGGTGTTTAAATGTAATATAGAAAAAAGTTTCGGCGACAGACTGGAGCGAATTTTAGATAAAATATTTGGTCTTTAAACAAAGAGTTTCGTCTTTAAATACGTGATTTTAACGTTCAGTGTCGAGAAGACATCATCAATGTTTGGAGCAATTTAAGATTTAAGTAATAAATGGTTAGAAATGGTTAATTCAGATGTAAGGGGATTAAAATTGATGATGGCTGGGGTTGAAAAGGTGCGTGTTGGTGTGGTCAGTCTTGTCCAATATGTAGTTGATGGGTCACCTTTGTTTGCGACCTCACAATGTTCGCGGAAGGGGTTGGTGAAGTAAGAGGGAACGAGTTATACCATACCGCGATGGTATACCTAACGTTATTGTAGGAAGATTTTCCGTATCTACTGGTTGGGGTGTTACCGAGTTTCACGCACCCCCGGTTTATTATATCGTTTGTATTTCGTTTGTCAATAGTGACAATTCTTGTGCCATAGAATTAATTGGTTTTAGTGTATTTTAGTGCTGAACCTTTATTATGTTGAACTGTTTTATCGAATTTTAGTTATGCGGATTAATTTTAATGAGTTTCTGCTTAAAGGGGAAATCTCTCGTACACAGCGCAGCTCGAACGAATAAAGTACAAATTTGCTGTATAGTGCAGCTTTAATAAGTTTTAAGTAGATAAAAGGATATTGTTGTTAGAAATAAAATTATGTTTGTGTACATATTAACGTTAATCAGACGAAGAAGTGACGCTATTGGTTTACATTATCCATATACCGAATGGAGCGATTGATAATATATTGTTGTGAGAAAGAAAAGGAAGTTCGGTTGATCATTTGCACCGTGCGAAGGTAACTACATATTTTTCTGAATTTATATGTTTGTGATTTTAATAAAATGTTTGTTTGTACTCATTTAGACGAATGAATATGCCTTTGGTTTACACTCGTAAACTATTTCGGACTGTGATTTGATCGTTTCATTCTGTTTATGTTGTGTAACATGACGTACTGCCAGATTTGTAAATTTAGATGTACGATGATTTCTTTATTCTTTTGATGTTAATTACAATTTAGGATATACAGAAAAGATAGATTTAGGGTTGTTGAAATCCTGCAGGAATTATTCCTAATCAGACTATAGAAATTTTATTTAAGAGTTATATTTCATGTGCTTAGATATTTCTCTGACTGTTTATTTTTCGATGGTTATGGTTATTTTGAATATATATGTAGATCGTTTATAACTTGAGTGTTTTTTTAAGTGTACATATTTTGTAATTCTCATCTTTACTCACAACGCTAATATTTTTATGTTCATTCAAAATTAATGTTAATTTCCACAGCTTTTCAGTGGCATTCCTTTGAATTGTTTGATTAAGGAAAGCGTTGAAAGGCGCTTTGAATGACAATGTAACGTAGATTATGAAGTAGGTAGGTTGTTGAGTGAACAGCTGTTTAGTTTCGCACATGATAGTTTTGCGGGTTATCGCAACTTTTTGACGTTTTTTGATAAGAATCATCTGATCAGCTATCGATTACTTGGATTTGCCAAAAGGTAAGCAGTTTGCTTACTTGTTTGTGAATGAGCTGTGTATTTTTCGGATTTGGGAATTAAAACCACGATTTTGTCGTTTATCAAATTTTAGGACTTTATACATATTTTATCGTATTTGTTTAGTTTTGTTGTGACGTATTTTTCGTTTTGAATTGAATAATTAATTATCGCATTGATCAGTTATTTTTGGTTATTTGAGCCAATAATTTTGACGTGGAAGTTTATCGAAATATTTAATTAATTTTTGGTTTTGGTAGAGCAATTTTGTGGCTTTTATATGAGGCTTAAGATTTTATTGAAGTTTGGATGAATTTTGCGTAAATATTTATGGATTAGAATTTTCAAGGAGGAGAGTTTTTTTTTTGAGTGAACAACATAGTTTCCTGTTAGACCATTATTAAGATCTAGTTCATGACGTTTTTCCGCTATAAATGTATCTAACATGTGGCCCCTTTTTGACATTTCTCCCGATTTTGACGTTTTGGAGTGGTAACGAGTGTCCTTTTGCAGCAATAAGTCAGAACTTTGCCCACTCCACTGAGCTGTCCCTTGCGCGCACATTGCCTTTACGGGCTGATGCTCTGAGTATTTGGCCTGTAACAGTTGCATAAGGCAAGGTAAGGATTGTGCGTAAAATGTGCGCATTGGTTTTGATTTTATCAATTATTTAAGTTTCTAATGGTGTCTTTGTAAAGTGTTTTCATTTGCTTAACAATTACTTAATGTTTAACCATTTGCAACGAAATGAATTGAATTTCTTTTTTTTTTCCTTTTTCTTTATCAGACATTGGAAAACTCATGACTTATACTTATATAACTAGGAGGGCACACACTAGGCCAGCCTCGGAAATGCAGACTCATACAGCTAGGGGTAATTTAAAAACACGTTACACAAGAATTTATGACCCATTCAATTCCATCCCATTAAAAAAACATTAATGATTCAAGAAGCCCAAGGGAGATATTCACATATCATTAAAAGCACATTAATGACTCATATAGCCCTGAAAATTCGTACAAAATGTAATTACACAAATTGGACTGCAAATTGAAATAATCTGAGTATAAATTATTTTCAATTAATTTTAAATGTATTATAAACTACTTTTAATTTTAAATTATTAGATCCACTATTAATAACTACTTATGCTGTATGAGACGGGCCAACATAATCTCCGGATTATTGAAGGGCCTTTCCATATTTTAATTATGGCATGTAAAGTAGAAAGTTGGAACAGAATTCTTACCTCTTTAAAAAGATTTTAGCTCTTATTATAACTAAATTACCACCCACCAAATGACATTCAGGTGATGTATATAAATTCATCATGGGTCAATAATGCTCATTCTTGTGCTGTACTTTCAAAGACGGTGTTGTTGAAAATGGAGCAGGTGGTAATTGAATCCCAACGGAGGAAGAGAAAATTTGCCGATGATGGATTTCTTTATCGATAAAACTTCAAGTGATGGAGTACTCGAACTTCGGCGTCGTGAACGACTAGGAAGGTCCAAGGCAAGAATCCATGGACACGATGGTGTTGCTATAAAAAAGATCAACGTTCACTCACATGGAACGAATACGGCAATGGTTTAAGCCGATTGTGTAGTGGCGAGCATAAAATGGAGGGCTCTCGAAACTATGGAGCCTACCTCTAAGGTGATCAACAATTGTATTGGTGACGATTCCAACGCTTGCCAAGGTACTTTATCTAGTCACCCGGCAATAAGAAAAATTATAAAATGAAAGCGAAAGTGCTGCTCTATAGCGACCCCTATCGACAGGTTAATCCTGAAAAATATAGACGGTATGAAGTTGAACAGAACGAGGTCAAAAATTTCCTTCTCTATGATGGTAGGAAAGAACCGGAAACGTCTAACTGTTTACGTACTGTTACCAGATAAAAGGAGATCAACATATGATCGAATTTTTTAGTAAGTGAGGATTTTAATGCGACTTCGAGCTAGTTGCGTTTCAAAGTGTATCAGAGAGCTTTCAAACTCTAGAGATTCGTCGTTGATGCTTCCACCTAGCTCAAAACAGGTGAAGCTGAAGAGATTTACATTATGAGCAACACGTAGCAGTTTGAAATCCACCATTACAGTTAAAAAAATATCGAGACGGTGACAAAAGGATACAAGGCGCCGTAGCAATTTCAGAATATTGAATTCTACCAAAACCGTTTCAAAATGATTGATTTTACTTTGGCATATTTTGTTTTTAATATTAGATGTGGTCAAATACAAATTTGGGGTATGATCAAAATTGCTTTTTCTATAGAGTTGTAAATCGACTATTAATAAGTCATCATTGGGGTTTATGCTTATATTGGGCTTTGTGACCAAAATCAGAATTGGGGGTTGTGACCGAGTTGGGTTTTTTTTATGATTGTGGACCTGAACAGGCTAAATTGGGCCTATCGTGTTAAAGCACTCAGGAACACTTAGGAGGATGGATAGAGGGATAATGAATTGCCAATAGATGCCTATGAACAGCTACCTTAGATATTCTCATATCATAAGTGAGAGGAAAACAGGAACTAGGGAGATCATTCCAGAGTTTAGAAGCCGTGTAGAAAAATGTGGATTGTGCCCGTTTGGTACGACAAGTGGAGATTTGTACTGCATACTGATGATGTGAATGAGCGAACCGAGTGTTTCTCGCAAAGATAGCCCGAGATGGTATCAAAGAATATAATTCAGCAGCACAATAGCTGTTGTAATAACGATAATACAAAGAAAGAACTGAAACCATCCTTCTATGCTCAAGGGACTGTATGTGAGAAGTTAAGGACGGGTCATTTATAAGCCTAATCGCTCTCTTTTAAATACGATCAACGATATCGAGAGCGTATTGGGGACCACTAACCCAGAGGTGAGAATTATATTCCAGACGAGGCAGAATTTGGGCCTTATACAGCAGAAGGAGTTGCCGAGAGGTAAAGTATTGCTTAGATCTGTACAAAAAGCTTATTTTACGAGCAGCTGTTTTGGTAGCTGACAGAAGATGGCCAACCCATGAGAGATTTGAAGATACAGTTATACCCAACAGAGTAATAGTTTTAAAACTTAAGAAATGAGCCATTCATACTTACAACAGGAAATGATCGATCTTTTTTGGCGAACACAAGGCAACACTGAGTTTTGTTAGCATTAAATTTAACTAGATTATTGCTTCCCCATTCGAGAATACGTTGAATGTCTTTGTTGATTGAATTTGCCATTTCAGATTTAATTTCTTGATTTGACATAGAAGGTGGATTATCACTATGAGTAGGCTGAGGTAAACTACAGTGAAGAGTGCTATCGTCAGCAAAAGCAATGGATGGGGTTAGTTGTTGAAAAAATAAGGTCTTAATTTGATATAGATGGTGGATTATCACTATGAGTAGACTGAGGTAAACTACAGTGAAGAGTGCTATCGTCAGCAAAGCAATGGATGGAGTTAGTTGTTGAAGAAATAAGGCCTTGATTTGACATAGAAGGTGGATTATCACTATGAGTAGACTGAGGTAAACTACAGTGAAGAGTGCTATCGTCAGCAAAGCAATGGATGGGGTTAGTTGTTGAAGAAATAAGGTCTTGATTTGACATAGAAGGTGGATTATCACTATGAGCAGACTGAGGTAAACTACAGTGAAGAGCGCAATCGCGCGGATTCCTGTGGTACGCCCGCGTTAATGCTAACTTCTTTTGAAAAAAAGCCATCAACTACGACACGTATTCGTATTTTATCAAGGAAACTAGAAACCCAGTTGATGAGCGTAGCATTTAACCAAAACGAGGTGACTTTGGCAAGTAAACACTTATGCCAAACTTGACCAAATGCCTTTGAGATATCTAAAGCGACTACAACTGTTTCACCGGACTGCTGTATTGTTCCAAACTTAGGTCACATATGAAAGAAGATCGCCTGTTGAATGACTTTGCTTAAACCCACATTGGTGGTCACTAAGGAGTTTGTTAGTTTCAAGGAACGTGAGCAGTTGCTGATTGATGGCTTTTTCCATGATTTTAGACAAAATGGAAGTGATGGCAATTGGTCGGTAGTTTAAGGGATCGGTCTTATCGCCTTTTTTGGGAATAGGTTGAACATTTGCTAACTTCCATGATGAAGGGAATTCCCCAGAAGATATAGAGATCGTATAGAGCTTAGATGGGACTAGTACTATTTCGGGGGAACATTTATTTAAGACAATAGCTGGGATACAGTCTGGGTCAGTCGGCTTATTGAGACCAAGCCCACTGATGATCGATTCCAAGAGCTTGTACCGAAAATGAATTGGTTTCATAGCGTATGAAGAACAGTTAACTAGGGGCACATCTTTTCCATAATCATTGAGACACGAGTTTGATGAAAACAAATCCACAAAAACATTGACTTTGTCTACAAAATTAACAACTACCGATCCGTCAATAGATATCAAGGGGGGAAATGCAGATGTTCCAAAGTTTTTACTAATGGCTTTAGCTGAAGACCAAAATTTACGACTGCCTAAAGGAGATGTAGCTAGTTCATTGCATTTTCGTTGTTCGAACAATTTTTTAGTTTTAGTGATGACACTTTTGCAGATATTTCTAGCACCAACGTATTCTACATGACTGTCGACCGATTTATTAGATCTCCATTTAAAGTAATATTAATTTTTTAAAGATATTGCATCAGCACAAGCCTTATTGAACCAGGGTTGGGAACGTGAATGACCTACACGGTACTGTTTTTTGGGAATGTATAACTCCATTCCCATGAGGATGACTTCAGATATTGAAAGAGCGATGTCCGAAGAAGAGGACGACTTAAAACAATATTCACGTCATGGATAGGTTGCAAAGAAATCCCGTAAATCACTCCATCGAGCTGACTTAAAACACCACAAGGTTCTATCGGTTTTGCGAACAACAGTGGAATTAGGTACAGTAGAAATGATTTCTATTAGACAGTGGTCGGAAAGACCTAAACGCGAAAGAACGGAAGTTTTATAAACAAGAGGGTTTGATGTAAGAAAGAGATCTAGAAGATGTGGAGTATGGTTAGGGTTATCAGGGATTCTTGTGGGTTCAGAAATCATTTGTGTGAGATCACATGAAATAGCAAATGTTTCTGCACTATGACCAGCAGGATTTGTAGTAGATAAAAACTGAAGCCAATTAGAGTTATGAACATTGAAATCGCATACAATTGAGATATCGCAAGATGGAAACTGAGACAGGAGATAGTCAACTCTCATACTAAGGTAATCGAAGAAGTCTTGAAAGTTACTGTCAATAGGAGACCTATAAATGCAACAGTAGAATTTCACAAAATTAGGACCAGAATGTTTAAACCAAATCACGTCAAAATTCTTATTTTCTAAGGAAGAAACCCTCTTGCAAGCAATTCTGTCCTTGATGTAGGCACATACGCCTCCTTTATATCGAAAGTTAGAGTGAAGATGGTATTGAGGAAATTCCAAGTCGGGTGACTCGGAGCTTTCAGAGGAGACTTGTGTTTCAGATAGAAACAAAATATCAGGTTGTAATTGTTCAAGATGTTGGTGAATAGCATTAAGATTAGACCTGATACCGTGAATGTTGCAGTAGTGAATCAGAAAGTTGATACTTTCGATGACCGAGGTCGCATGGGTCCTGCCTTACCGGACATCCGAATGGGGCAGGTTTTACGTCCGGCATTTTTTACCCTAGGAACCATAGCCATCTTATTTTTTAATTTGGGACTTTTAATCCTATAGGAAGACAGTGAGGGCGAGAAGGAAGAATAAGGATGAGAATAGATTAAGGATGATGGAAAAGGTAACCGGCAGCCCTTACCGAGCTCAGAAAATCGGTGACCCAATATTAAGGAGCCCATGGTAAGGGTGGTGGTACCTCCCCGGCTGGCATGGAGTATACATGCCTGTCACCTACAAACATTGAAGTTTGGGGATTGTGCTCATGCAGAGGGTTAAGTCAAACACTAATTTGCGGGTTATGGTCAACTCCTTTTAACTAGTTCACAACAAGTTATAGATATTTGGTCATTTCGAACCGTTTATTATCAAATAATGTTAAAATAAAAATTGAGACCTGAAGTTAAAAAATTGTTTTTAATTAACGTCTATAGTACGTCCCAGAATATCGGAGAGTAATAAATTATCTTGACAGCGACAGGTCAGTGGCGTAGCTATTAAAGGCATATACTGTAAAGTCTGTAAAATATATTGACTTTTCAGTTTCTTATGTTTGTATAAAATATTAAAAAAAAATTACTTGTAATTGTAGTTATGACCCATTTATGGATACAAAAAGAATAAAATTAATTGATTTGATACCTAAGTCTTTGTCTAAGTTACCTGAAAATAATGTTTGGTAATGTGCTTTTAAGCTGTTTCAAGTTTCAACAGAGGAACCGTTTGTGACGTCATTATCACGTTTATGTTTGAAATTTAGGCAAATCACTTTAGCATTTTATATAACAAGAAATGAAACGACAGCTATATGTTTGTTACTTACGTAGAAATTGTTTGAGATTGAATTAATACAAACATCATCTGAAGCAGATAGTACATTATTTTACGGGATAGCCAGGACCGTTTAAAATCTTAAGAAAATTTGTATAAGTTTAGAAAGTACTCCTTACATTATTATCTAATTATACAGGGTGGGTATATACTGCGTGGATGGAGGATTGCTCCTTAACTATTAGAGATATGAAAACCAATTTTCTTGTGATTTCGAACGATCCACGCTATTCTGTAAAATAATGTATTATCTGCTTCAGATGATGTTTGTATTAATTCAATCTCAAACAATTTGTACGTAAGTAACAAAGATGTAGCTGTCGCTTCATTTCTTGTTAAATGAACTGCTAAATTGATGATGACGTCACAAACGGTTTCTCTGCTGCAGGTTGACCTGTCGCTGTCAAAATAATTTATTATTCTACGATATTCTCGAATGTGCTATAGACGTTAATTAAAAACAATTTTTTAACTTCAGGTCTCAATTTTCCATTTTAACACTATTTGATAATAAACGGTTCGAAGTGACCATAACCCAAAAATTAATGTTTGACTTAACCCTCTGCATGAGCACAATCCCCAAACTTTAATGTTACTCACATCCACAACTCGGTCACAACCCCCAATTCTGAACTTGGTCACAAAGTCCAACGTAAGCTTAAACCCCAATGACGACTTATTAATAGTCGATTTACAACTCTATAGAAAAAGCAATCTTGATCAAACTCCAAATTTGTATTTGACCCTATCTAATTTTAAAAACGATAATAACGCACCACGTGGTCAAGTTGGGCGTTATTGTCACACTGTCGAATCAAAGTGTTCTGGTGAAACATAGTTACAGAACATGTCAAAGTGAAATCAATCATTTTGAAACGGTTTTGGTAGAATTCAATATTCTGAAATTGATTCGGCGCCTTGTATCCTTTTGTCACCGGCTCGGTATTATTTTAACTGTAATGGTGGATTTCGAACTGCTACATGCTGCTCATAATATAAATCTCTTCAGCTTCAGATGTTTCGAGCTAGGTGAAAGCAACAACGACGAATCTCTAAAGTTTGAAGGATCTCTGATAAACTTTGAAACGCAGCTAGCTCGAAGTCGCAATATATACTCCTTGGTTGTAGGTCAGGCATTAAAAAATTCGATCATATGTTGCTCTCCTTTTATCTGGTAACAGTGCGTAAACATTTGGATGAGCACCACCATGTTTTAAAGGAGAAACAAATAGTATTGCCAAAATTTTAAATGTGCCCTCCACACAATGGCTCGTACTATCTCGAAACAAGCGCATATTAGACTGTCATCAAAAAACTAAAATCCTTTCCGGTTCTTTCCTACCATCATAGAGAAGGAAATTTTTGACCTCGTTCTGTTGAACTTCATACCGTCTTTATTTTTCAGGATTAACCTGTGTTACCAAGTCGATAGGGTAGCTATAGAGCAGCACTTATTTCATTTCGCTTTCATTTCATAATTTTTCTTATTGCCGGGTGAGTAGATAAAGCACCCTGGCAAGCGTTGGAAGCGTCACCAATATAATTGTTGATCACCTGAGAGGAGGCAAGTGGAGCAGCGTGTTTTTTATTTGACTAAGGATTGTTTGCACAGGGTTTCACACTACCCCGGAGCTCGGCGAGCCCCTTCCCTACCCTAGTTAAGAAGCATTGTTAATGACTCAGGAATGTAAGCATTTCTACAGGGCGTTGATTGTACACCTGGAGGAATGTCGATAAAATACTATTTTGTAAAATATCGATTATTGGAAAATAAACATACATTGAATTGAATTGTGCTTTCGTCACTATTTAAATCCATAATCGAGCTTTCCGTGTTGTGAAATTGAATTTAATTTAACGTCAAACTTAATCATTATATTATTAAATAATTAATAACCGTTGTTAATATTTTTTACTGCTCATGGATAAAGTAAAACATTTTTCCATTTTTTTTATTAACTGGACAGTATAAACAAATAAATTAAAAAAATGAACAAATACAATTAATAAATACAAACACCTACATTTACTGCATGCAATTAATTATAAACAAAGCCATTTGACCAATAAACACCTAATTTATTATAAGTTCAAAGGGAAATATGTAATTAAAAATTATTATTAATTTTATTAAATACATGAATAAAAAGTTTTACGTCGAGTAGGATTTGAACCTAGCAAAGTACAGGTCGTAGGTTCAAACCCTACTCGAGGTAAAATTTTTTATTTGTGTATTTAATAAAATTAATAATAATTTTTAATAAACACCTAAAGTGATGCGTTGTGGGTATTGTTAGTTGTTTATCTTTAATGAAACCAGAAATGTGAACAAGGTTCATTTTTGTCCGTTTAAAATAGTATGGTAGTTCTTATGTTAATAATAAACAATAAAACATAAACATGGAAAAAAAAATTGCTCGAGAGATAAACAAACGAATGATCATTAACTTGGCGGATGAAGTGTATTTAAATTCGGAAAATGGAGTTCAAACTATTTTATTTCCTTTTTTTGGAACTTCCTTACATTTGGTTCCCTTTGCGAACTCTTCAATCTACAAACCTCTACATCCGAATTAGGAAACTACAATATTTGGGCTTGATACTTTTATGGTTTGTACAAAAAAAAAAACAACAGCAAAGTTTTGGATTTGCAATGAATGAGATCAGGAACTATAGTGTATTACTTAATTAATAAGAACATTAATCATACTTAGTGGCCTTTAATTAAATCTGCAGCTTTCTCACCAACCATCATTGCTGGAGCATTATTGTGGCCACTAATAGCTGTGGGGAATATACTGGTGTCAGCAACTCTTAGGTTTGATATACCAAAAACTTTTAATTCGGGATTAACAACAGCTCCGTTAGATGGATGCGTACCCATTTTGCAAGTACCACTTGGATGAAAAATACCTACACATAAATATCTTAAGAAACAGTACCAATATTCTTGTGACAAGTCGTGGTACTTTTGACATTCTGGTAAATTTACACGTTTCAACTTAGTGTTCAATTTTTGAAATGGTGGGGTATTTACCATTTCTAGAATTAATTCTATACTTTGGTGGAGTACCTTTATGTCTTCACCATTTTCATCTGATAACATTTTTGGATTAATGATAGGGTAATCAAATGGGTTAGCAGACTTTAACCTTAAGTAACCTCTCGATTTAGGACGAAGAATCATTCCCATCATTGTGAAAGTGCTTTGGGGATTATAAGGTTTCTCCACAACCTGTTCTTGAACGCGCCAGAATTTAGGGGTAACTTCGTTAGAATTAATTGATGGTACCATTAAAAGTTCAACATCTGGATAGCCAGGTGTGTCAGCATATTTTGTTTCCAAGAATGCGATTGTTTGTATATTAAACGGATTGATAAAATTCCCAGATCCATTTAGATAATCTCGAATGTTCTGTTCCAGGCTGAGTTCGGGCTCAGTGTGATTGGTAGTAAAATCTAAATAGCAATATGTTGGATGGTCCTGAAGGTTTTCTCCAACAGAAAGATCTTGCACGACGCGTATACCTAAGCTCTCTAAATGCGACCTAGGCCCAATTCCTGACAGCATTAGTATTTGAGGCGAGCCTATGGCTCCAGACGAAATCACAATGTCACGTCGAGATTTCGCAATATATAATTTACCATTTCTGCTGAACAGTACTCCAAAAGCTCGCTTTTTTTCATTAATCAAAATTTTAATGACATAGCTCTCGGTGCGTATATCTAAATTTCGCCTTTCCATAACCGGGAGTAAAAAAGCATGACCAGTGCTTTCTCTTTTTCCTTGATCAACATTTAACTGTACTCTTGCAAACCCAAGTTGTTCATCTCCATTATAATCAACTTCATTTCTGCCTAATAACTGATTCGCCTCAAGAAATGCGTTAATATCTACGTTAGGTGGTTCCGGAACTTCTACATTTAGATATCCACCTTTTCCATGATATACAGGATCGCCCTCATGGAAATTCTCGGATTTTTTAAAATAGTGCAAGACGTCTGTATAACTCCATCCGTAATTTCCTTGCGCATACCAATTATCGTAATCTCTTTTATTTCCTCTAACATAAAGTAAACCATTCATCAAACTACTACCACCAATGCCCCTACCTCTATGCAGCGGACATTTATGATCTTCCAAACCTTAAATATCAATAATTTTATAAACGTTTTTGATTAAACTAATTTACCAAAACAAGAAGAGTTTTGAGGGACACTTAGGTAACCCCAATTAACCTTTGTTCCTGTTACATAGGAGAGCATTGCAGGAATATCCACGAAATTGCTTGGAAATGCACCAGCTTCAAGTACAAGTACGTGACGAGAGCTGTCCTCTGATAATCTATTTGCTATTACAGCTCCAGATGATCCTGCTCCAACAATAATGTGATCAAAAAGGCCACATTCTGCAAAAAAATGTGTTACTTCTTACTCTACTACGTTACATTACTTACGTATAATATTTACTGTTCTTGGTGCGTACTGATAAGCATTATTTGGCCATGGTCCTGTATATGCTCTTGATGCTTCGTTTATAATTAAATTTTCATAATATTCGACCAAACTGTCTTCTATACTTTGCGCACACCGTGCACATATTAAAATTGAGATGAAAATTAACATCGCTTTTTCAGCTTTATGCTGCATTGAAGTCTCTTGATCCTTAATTGTAACGAAGTACAAATTATTATGTGAAAATGATTTTTTTACTGTATCTTGAAGTCAGGTTTGTATTGATTTAAATGATGTATCAATCTTATAATTATTATAGTTACGTCAGTTATATAAATTACACGAGTAGAAACTAACCCAACACGTTTGGTTACCTTGCATTTATACCAACAGTAATTATTAATGTAAAAGTAATTCACATGTGAACTGAATTTATAACTAAGACTATAATCTTGAAGGGGCGGATACAAACTGAAACTTATAATTGTTTACTAACACTTACATAATATTAGTGTATAATTCTAAAAATTGTCCAGGTTTGTAGTTCGTTGGTCTGGAGTGGCAATCTTATGCAGGTATAATATTAATTATTTTCCATATGTATAAAATCCCAATTGTATGTCAATTGGCAGGATAACTTGCAAGATTCCTCACGTGTACGCTGCACTTAACAACGTTACTGTAATTAAACGAGATTTGCGGATAAGTAAAAAGATACAACACTGAAAACATTTCGTATCGTAAACACACAAATCTAAATATTCTGAAATAATTTAAACTATTTTATTGTTGCTTTAATGGCACTTACAGTTATGATAAATACAACAATAGTACAAAGACTGAATCTGGAGAGCAAATTTATTAACTATTATCTTTCTTTATACTGTGAACTCTTTGTTTTAACTTATTTAAATATATAATACAGTAATACAGTAATACAAAATTTCATTATCATTATAAATCTCGCTGTTTTTTTGGGTAATAATCAACTCACAACTGTGAAATGGTGACGTTGGTAAAGATTTACTTTTTATTTAAGTGTTGATAAGACTCACATCACCTGTTTTGCTGAAATATATCAATTGTGAAGGCTTACTTATCTTACATCGGAAAACATTTGTAAAATTCTTTTACCTTAAGAATTTTTGATGTTCCCGAAAGGTGCCTTAGCGGCCTCTTTACTCATGAACCGAATGTTCAAAATTTAACAGATCCGAAACAGTTTAGTTCATGTTGTAAATTATGTACCTAAACCGTATTTAAAACGTCCAAAACCTGTGATTGAACTGGATTTGTAGATTACAACAAAAAAAACATCATAAACTTATAGTCGTAATTGCAAAACCTGAGTCAAATATAGCGTAGTGAAAACAGTCGAAAGTTTATATAAGGTCTAAAGTCTGAACAATTTCCAGATTAAAACCTTTGTAAAGGTTATTCTACACACACGTTTCATTATGTAACTCTACAGCGTTGCGCATTTTGAGCAAAAAAGCGTTTACAATGACTATGAAATTCCAAGACAAAACGTTTAAAAATTAAATTAAGCAAACATTGTGTGGTAATTCAAAAAGTAATTAAATAGAAATATAATAGTAAAATACTTGAATAAAACATTAAACGGTTTTCTTTGATTAATTGGTTAATGATTGTATGTACATTATTATAATAAACAATGGTAAAAACACTTAACCTTAAAAAAACGACTATAGTTACCAAGCACTTATGACCGCAATTAATAAGGAAAAATAGTAAAAATAGTAAAAACAAATGAAAAAGCTCAACGAGTAAACAGACTAAAAGATGACGAACGTAAACTTAAAAAAAGTCTAAATAACCTGATGAATTTGAATACTCTGAATAGCCAAAGAAGTCTAAGAATCCTAACAAATGGAAGGAGCCAAAGGCTACTAAAAAATCTAAAATGTGAACTGCCAAAAGAATCTAAAGATATAAAACATCTAAAAAGTGAAAAGAGCCTGAAGAATTTGAATACTCTGAAAAGTGGAAGAAGCTTAAGAGGCCTAAGAAATATAAATCAAATGAGCCTAAAAACTATAAAGAGTCTAAAGAATCTGAAGAGTCTGAAGAGTCTGAAGAGTCTAAAGAGTCTAAAGAGTCTAAAGAGTCTAAAGTCTAAGGTCTAAAAAGTTTAAAGAGTCTAAAGAGTCTAAAGAGTCTAAAGAGTCTAAAGAGTCTAAAGAGTCTAAAGAGTCTAAAGAGTCTAAAGAGTCTAAAGAGTCTAAAGAGTCTAAAGAGTCTAAAGAGTCTAAAGAGTCTAAAGAGTCTAAAGAGTCTAAAGAGTCAAAAGAGTCTACAGAGTCTAAAGGGTCTAAAGAGTCTAAACAGTCTAAAGAGTCTAAAGGGTCTAAATAGTATGAAGAGTCTAAAGAGTCTAAAGAGTCTAAAGAGTCTAAAGAGTCTAAAGAGTCTAAAGAGTCTAAAGAGTCTAAAGAGTCTAAAGAGTCTAAAGAGTCTAAAGAGTCTAAAGAGTCTAAAGAGTCTAAAGAGTCTAAAGAGTCTAAGAGTCAAAAGAGTCTAAGAGTCTAAAGGGTATAAAGAGTCTAAACAGTCTAAAGAGTCTAAAGGGTCTAAATAGTATGAAGAGTCTAAAGAGTCTAAAGAGTCTAAAGAGTCTAAAGAGTCTAAAGAGTCTAAAGAGTCTAAAGAGTCTAAAGAGTCTAAAGAGTCTAAAGAGTCTAAAGAGTCTAAAGAGTCTAAAGAGTCTAAAGAGTCTAAAGAGTCTAAAGGGTCTAATGAGTCTAAAGGGTCTAAAGAGTCTAAATAGTCTAAAGAGTCTAAAGAGTCTAAGGAGTCTAAAGGGTCTAAAATGTCTAAAGAGTCTAAAAAGTCTAAAGGGTCTTAAGAGTTTAAAGGGTTTAAAGAGTCTAAAGAGCCTAACTAGTCTAAAGAGTCTAATTAGTCTGAAGAATCTGAAGGGCCTAAAGAGTCTAAAGAGTCTGAAAATCCAAAGGTTCTAAAGGGTCTATATGGTCTAAGGAACCTACAGAAAATCTAAAAGTTCTAAGGGTTTAAGTAGACTAGTCTAAAGTCTTAGAGTCTAAAGAGTTTAGAGAGCCTTAGTAGTCTGAAGAAACTATGGTGTCCAAAGTGTTTAAAGGTCTATGGTGTCTAAAACGCTAAATGGCCTAAAAAGGTTTAAAGGTGTATAAAGTCATACATGTCTCAATAGTCTAAAGATTTTAAGAAACTGAACAGTTTGAAGAGTCTAAACAGTTTAATGTGTTTAAAGCCTAAAAGAATTTAAAGTGTAAAGTATCTCAAGAATTTGTGCTACATATGTTTGTTCACAATTTTAAATTAATTCTAAAATTTTCACCTATACAGCCTGTCCACTTATCGTCTGAAAGAGTTTACAAACTGTCATGAAGTAGTGTCTGTTTTCAAATTAATTTTAAGAGTTTAATAGAAATTCTATATAAGAGGAAAGTTTAATTTTACATACATTGTTTCTATTTGGTCTCTATCTTACCTATCCATTCTTAATCCTCATTCTGTCTAAATGTATTCATTACCACTTCTTGCAAAGGTGTTTTTAATTTGTATAATACGTGGGTGTATTTTGTTTATTATCAATGAGTCTCAAATTAAGTATTTTGTATTAGTTAGATTAACTGTTCTGTTGAAAATTTGATAATACTATCTTCTACTTTGTGCAGTTACGACAAATTTTACTTTTACTTTAACGGAAACTCTATGCTTAAAGTAGTTTAGTACAAGTATGAAACAGAAATATACAATCTCTACCATTTAAATACTAAATTAATAAAAAATAATTATTTAACGAAAAGCAACTAGAACTCTAAATCTGTGTGTTAGTAGATCAAAGCGCAATAATTGCGCAGGATTATAAATAAGCGTATTGCGTGAACTAGCCAAATCCAAAGATATCCTGGATCTTATCAAAGAAAAGGTAAATGAGTTATTCCACATTAACCACAAAGCAGTTTAACGGAATATACAACATCTTCAAAGAAACGTAAACAACATCATACCAGACCTCAGGGAATTCTACATCAATATATGGTAAAGACCTGTTACACACAAAAAGAACGCAAACTGGTAAAAGTTGAAAAAGGACAGAATAGAAAGGATCCTAGTAATGCAAACCCCATCAATCAGCGTGAGTGACGTAAAGAACGAATGGAGCACACAATTGGATAGCAGCATGCAGAATGTACTCATGGAACGATAGCTGAGTTATTAAATTAGGACCGTAGATACAAACAACAACAGCTAGTAATCGTTTCCATCATAACAGAAAATGCTAAAAAGAGCAAAAAGATTTACATACCGCGCATCTAAACTATTAGAAAACCTTTGATAGCGTTTCACATTCTTGGCTAATTGATAGTTTAATACTCTATAAAGTAAACCAACAAATAGTCAACCTTCCTAGGAAAACAATGACTATGTGGAAAACTAGTATCGTTAGAGTCTAAAGAGTCTAAAGAGTCTAAAGGGTCTAAAGAGCCTAAGAGTCTAAAGAGTCTAAAGAGTCTAAAGAGTCTACAGAGTCTAAAGAGTCTAAAGAGTCTAAAGAGTCTAAAGAGTCTAAAGAGTCTAAAGAGTCTAAAGAGTCTAAAGAGTCTAAAGAGTCTAAAGGGTCTAAAGAGTCTAAAGAGTCTAAAGATTCTAAAGAGTCTAAAGATTCTAAAGAGTCTAAAGAGTCTAAAGATCCTAAAGAGTCTAAAGAGTCTAAAGAGTCTAAAGAGTCTAAGAGTCTAAAGAGTCTAAAGAGTCTAAAGAGTCTAAAGAGTCTAAAGAGTCTAAAGAGTCTAAAGAGTCTAAAGAGTGTAAAGAGTCTAAAGAGTCTAAAGAGTCTAAAGAGTCTAAAGAGTCTAAAGATTCTAAAGAGTCTAAAGAGTCTAAAGTGTTTAAGAGTCTAAAGAGTCTAAAGAGTCTAAAGAGTCTAAAAGTCTAAAGAGTCTAAAGAGCTAAAAGTCTAAAGAGTCTAAAGATTCTAAAGTCTAAAGAGTCTAAAGTCTAAAGAGTCTAAAGAGCCTAAATGGTCTAAAGAGTCTAAAGAGTCTAGAGAGTCTAAAGAGTCTAAAGAGTCTAAAGAGTATAAAGAGTCTAAAGAGTCTAAAGAGTCTAAAGAGTCTAAAGAGTCTAAAGAGTCTAAAGAGTCTAAAGAGTCTAAAGTCTAAAAAGTCTAAAGATTCTAAAGAGTCTAAAGAGTCTAAAGATTCTAAAGAGTCTAAAGAGTCTAAAGGTCTGAAGAGTCTAAAGAGTCTAAAGAGTCGAAAGAGTCTAAAAAGTCTAAAGAGTCTAAAGAGATCTAAAAGTCTAAAGAGTCTAAAGTCTAAAGTCTAAAGAGTCTAAAGTCTAAAGAGTCTAAAGAGTCTAAAGGGTCTAAAGAGTCTAAAGAGTCTAAAGAGTCTAAAGAGTCTAAAGAGTCTAAAGAGGCTAAATAGTCTAAATATTCTAAAGAGTCCAAAGTGTCTAAAGAGTCTAAAGGGTCTAGAGGGTCTAAAAAGTCTAAAGAGTCTAAAGAGTCTAAAGAGTCTAAAGAGTCTAAAGAGTCTAAAGAGTCTAAAGAGTCTAAAGAGTCTAAAGAGTCTAAAGAGTCTAAAGAGTCTAAAGAGTCTAAAGTCTAAAAAGTCTAAAGTGTCTAAAGAGTCTAAAGAGTCTAAAGAGTCTAAAGAGTCTAAAGAGTCTAAAGAGTCTAAAGAGTCTAAAGAGTCTAAAGGGTCTAAAAGTCTAAAGATTCTAAAGAGTCTAAAGAGTCTAAAGAATCTAAAGAGTCTAAAGAGTCTAAAGTGTTTAAGAGTCTAAAGAGCTAAAGAGTCTAAAGAGTCTAAAAGTCTAAAGAGTCTAAAGAGACTAAAAGTCTAAAGAGTCTAAAGAGTCTAAAGTCTAAAGAGTCTAAAGTCTAAAGAGTCTAAAGAGTCTAAAGAGTCTAAAGAGTCTAAAGAGTCTAAAGAGTCTAAAGAGTCTAAAGAGTCTAAAGAGTCTAAAGAGTCTAAAGAGTCTAAAGAGTCTAAAGAGTCTAAAGAGTATAAAGAGTCTAAAGAGTCTAAAGAGTCTAAAGAGTCTAAAGAGTCTAAAGAGTCTAAAGTCTAAAAGCTAAAGATTCTAAAGAGTCTAAAGAGTCTAAAGATTCTAAAGAGTCTAAAGAGTCTAAAGTGTTTGAAGAGTCTAAAGAGTCTAAAGAGTCTAAAGAGTCTAAAAGTCTAAAGAGTCTAAAGAGTCTAAAAGTCTAAAGAGTCTAAAGTCTAAAGTCTAAAGAGTCTAAAGTCTAAAGAGTCTAAAGAGTCTAAAGAGTCTAAAGAGTCTAAAGAGTCAAAAGAGTCAAAAGAGTCTACAGAGTCTAAAGGGTCTAAAGAGTCTAAACAGTCTAAAGAGTCTAAAGGGTCTAAATAGTATGAAGAGTCTAAAGAGTCTAAAGAGTCTAAAGAGTCTAAAGAGTCTAAAGAGTCTAAAGAGTCTAAAGAGTCTAAAGAGTCTAAAGAGTCTAAAGAGTCTAAAGAGTCTAAAGAGTCTAAAGAGTCTAAAGAGTCTAAAGAGTCTAAAGAGTCTAAAGAGTCTAAAGAGTCTAAAGAGTCTAAAGAGTCTAAAGAGTCTAAAGAGTCTAAAGAGTCTAAAGAGTCTAAAGAGTCTAAAGAGTCTAAAGGGTCTAATGAGTCTAAAGGTCTAAAGAGTCTAAATAGTCTAAAGAGTCTAAAGAGTCTAAGAGTCTAAAGGGTCTAAAAGTCTAAAGAGTCTAAAAAGTCTAAAGGGTCTAAGAGTTTAAAGGGTTTAAAGAGTCTAAAGAGCATCTAACTAGTCTAAAGAGTCTAATTAGTCTAAGAATCTGAAGGGCTAAAGAGTCTAAAGAGTCTGAAAAATCCAAAGGTTCTAAAGGGTCTATATGGTCTAAAGGAACCTAAAAGAAAACCTAAAAAGTTCTAACTGTTTAAAGACTAGTCTAAAGTCTAAGAGTCTAAAGAGTTTAGAGAGCCTTAGTAGTCTAAGAAACTAGGTTCCAAAGTGTTTAAAGGTCTATGGTGTCTAGAACGCCTAAATGGCCTAAAAGGTTTAAAGGGTGTATAAAGAGTCTAAAGAGTCTAAAGGGTCTAAAGAGTCTAAAGAGTCTAAAGAGTCTAAAGAGTCTAAAGAGTCTAAAGAGTCTAAAGAGTCTAAAGAGTCTAAAGAGTCTAAAGAGTCTAAAGAGTCTAAAGAGTCTAAAGAGTCTAAAGGGTCTAAAGAGTCTAAAGAGTCTAAAGATTCTAAAGAGTCTAAAGATTCTAAAGAGTCTAAAGAGTCTAAAGATCCTAAAGAGTCTAAAGAGTCTAAAGAGTCTAAAGAGTCTACAGAGTCTAAAGAGCCTAAAGAGTCTAAAGAGTCTAAAGAGTCTAAAGAGTCTAAAGAGTCTAAAGAGTCTAAAGGGTCTAAAGAGTCTAAAGAGTCTAAAGATTCTAAAGAGTCTAAAGATTCTAAAGAGTCTAAAGAGTCTAAAGATCCTAAAGAGTCTAAAGAGTCTAAAGGGTCTAAAGGGTCTGAAGAGTCTAAAGTGTCTAAAGAGTCTAAAGAGTCTAAAGAGACTAAAGAGTCTAAAGAGTCTAAAGAGTGTAAAGTGTCTAAAAAGTCTAAAGATTCTAAAGAGTCTAAAGAGTCTAAAGAGTCTAAAGATTCTAAAGAGTCTAAAGAGTCTAAAGTGTTTGAAGAGTCTAAAGAGCCTAAAGAGTCGAAAGAGTCTAAAAAGTCTAAAAAGTCTAAAGAGTCTAAAGAGACTAAAATGTCTAAAGAGTCTAAAGATTCTAAAGTCTAAAGAGTCTAAAGTCTAAAGAGTCTAAAGAGTCTAAAGGGTCTAAAGAGTCTAAAGAGTCTAAAGAGTCTAAAGAGTCTAAAGAGTCTAAAGAGTCTAAAGAGTATAAAGAGTCTAAAGAGTCTAAAGAGTCTAAAGAGTCTAAAGAGTCTAAAGAGTCTAAAGTCTAAAAAGCCTAAAGAGTCTAAAGAGTCTAAAGAGTCTAAAGAGTCTAAAGAGTCTAAAGAGTCTAAAGAGTCTAAAGTCTAAAAAGTCTAAAGTGTCTAAAGAGTCTAAAGAGTCTAAAGAGTCTAAAGAGTCTAAAGAGTCTAAAGAGTCTAAAGAGACTAAAGAGTCTAAAGAGTCTAAAGAGTCTAAAGAGTGTAAAGAGTCTAAAAAGTCTAAAGATTCTAAAGAGTCTAAAGAGTCTAAAGATTCTAAAGAGTCTAAAGAGTCTAAAGATTCTAAAGGGTCTAAAGAGTCGAAAGAGTCTAAAAAGTCTAAAGAGTCTAAAGGGACTAAAATGTCTAAAGAGTCTAAAGAGTCTAAAGTCTAAAGAGTCTAAAGTCTAAAGAGTCTAAGGAGTCTAAAGGGTCTAAAGAGTCTAAAGAGTCTAAAGAGTCTAAAGAGTCTAAAGAGTCTAAAGAGTCTAAAGAGTCTAAAGAGTCTAAAGAGTCTAAAGAGTATAAAGAGTCTAAAGAGTCTAAAGAGTCTAAAGTCTAACAAGCCTAGAGTCTAAAGAGTCTAAAGAGTCTAAAGAGTCTAAAGAGTCTAAAGAGTCTAAAGAGTCTAAAGAGTCTATAGTCTAAAAAGTCTAAAGTGTCTAAAGGGTCTAAAGAGTCTAAACAGTCTAAAGGGTGTAAAGAGTCTAAAGTCTAAAAAGTCTAAAGTGTCTAAAGAGTCTAAAGAGTCTAAAGAGTCTAAAGGGTCTAAAGACTCTAAAGAGTCTAAAGATTCTAAAGAGTCTAAAGAGTCTAAAGAGTCTAAAGAGTCTAAAGAGTCTAAAGAGTCTAAAGAGTCTAAAGAGTCTAAAGAGTCTACAGAGTCTAAAGGGTCTAAAGAGTCTAAACAGTCTAAAGAATCTAAAGGGTCTAAATAGTATGAAGAGTCTAAAGAGTCTAAAGAGTCTAAAGAGTCTAAAGAGTCTAAAGAGTCTAAAGAGTCTAAAGAGTCTAAAGAGTCTAAAGAGTCTAAAGAGTCTAAAGAGTCTAAAGAGTCTAAAGAGTCTAAAGGGTCTAATGAGTCTAAAGGGTCTAAAGAGTCTAAATAGTCTAAAGAGTCTAAAGAGTCTAAGGAGTCTAAAGGGTCTAAAATGTCTAAAGAGTCTAAAAAGTCTAAAGGGTCTTAAGAGTTTAAAGGGTTTAAAGAGTCTAAAGAGCCTAACTAGTCTAAAGAGTCTAATTAGTCTGAAGAATCTGAAGGGCCTAAAGAGTCTAAAGAGTCTGAAAAATCCAAAGGTTCTAAAGGGTCTATATGGTCTAAGGAACCTAAAGAAAATCTAAAAAGTTCTAAGGGTTTAAGTAGACTAGTCTAAAGCTCCATAGAGTCTAGAGAGTTTAGAGAGCCTTAGTAGTCTGAAGAAACTATGGTGTCCAAAGTGTTTAAAGGTCTATGGTGTCTAGAACGCCTAAATGGCCTAAAAGGTTTAAAGGGTGTATAAAGTCATACATGTCTCAATAGTCTAAAGACTTTAAGATACTGAACAGTTTGAAGAGTCTGAACAGTTTAATGTGTTTAAAGCCTAAAGAATTTAAAGTGTAAAGTATCTCAAGAATTTGTGCTACATATGTTTGTTCACAATTTTTACAATTAATTCTATAAATTCTTCACCTATACAGCCTGTCCACTTATCGTCTGAAAGAGTTTACAAACTGTCATGTGAAGTAGTGTCTGTTTTCAAATTAATTTTGGAAGAGGGTTTACATAGAAATTCTATATAAGCAGGAAAGTTTGGGCAATTTTACATACATTGTTTCTATTTGGTCTCTATCTTTACCTATCCATTCTTAATCCTCATTCTGTCTAAATGTATTCATTACCACTTCTTCTGCAACCGGTGTTTTTTTAATTTTTGTATAATACGTGGGTGTATTTTGTTTATTATCAACGTGAGTCTCAAATTAAGTATTTCTTGTATTAGTTAGATTAACTGTTCTTGTTGAAAATTTGATAATACTATCTTTCTACTTTGTGCAGTTACGACAAATTTTACTTTTACTTTAACGGAAACTCTATGCTTAAAGTAGTTTAGTACAACCGTATGAAACAGAAATATACAATCTCTACCATTTAAATACTAAATTAATAAAAAAATAACTTATTTAACGAAAAAGCAACTAGAACTCTAAATCTGTGTGTTAGTCGATCAAACCGCGCAATAATTCGCGCAGGATTATAAATAAGCGTATTGCCGGCTGAACTAGCCAAATCCAAAGATATCCTGGATCTTATCAAAGAAAAAGGTAAAATGAGTTATTCCACATTAACCACAAAGCAGTTTAACGGAATATACAACATCTTCAAAGAAACGTAAACAACATCATACCAGACCTCAGGGAATTCTACATCAATATATGGTAAAGACCTGTTACACACAAAAAGAACGCAAACTGGTAAAAGTTGGAAAAGGACAGAATAGAAAGGATCCTAGTAATGCAAACCCCATCAATCAGCGTGAGTGACGTAAAGAACGAATGGAGCACACAATTGGATAGCAGCATGCAGAATGTACTCATGGAACGATAGCTGAGTTATTAAATTAGGACCATAATATCCTAGCACAATACCAAGTTTACTAATGCATGGAAACAGTTACTTTTTGCCGAAAATCTCGCCGTCTGTAGCAGATCCATCTAAATATTGTGCGATAACATATTTCCCTACAATGTGTAAAATTTGCTTAGAAAAGGGATATAATCGAAAGTCCCGTAGATGCAAACAACAACAGCTAGCAATCGTTCCCATCATAACAGAAAATGCTAAAAAGAGCAAAAAGATTTACATACTGCGCATCTAAACTATTAGAAAACCTTTGATAGCGTTTCACATTCTTGGCTAATTGATAGTTTAATACTCTATAAAGTAAACCCACAAATAGTCAACCTTCTTAGGAAAACGATGACTATGTGGAAAACTACTATCGTTCATAGCAACACAAATGTCGATCTGCATATCAATATCCAACGTGGTATATTCCAAGGTGATACTTAAGCGCATTATAGTTCCGCATAGCACGAAACTAACTTTGCAATAACCTAAACACCAAAAAGAACGAATACAATATAACATCAACGCCAAAAACCTAAACCAACTGTTGTAAATGGGTGATAGAAAAATTTTATCGAATACAAATGATAAGACAACTTCGAACTACAGAACAGTCTTCGATAGATATTGAAATGAACTTTGGCCATCATGAATGTAGAGCAAACCATTTACGTAAAGGAAAATGGTGCCAAATAGAAGACTATACCTGCTATAGAGAACAGGTGAAGGAAATATGACTTCAACGAATAGGCCCGAGTCACATAAATATCTAAGTGTTATACAACCAAAAGGAACAGATAATAATGAAATGAAAAAGCAACAAATGAAAAAGTTTGAAGAATGATTGAATGTCATACCCAAATCCAATCTGTCTTCTTTAAATAAATCTAAACAACTGCCTTTACAATACCTATCATAAGTTATAGCTTTGGTATTATTAAATAGACTCCTACAGATTTGGATGAGTTTAACAGAATACTAAGAGCAATTTACTCAAAACATCGTGAACATCACCCACAAGCATGTACGGAACGTTGTCACTTACCTAGAAACATGGAAGGTCGTGGTGTAGTAGACCTACGTATAATACTAAAAGATCAGATCGCTCACCTCCGCACATATTTCTACAAAATAGCTAAGACATCACTCCTGTATAACACTATTGTTAATATGGATAAAAGCTTAACGTTCATGTTCACTGCGTTAACCGCTAGAAGTAGTCATTGTTCATGTACGTTACCGGGTGTATATATCCAGTATAGGGTCCGACTCATGTCGTTACGGGACATATATGACTCGTTGAGGTGCGTTAAATTTATTGCTCATAAAAATTTGAAATTAACAAAAGTGTCAATTTGTCGTGGAAATTTGTTAAGGCCAATGCTCACGCAATCACGAACAAAGACAGGATGTAAGTCATTTGATTTTTGGGGGTAGAAAAGGGCGGAACTTCAAACTCACAAAAAATACTTGGAATATCTTAAAGAAATCATGTCAAAGTACTGATTTTCTTATCCATTATTGCAACATCCGCGGTATCAGGTCTAAGCTTAATGCTGTTCACCAACATCTTGAACAATTACAATCTGACATTCTGTTTTTATCTGAAATACAAGTCTTCCTCTGAAAGCTTCGATTCACGGGATTCACCCAATATAACCTTCACTCTATAACTTTCGATATAAAGTAGGCGTATGTGCCTACCTTAAGGAAAACATCGCTTGCAAGAGGACTCCTTCCTTGCAGAATAAACATTTCGACATGATTTGGTTTAAAAATTCTGTTCCAAAATTTGTGAAATTCTACTGTTGCATTTATAAGTCTCCTAATGACAGTAATTTTTAAGATTTCTTCGATTACCTTAGTTTGAAAGTGGTTTATTTTCTGGCTCAATTTCGATCTTACGAGATCTCAATTGTGTACTACTAATCCTGCTGGTCATAGTGCATACTTCTTGTGATCTCACACAAATGATTTCTGAACCCGCAAGGATTCCTGATAACACTAACTAACCACATCTATCTGACCATTGTGTAATAAAAATAGCTTTTACTTTCCATAATTCCTCTGTTGTTCGCAGTGTGGTGTTCTAAGTCAGCTAAACGGAGAGATTTACGGGACTTCCTTACCACCTTTCCGTATTGTAAATATTGTTTTAAGTCCTTTTCGTCGGGCATTGCTCTTTTAGTATCTGAATTCATCTCCATCGGCATGGAGTTATACATTCCCAAAACACAAAATCACTCCCAACCCTGCTTAAATAAAGCTTGTGCTGGTGCAGTACTTTGAAAAATAAATCTTGTAGTAAATTGAAATCTAATAAAACGGTTGTACTAATGCAGTCTACGTTAGTGCTAAAAATACCCGCAGAAGAATTATTACTAAGGCTAAAAAGTTGTTTGAACAATGAAAATGCAGTGAACTTAAGTCGTAGTAAATATCGGTGTTTAGCTAAACCCATCAGTAAAAATGTTGGTACATGCTCATTTTTCCCCGTGGCAGATCTGTAATTGCTGATTTTGTAGACAAGGCCAATGTTTCTGTGGATTTATTTGCATCAAACTCGTGTACCAATGATTCTGGAAAAGATGTGCCTGTAGTCAACTCTTCTTCATATGCTATGAATCCAATTCATTTTCGGTACAAGCTCCTATATCGATTAGTAGACTTGATCATAATAAGGCGACTGGCGTAAACGGTATCCTAACTATCGTCTTGAAGAAATGTTTCCCCGAATTAGTACCAATCCTGTCTAAGCTCTATTCGATTTCTATGTCTTCTGGGGAGTCTCCTTCATGATGGAAGTCAAAAAATGTTCAACCTATTCCCAAAAAAAGGCGATAAGACCGATACCTCGAACTACCGACCAACCGACAAATTTCCAACACTTCCATTGTGTCCAAAATTATGGAAAAAGTCATTAAGCAGCAACTGCTCTCTTTCCTTGAGACTACCAAACTCCTTAATGATCACAAATATCGGTTTAGGCAGTCATTCAACAGGTAGTCTTCCACATGGGACTCAAGTCTGGAACAATACACGATACGTTCATCAACTGGGTTTCTAGATAAAAGACGAATACATGTCTTAGTTGATCGATTTTTCAATAGAAGTTAGCATAAATGCGGGTGTGCCACAGGGATCAGTGTAGTGCCTACACTTTTTCTGTTATACATCAATGATCTTATTTCTTCAACAGCTAACTCGATCCATTGCTTTGCTGACAACACTCTTCATTGTAGTTCATCTGCCTACTCATAATGGTAATCCACCTTTCATCTCAAATCAAGACAATAAAGCTGAAATGGTAATTTTAATCAACAAAGATATTCAATGTACTCTCGAATGGGAAAGCAATAATGTAGTTAAATTTAATGCTAATAAAACTTAGTTTTGCCTTGTGTCCGCCAAATACAATCGATCATTTCCTGAATGGTCCTGATCTTAAGCTTTCAGACCCTACTACTATGTTGGGAATGACTATCTTCAAATATGTCACAGGTTGAACGTGTTCTGTAAGCTACCAAGACAGTTGCTCGTAAAATAGGATTTTTGTACCGACCTAAGCTGTACTTTACCTCTCGACAAATCTTTGTGGTGTATAAGGCCCAAATTTGAGTTCATCTACAATATAGTTATTACGTCTAGGTTGGTGCTCCCCAATACGCTCTCAATATTGTTGATTGTATTAAAAAAAGAGCGATTAGGCTCATAAATAACCCGTCCTTAGTAGATATACTAGGGTGATCCTAACCCACTTTTCTACTGTACTTTTTTTATGATTGCTTTTGCTATAGGTGAAATCACGTACACATTCGTTGTGTCCAAGTACACAGTTTTTCAAGTTCAAGATCATTGAAGCTCACGTACACATTGCCTCTGTCAAAGTACAAAGTATTTCAAGATCACGTTCCCTGCGTCGAAGTCAAACAATTATCAAGGTCAAGCTCACGTACACAATACTGGCATCAAAATATTAGCATATCTAAATTTGCCCTGCATCAAGTGTCATAAAAATTATTAAATCAGGAGGTTATGGTCATCGTACACATTGCCTACGTCCAAGTACATGGTTTTCAAGGTCCAGGATAGTGTATACATTACCTATGTCAAAGTACATTCTTCAAGGCCATTGACCCTCGTCCAAGTCAAAGAATTTTCAAGGTCAAGGTCATTTAAGCGCACGTACACACTGCCTACATCAAACTACATCCTTCAAATAGCTAGGACCATACGTTTTCTGTTAATGTTTTGCCACTATACACATTCCTTACGTATATTTCTCAACGTTACGCTGTTCAAGCAATTCTTTGCTGAACTAAGGTGTTAATTATTATAAATCAATCCTAAAGGTCAGGGGTATTAAATAGACTTTTCAAAGTGTGCGTGATTTTACCTTTCAGGGCCACCCAAGCAATTCTAGGCTGAGTCAAGACGTTAAATTTTAGAAATGAATTCTCAAGGTCGAGGGTATCATACAGATTGTCGTGGCCTATGCTAAAATGTGCGTCAAAGTTCTCATATTAGCTAAATTGTAATAAAAAGATTATGCTTACAGAATGTGGATTCATAATACCACTACTGTCCTAAACCACCAGGATGAGGTAGTCTTCCTAAGAACCGGATCCGTTTCCCAAATATAGATAACCGTTTTTCAAATACAGATAGCGGTTTCGCAACACAGGTAGCGGTTTTCCAACCATTTCAAGGTCACACCTCTGAGAAATCAATTTTCAAGAACAAAGGCGATTCATTGCATAAGTAATTCTTGGCTGTCAGGGTCATAATTCCTAGAAATCACCTGTAGGGCTATCGAATAGATTATCTAGGTCAATGGCTAAAATGTATTGGCATCAATTTTCAAGGTCATAAGTCCTAAAAATCAACCTGTAGGGGTATCTCAACACATCGCCGTTAAATGTATATAGGAGGATGCTCTTCAAGGTCACGTATACTATTGGATCCTTTTTCTCGTTTTCAAGGCAATTGTGTACACACATTGCCTGCGTATATTCTTCAACGCCACGTATAGTGATCAACTTGTTCATTTATTAAGGAAAACCAGCAAGTGCATTAGATCAAGGCCACGTACACTTCTCACATTCTTCAAAGCCACACCTCTGAGAAATCAATTTTCAAGAACAAAGGCGATCCATTTTTCAAGCAATTGTGGTCGGGTTAGGGTCGTAATACCTAAAAATCATCTGCATGGGGTATTCAAATAGACTTTTCAAGGTGCGGGAGTTTCTACTTTGCAGGGCCAGGTCACCAAACAATTCATGGTTGAGGCCATGCGTCGGGAAATATTCAAGTCATGTTTAGCAGCATTCCTAATCAATGACCTCACGTGACTTTCAGGGTCACGAATAGACTGCTAATATGACTTTGTCACTAGAAAAGTCATGAGAAATCAATTTTCAAGGTTAAGCTAAACGATAGGTCTAGGTATCCCTGTGTTGGTGCTCTTCAAGTAGCGAAATAAGCATGGCTTCGTGTGGGTGAATACTAAGGTCACCTGTGGGATTCAGATACCTCACCCTTTTAATTGTCAAGGTCACAATTCTGAGAAATCTAAGAATAGAATTTTCATGGTCCAAGGTGATAAAGTCAAGCTATTAAAGGTTCTTTTATTGGCTGTTTCTGTATACCCATATATCTAGCATCAAGATCAAAGAAGTCGTAGGTTGATTTTTGACGAATTTGTCAAGGTCAGGCTAATTTTTCCCGAGTCAAGTCCATGGTTAATTCCTAGAAATCAATGGCCACCTGCAGAAGTATCCCGATCTTATTCGATAGTAATACAAGGGTCAAATGTTGGCGGGAAATTTTTACCAAGCAATTCCTCATTGCTCCACGGTCAAAGTTTATTCTGTCTATTATTGTCATTGAATGTGCGAGTGATCCTTTTGGCGGGAAATGGTCACCGAGCAATTTTTGGAATTTGACTGAATCAAGGTCACGTGTTCAAGGTATTCTTAGAATGGGTCAAGTTCATTAAAGGTGTGAGTCTTCCATTGAAATTTTTCAAGGTAACACCCTTTTGACGGGAAATTTCACCAAACGATTCTTAGAATTTAGTAGAGTCAGGGTCATGTGCTAATTCCTAGCAATCAATTTTACAATATTATGATTCAAACAAATTGTTGTCTATGCTAAAGCAGGTTCATGGCTAAATAGTCAAGGTCAAAATTTACTGGCATCAATTTTCAAGGTCACCTGCAGGGTATTCTTAGAAATCAATTCCTAATCAATGGCTTTTGTCTTAGAGATTATTACAATTCCTAGGTCAGATTGTTGTCTATGCCAAAGTAGGTTTATGTCTAAATGGAGTCAAGACCAAATTTACTGGTATCAATTTTTAATGCCACCTGAAGGAGCAATTCTTAGAAATTTAAACGGTTCGCGATCTGGGCGTTGGTTGAAAAAGGTTGTTGTCTATGCTAAAAGGTTAGTTAAACGTTCATATATTGGCACTCTTTAAAGTGAAATAGCAAAATAAGCATGACTTTGTGCCCCACCATTTAAATTTCAAGGTCACACCTCTGAGAAATCAATTTTCAAAGTCAAAGGTGATACATTTTTGTTATGTAAACCGCAGTGTGTTGAGATCAATCAATTAGTAACTTGTTAAACATGGAATTAGCAGGGTTAAACCAAAGCACCTATTGCAAACGTTATAAAAATGTATGTTCAGTCGGGAAAAAAACAAACATACATTTTGTAATGGCAGCGTCCCGAACTATATGTAAACATGATTTAACTAGAATTATTTCATGTTTATTTTCGTAACAGGAAAAATACGCCTAATTGACATAATATACAGTGTTCGCATTGAAGGAAAACTTACGCATCGAATTCTGTGGTTTAATTAGAGTGCATTCAAGATGGTATAAATGCTAAGTATAATATTAATTCATATAACACTGTATGGAAATATTGTATTATCATCCTGCTTATCTAATGTATAACATTTACTAAAAATAAAGTTGTGATCACAATTTAGGTATAAATACCCCACCCTATCCATCTAGGTAAACAATTTTAGCATTCCTTGGATGTTAAATTCTTGGAAATAGCAAATAAACGTTCCTATTGTTCAATTCTAACAATAAAATCAGTTCATTGAACCAAGAAGGATGATGGGGTTCTTGTCAATGCTGATATCAAGGTTCTTGTAATGAATAAATTGTTGTTTGTAATAATAAAAAGATTATGCTTACGTGGGTTCATACTACTGTCCTAACCGCCAAGATGAGGAAATTTTCCCGAGAACCGGATCTGGTTCAGCTCGTGAGGGGTTAAAGTTTATTGCTTAGAAGGGTATCATAGTCTCATAAATCTAAACATAGAATCAGTTCGTGGAAAATGTGAAAGTTGTTTATGCTAAACATAGACCGTAAAATAAATTCAAAAAGCTTCCGTATTGGCTGTGCGTATCGAGGTTTTTTGACGTTTGGGTGCGGGAACTTTTTGACAAACGTGTAGTCATTAGAACATATTAGAACAGAATACTACTGTTCTTAGATTTTTTCCGATATCAACCTTCTTTCTCCAGATTTCCTAGAATTAGTTCTAGGAAATTTTATGTAAGGAGTTTCAGGATGTGTACCGTTTTTTATCTGAAAAACATCAAGGTTTCGTATGAATTTAGTACATTCGCAGGATTAAAATGTTATACTGCTCCTTTGCATTCTTAAGCTAGAACCAATGCATGGTCTCCTTAAAACAACTATCGTAACCCCCATAAGGAGATATAACCCCTTTCCCAAGCATACGTACGTTAGAAGTGACTTTAAAGAAGCAAAATTCAACGATATACAATGTATAAAAGAAGAGTATACGGATTTAATGGAAAGGAAGAATGACTTTGCTTTGTATAAAGTGTTACGGAAATTGGAAGAGATTTAAATTGGATGTACTAAAACAAAGAACGAATTGTGTGTGCGTGCGTGCGTGCGTGCGTGCGTGTGTGCGTGCGTGCGTGCGTGCGTGTGTGTGTGTGTAATGTTTCTGTTGAATAAATAACATTTATAAACCTATTTGTTTGCGTAAATGTGTTGTAAATCTAGTTTCATATTTAAATGATCCCTAAATTAATAAAAAAATCGATTTTGTTACCGATTTTTTGTTTTGTGGTGTATGTAGATCGCTAGACCTTGAAATTTACCTGTAAATGAAAGATAAAGAATCGTGATTGACATTTTCTATCAATAAATGGCATTTATGCAAACTTCAAAAATTCTTTTATCATTGGAGCGCTATAATGAAAAAATACAGTGCTGCTCAGTATTTAAAGTGTTACGGGAATTGTAATAGATTTAAATTGGTTTTTTGCAAAGTATCGTCCTTTCGAAAAAATGCATAATTACCGAGATCTAGCTCAAAAACCTAAAAAATTGACCGAACGTGGACGTTTTCCGCATAATATCCGTCAGCAAAGCTCAGAATCGTGTTCAGCGAGCCGATAAACATAAATCTGATTAGGACTGTACCTAAAATTTCCGCCAATTCTTCTTTTTATTCCTAAATTGACTAGCCTTGGACTATATACAAAGTATAAAAGAACAAACAATGATAGCTGTATAAATTGCAGATATAGAAACGGAGTTAATGATGTATACATTTAAATTTCACGTACTACGCCTAATGTTTCTGTTAATTAAATAACACTTATGAAAAATAAATGTTGTAAATCTAGTCTCTTATTTAAATGATCCCCAAATTAATAAAGAATAACGCGGGAATTAGCACCATAAAGTAGGTTGCAAATCTACAGATTTATTGGTTTTAATGTATGCAGATCGCTAGATAAAGAAACGTGATTGTTTTATTACAATAAATGGCATTTATGAATATGGTAACTAAAATTTCTTTTATTAGTAAAGCGTTATAGTGGTTTTTCATTGTTTAAAGTAATATAAAAGGTATGCTTTCATAAAGACTGTGTTGGTAATTTTCTTTTAATTAAAGCTTACAGAAAGTTTTTATTTACATTAAAAGGGTACTACAGAAATGGCTTTATTGTGAATTCATTTAATTGACCTTGTGTGTATAGGAGTATATTTCATCGAGAACAATGCAATGCTTTCATGTGTTGCAGACCATTGGTTTTCCTTCTACTGCGATTCTGGTGTTGCATCATTCCGTTAAATTTTATTAACAGTGCATATCGTCCGCGAATAAACAGGCTAGAAGTCCTGCGTGATGATCAGCTTTTTTTCGCATCATCTGTTATCAATATTAGTTCACGAAGTATATGCGGAACGAAATGTGCAGAGGTATATTCCCATTTGATTAACCCGGTGGCTTGTTGTTGAAATCTAAAACGTACCACGGAAATGGTGGTTTGAACACAAAATGGGTAGCTCATATTGCTAGCTCTTCAGGTGTACAACGCTGAGAGCACGATTTCTGCAAATTCTTTGAAAAGTAATTATACTTTACATAATTTCCTCAATTTCATTTTTGTTTCTTAGCATTATGCCTTCAACCCTCCATCAGCACCACCCTCCGGAGGAAAAATTGGAAGAAGGTTACAACAAAGCGAGGACCCTAAAGTGTAAAGTGGTTGTGTAGTGGGGTAGCACAGGTGGATGGTGGTTAGTGAGAGCGCATCAAAATGTGCTACTTATATTTAAAATTTTGATTGTTTAAATGTATATTTTTTTAACTAGTGTTCATTTTGCGGGAACAAGGATAGGTTAGTTGAACGATATATATATATATATATATATATATATATATATATATATATATATATATATATAATATATATCAGTCAAGGCTGTTGAAATCGCATTATGTAAATTTTCTATATTAACTATAATTTATGTATACGCTCCACTACCCTTCTGTTCTGAAGCGTGCTTTCACCGCTTCCTTCTTAATGAGATAACACTTTAGTAATGATTAGTTGCTTTCAAGCTTAAGAATATTTTCATTCTTATCAACTACCTTATTACTAATATATCATTCAACTAACCTAATCATACATGTAGGACACATTCAACTTATGCCTTAGTTAGTGTCCTGGTGTGCTTTTGGTACCTTAGTTACATACCCATAAGATAATATAGATTTTTACTTCACTTTTTATTGAAATAAATAACTTTAACTACTCGTGAAATATGCTACATACAAAATTTTTTGTAAAGAGTAGATATACTAGGTAGAATCTTAACATAGAATTAAAAGTAAGAGTTTGAAAACTTAATTTATCAGTTTTAAGTAATAGTTCACACAAAAAAAAAAAATAAAAGCGTTCTACCCGAGCAAGCGTGAAACAGGTTACGATAAGTGATTATAAACATGACTGCTATTGACGTAACTAGGTGATATCGGCATAAGGTCAAAAAAACGTGTGTGTTTACAAGCAAATTAAAATTAAGTTAGATAATTTTAAACATACTCCGAGTAGAAATAGATAATTTATGTAATTGCATGTTCTCTCGCCACACGGCCTTCTAACATACAAATGGAAATTGAAAGAGATGTAATAATAATTCTAATAACATTTTAGGGTAATTAGGCAACCTCTTTTATAAGAAGCCCATTACGAAAAATAAACCACACCGGAAAATGTAAAAAATATGAAATTAATAGACAGAAATAGATGTTAACTTTAAAAAACATCACTTCGTCGAAAGTAACACATCCTAAATTTTATCTATATGAAAGCGCTGCATTGTATACGATAACAAGTACATTACCAAATGTGAATGGCGAATGCCAACTTAAAGTATTAATTGTCAAATTTTCATTTTATTGAAATCAATTTTAAAATTACCAACATCGCCTTTATGAAAGCAAACCTTTTATATTACTTTAAACAATGAAAAACTACTATAATGTTTTACTAATAAAAGAAATTATAGTTAACATATGCATAAATGCCATTTATTGATATAAAACAATCACGTTTCTTTGTCTAGCGATCTGCATACATTGAAACCAATAAATCTGTATATTTGCAACCTACTTTATGGTGCTAATTTGCACGTTATTTTTTATTAATTTAGGTATCATTTAAATAAGAAACTAGATTTACATATATTTTTTATAAACGTTATTTAATTTACAGAAACATTAGGCGTAGTACATCAAATTTAAATCTATACATTGTTAACTCCCTTTCTATTCTCCGACAATTAGCGGAAATTTTAGGTACAGTCCTTATCACATTTATGTTTTTCGGGTCGCTGAACACGATTCCGACGAATATTATGCAGGAAACGTCCAAGTTTGGTCAATTTTTCAGGTTTTTGAGCAAGATCTCAGTAATTATGCATTTTTCGTAAAGACCATGCTTTGCAAAAAACCAATTTAAATCTCTTCCAATTCCCGTAGCACTTTCAACAATGAAGAAGCATTGTATTTTTTCATTACAGCGCTTAAATAATAAAAGAATTTTTAGAGAGTTAGCATAAATTCGATTTATTGATAGAAAATTCCAATCACGCTTCTTTATCTTTCATTTACACGTAAATTAGATCCTTTCACGGTCTAGCGATCTACATACATCAAAAACCAGCAAATATGTAACTAAGTCGTATTTTTTATTAATTTAGGGATCATTTAAATATGAAACTAGATTTACAACACTTTTACGCAAACAAATAGGTAACTACATTTTTATAAATGTTATTTAATTAACAGAAACATTACACACACACACGCACGCACGCACGCACGCACGCACGCAAGCACGCACGCACGCACGTACGCACGCACGCACGCACGCCCGCACGCACGCACGCACGCACGCACTCACGCACGCACGCACGCACGCACGCACGCACGCACGCACGCACGCACCACACACACACACACACACACACACACACACACACACACACACACAATTCGTTCTTTATGTTTTAGTACATCCAACTTAAATCTCTTTCAATTCTCGTAACACCTTATACAAAGCAGTCATTTTTCTTTTCCAATAAATCCCTATACTTTTCTTTTACACGTTGTATACAGTTGAATTTCGCTACTTTAAAGTCATTACTCACACACACACCACACACGCACGCACGCACGCACGCACGCACGCACGCACGCACGCACGCACGCACGCACGCACGCCCGCCCGCACACACACACACACACACACACACACACACACACACACACACACACACACAATTCGTTCTTTATGTTTTAGTACATCCAACTTAAATCTCTTCCAATTCTCGTAACACCTTATACAAAGCGGTCATTTTTTTTCCAATAAATCCCTATACTTTTCTTTTACACGTTGTATACAGTTGAATTTCGCTACTTTAAAGTCAGTTCCAACGTATGTAGGCTTGGGAAAGGGGTTCTATTTCCTTATGAGGGATTACATTAGTTGTTTTAACGAGACGATGCATTTGTTTTAGCTTAAGAATGCAAGGGGGCAGTACAACCTTTTAATTCTGTCAATGTACTAAATTCATACGAAACCTTGATGTTTTTCAGATAAAAAGTGGTACACACCCTGAAAATCCTTACATAAAATTTCCTAGATCTAATTCCTATCAACCCCTATTTCCTAGTTCAGTGTTTCGACTGCTTGAAGTACATAAATAGATATGTATCACCTTACCATTTTGAGCAAGAAGGTTGATATCATATAAAATCCTAGAACGGTAGTATTTTATACTAATATAAACCTAATGTCTAGACCTTTGTCAAAAAGTTCCCGCACCCAAACGTCAAAAAACCTCGATACGCAGATCCAATAAAGAACCGTTTAACCTTGATGAGTCGACTGCACGACGATATAATACCGAAAACCAGTACTACGGAAGCTTTTTGAAGTTATATTTACAGTCCACGTGTCTTTAACTTAAAAGAACACCATATTCACAGCACTTAAAGTCTTTATTTTTCAATTGTACAATACCGTTCCTTAAACCTAATACATATTACATTTAATTTTTGCACACTCTTTGTCCAGTTCTGTAAAATTAAAATTATGTAAGTTAAGGCATGTTTACATGTGGCTGGGGGCTCGAACACGCACCAGAACGAGGTTTTTCAAAAACCACCCCTGGACGATAACCTCCGTCGACTTATTCCAGTATCTATCACTATTGGAAAAGATACCCTTTACCCCTAAAAGTAGGAGATTTGAGGGGATTATCCATCTTTTTCCATAACATAGAAACTACCTCCCATCAGTATCCGGACCTATAAAGATACCTCCTAAAGTAGGTGGTTTAAGCGGATTATCTTTTCAGATTTCTAAGAATTGTACTAGGATACCAACAAAAGTGGACCTTGACCCAATTTAGTCAATGCAATAACTACGTAATCTCAACCTACTGTTTAGCATAAACAACAAGCTTCATATTTCCACGAACTGATATGTTTAGATTTCTAAGAATATGATGCCCTTCGAACCAATAAACTTTAAACCCTTCTTGAGCTGAGTCTATGTTTAGATTTCTGTGATAAACATTCAAAATAGATTTCTAAGAAATGATTGTGACCTTGCATAGCCTAGTTTAATTTAGCCTCAGGTACGATGAATGAGCTATTTGATTTGTTTTCTGGGGGAAAACGGTTACCTGTGTTGGGTAACAGATCCCTGCTTTGGGAATCGGATCCGGTTCTCGGGGAAACTACCTCATCTTGGCGGTTAGGACATTAGTATGAACCCACGTAAGCATAATCTTTTTATTATTACAAACAACAATTTAGTCAATACAAGAACATTGATATTAGTATAGACAACCCTATCACTTCTCTTGTTTGCACGAACTGATTATATTGTTAGAATTGAGCAAGATGAATTCTTATTCGCTATTTCTAAGAATTTAACCTCCAAGGAATGCTCAAATTTTTGATCTAGATGGATAGGGCGGGGTATTTATACCTAAATTGCGACCAAAACTTTATTTTTAGTAAATGTTATACAATTGATCAGCAGGATGATAATACAATATTTCAATACAGTGTTACATGAATTAATATGATACTTAGCATTTATAACATCTTGAATGTACTTTAACTGAATCACGCAATTGGATGCATAAGTTTTCCCTTGATGCGAACACTGTATATTATGTCAGTTAGGCTCATTTTTCCTATTACGATGATAAATATAAAATGATTCTACTTAAATCATGTTTACATATGGTTGGGGACACTGCTATTACAAAATGTTATGTTTGTTGTCGTAACGACTGCACCCACTGCATAGCGTTTTAAATTCTTCAATTCGATTTTCTTCTTTGAAATACTCGTAAAAGCGCTGAGGTAATACACATTCCGCTTCCAACACTATACGTTCACCATACTTCATATTAATTACTGTCACATTACTAACTTTACATTTTTTCGACATTTCCAGGTTAAATACATTTTAGTTTGAAATAGATGCTTCGGTTTAACCCAGCTAATTCCATATATAACAAGTTACTAACCGACTGATCTCAACACACTGCGGTTTATATAAGAAAAATGTATCATATCAATTTAGATAGTGGGGGCAAAGTCATGCTTATTTTGACATCTGACCTTGAATATCGCCAATGTAGGAACCTTTAACCTATCTTTTAGGAAAAATAACAACTTTTCTTCAACAAACACCTATTCCGCGAACCGTTTAGATTTCTGAGAATTGCTCCTCCAGGTGACCTTGAAAATTGATACCGGTAAATATTAACCTTGACACCATTTAGCCATGAACATACTTTAGCATGAACAACAATATGTTTAATACCCCTGACCTTGAAAATTGTCCTGACTCGGGCAAAATTAGACTGACCTTGTCAAATTCGTCCAGAAGCAACCTACGACTTCTTTGATCTTGATGCTAGATACATGGGTATACAGAAACAGAGCCAATAAGAAAGCCTTGAATAGCTTGACTTCATCACCTTGCACCATGAAAATTCTATTTTTGGATTGCTTAGAATTGTGACCTCGACAATTAAATCATTGGGGTAGCTGGAAACTACAGGTGACCTTAGCAATCACTCACAAAAAGCCATGCTTATTTCGCTACTTGAAGAGCACCAGTACAGGAACCTATCCTTTAACTTAACCTTGAAAATTAATTTCTCGCGGCATTTCTAGTGAAAAAGTCGGATTAGTACCCTACTCGTGACCCTGAAAGCCACGTGAGGTCATTGACTAGCAATGCTGCTAAATCTGACTGGAACATTTCCCGACGCATGGTCTCAACCATAAATTGTTTGGTGACCTGGAAAAGTAGAATCCCCCCGCACCTTGAAAAGTCTATTTGAATATCCCATGCAAATGATTTCTAGGAATTATGACCCTAACCCGACCACAATTGCTTGAACAATGGATCGCTACGTGACCTTGACCTAATTCACTTGCGGGTTTTCCTTAATAAATTAATAAGTTGATCGCTATATGTGGCATTGAAGAATACATGCAGGCAATGTGTGTACGCAATGGCCTTGAAAACAAGTGCATCGATGCTATAGTATACGTGACCTTGAAGAGCATCCACATATATACGTTCACCGGCCATGTATTGGGATACCCCTACTGGTTGATTTCTAGGACTTATGACCTTGAAATTGATGGCAATACATTTCAGCCATTGACCTATATAACAATTATATAGCCCTACAAGCGATATCGAGGAATTGTGACCTTGACTCAGCCAAGAATTACCTGTACAATGGATCGCTTTTGTTCTTGAAAATTGATTTCTCAGAGGTGTGACCTTGGGATGGTTGGAAAACCACTACCTGTGTTGCGAAACCGCTATCTATATTTGGGAAACGGTTATCTCAGCCAAGAATTTCTTGAACAGAGTGAAGTTGAGGAATATTCGTAGGAAACGTGTATGATGGCCTTGAGAAAAACACTCACAGAGAAAGTATAGTGGAAGAGTGGTCTAGGATCCGCCTAGCTATTTGAAGAATATACTTTGATCTAGGCAGTATGTACGTGCGCTTCAATGACCTTGAAAAACATACTTTAACATAGGTAATGTATGCACTGACCTTGACCTTGAAAACCATGTACTTGGACGAAGTCAATAAGTACGATGGTCTTGACCTTCTGATTTCATAATTTTTATAACCCCCTAATTTAGTAATTTTTATAAGACTTGATGCAGGGAAAATTTAGGTATCCTAATACTTTAATGCAGGCAATGCATACGTAACCTTGACCTTGAAAATTTGTTTGACTTCGACGCAGGAAACGTGATCTTGAAAAACCTTGTACGTTGACATAGGCAATGTATACGTGAGCTTCAATGACCTTGACCTTAAAAAACCTTGTACTTGGGTATAACTAATGTGTACGTGATTTGACCTTGAGCAAAAACACTCGTAAAAAACGTATAGTAGAAGAGTGGGTTAGGAACACCCTAGTATATCTCCTGTCCTTAACTTATGACATACAGTCCCTTGAGCCTAAAAACATCGTTTCAGTTCTTTCCTTGTATTATCGGTATTGCAATGGCTACTGCACTGCTGAATTACATTCATTGATACTACATCGTTCCACTTATACTAGAAATACTCAGTTCGCTCATTCACTTCATCAGTATACAGTACAAATCTCCACTGTCCTCTTATTTATCTTCCAAAGTGTTCTTAAGTGGTTTAGCAAGGTAGACCAAAATTAGACTGTTCAGGTCTACAATTATAAAAAAACAGGCGACGTAGCGAATATTCTGATAAAATACGTGTTAACGTCAAGACCAAAAGGTGAACTCAATACTCAATTAAAATTAATCGAGAAACTGTGCAATGCCATTTTTACAAAGATTTAGATATAAGCCTTAAAACTACAAACTTTGCCCTACCTTATTGATGGTGACGCCGCTGGACGTTGGATCGGTAAGAAATTTGATTTACCGAAGAAAAAGAAGCTAAACCTTTTCTTTACAGTAAGGATGGTAGAAGCTACCGATACAGATGATGTCTGCGTAATATGAAAAGATGGACCGTTTCTAATAGTGTAACAAGAACCCTGCTCGATTAGTAATTAACTTGAAATTAGATACAGAATTATTAATGCGCTAAGCAATGACTAGTATGCTATTGCTTTACTATAATTTAACGTATATCTATTTGTGGTTAACTAGTCGCATATCCTTTTTAAGCCGCCCATAACTTGGTTTCGAAAGTTCTGGGATGTTTGAAGACGTTGTACTGTTAGCGTACGTTGTAAAGGTTATGTAACATTCTGTTATTTGTTATTTATAGGTTCATGCTAGCTGTATACTTTTAATTAATTATTTTTAAGAAGTGCTCAATCGATGCACACTTCCTAGATAGTTATTCTTCAAGTGACAGTACAACTGAGTTTTATTTGTCCGATTTACGAACCTTTCGCAATTAAGTTACTTCTCTTTTGTTTTTATTTCTCTAATTATACTTTAGGAATAGATTTCAAAGGTTTTGATCCAGAATTTTTAATAAAAATTAATGTCACTTGTAAATAATAATGAAATGGCCTTGTAGAGTTTTAGAAAATTGTGTTAAGGGAATGGGTGGCTACTACCCCCTAGCAAAGCTTGCCATCTTCCTCTAGAACATTCTCTTTCTTTTATTTAAATTGCTCACAACTTCGTAATAAAGTGATCGATTCTAAATTTCAAATTATGAATACAAAGCTCTTTAATTTTTCTAATGACCTTAGCTTAAAAGTTGTGAATGGTGAATGAATGTTTCTATTGTGCTTATTTACTATTTAGATTACACCCAAAATGTTTACTTCAGTCTTTTTATGCAATTTTTTAAATAAATTTTCACTCTTAACCAATCTTATATCTTTCTTTAGCTACGTCTTAGTTTATAATTTTTTTCATGCTCGCATTCTGTCTTTCTTGCTCTGATAAACTGTTACCTTTTTTATATTAAAAAGTGAAGAACCTAGTTCATTTGTATTAGGATATCGAAGTCTTATAAAAATTATGAAATTAGAAATATACATTACTTTTAGCAAATTATTCTGAAATTTATGTTAAATTATGCATAGAACCAAAGAGAAGTTAAATTGAGTAAGACCATCTGAATAATGTCTTACTCAAGTTCTTAGTCGACATTTAATGCATCGTATGCCGGAGAATTCGACAGGTATAAAAGAATTTTTTGGGGTAAGAACGAGATTTAACATTAACGCACTTTGCTTTGGGAAGATATTACGACTGTGTGTATTTAAAAATAGGCGCATAATATAGGATTACATATTGTAAATTACGTAAGAGATTTTTATTTTTATTATATAATTTTGAAATCAGTCACTGATAAGTGGTCACCTTTTCTTTTTCTTTTTTTTCAGTGCTGCTTTAAGTTCTGAATACTTTATTCGAAGCTTACGTTTACAACTAAAATAGGTATGCAAGTTTTCTAATACTAGTTACTTTACTTTAGACAGTTTTTAGTGTTTGTGTTTCCCTTATTTTAGGTAAAATAATATATATATATATATATATATATATATATATATATATATATATATATATATATATATATATATATATATATATAGCTATGTAATCTCATCGTAAAGTTGTAAGTGAGTGGGCATAGAATGATTACTTTAGATATTAAGTAAAAATTGAAGGTTAATTGAGTAAGTAATTGGTTACCTTAAATTATTTTGGAAATTGCTGCCTGAAGAGTCACTTTAAATTAACAAAGGTGTAAAATTGTGGGTTTCTACAAAATTATCCAGTAAATAGTACGTTGATGTGATAAACATCAAATCTTATCTTTCCTTTTTATCGCACAATAAATTAATCATAATGATGTATTTAATTTCCTTGAAAAAAAAACGCTATTATTAGCAAGTGAAAATATGTCAAAATGTTCATAACCAGTTATTTTTAAGTAATGTAAATTGTTGAATTGCTTAAAATGAAACTATAAACAACGCAAATCTACAAAAAAATTATACTCTCTTCTATTAGAGGTAAAATTATAAATAAATTTAAAATACAAAGGTAAACAGTTTAAAGAGTTTACAGGCTGAAAAGTGTCTAAAGTGTTCAAAGAGTCCGAAGAAACCAAAATCTTAAAGGCCTCTGCCCATCAAAAGTAGTGCCAAACAGAAATAATTACTTATATGGAGTATAAGTAAATAATACTGCGAAAAAAGAAACTTCTTTAAAAAGCACGCTTTATTTACGCGTAGAAAGTGCACTAAAAAGGAGACAATATTTTTATTCTTTCCACCAAAATGTGACTAAAAATCTTTACGACTAAAAGAAAAGCGTGGGGCGCTCATAATTAATTTCTCTCCGTCACATGATTTTATTTTTAGTCGTAAAAATTTTTGGTGCAAAGGCAAGAATTATTTTCTTCTTTTTAGTGTACTTTCTACGCGTAAATAGAAGCGTGCGATTAAAAAAGTTTCTTTTTTCATAGTATTATTTTCTAAGTTTTAGTCAAATATCCAAATCGATTAATCAACCATGTTTGTATGTCTGTGCCTGCATAAGGCGTCTACTACTCTTTCGTTAATAAACAAAGGCAATAAAAAAGGACACCTGTTCGCGGTGTTCCTAAGCGGTCTCCCATCCAGATACCGACCGCGCCCGACGTTGCTTAATTTCAATGGTCGGACGAGAACTAGTGCTTTCAACGTGGTATGGCCATAAATGCTAAACGATCGTATTGTCATCGAGAATACATAATTTTGGACAGTTTTAAGTCGATTGGACTTTAGAAGTGGTCGAAAAACCGATTACAAATTTTGACCCACACAACATACAAGCCCTGTGAGTTAAATAAGATCGTGTAAAAAGAGAAGCAATCCTTCGAGTTGTATCCGTTGAGTTCGTCCGTGACGGTTTAAACAATCGTAGAGCAGACTGTTACGCTCCAAACACTCACTACAACATCAGCCTCTAAAGGTAAAGTGCATGCAACCTAGGTCAGAGGTATGGGCGGGGTTCTTACTTACTACTCCAAAGGAGCACTTAACTCTACTTAATAAAGTCAAAATTATGGCCTAACAGGAAACCATAATATCCACTTGAAAGAAAAACACTTAAATAAAGTCTTAAGCTTCATTTAAAACCCGCATATATACATCCGCACACATTTCGGTAAACTTCAACGTAAAATTATTGGTTTAAATAAGTAAAAATAACTGGCCAGTACGGTAATTACTAATTCAATTTGAAATGAAAATGCGTCATAACAAAATAAGCAAACGCGGTCAAATATTTACAAAGGTTCTATATTTAATAAACGATAAAACAGGGGGGTCGTAACACCTAAATGCAAAAAATTGACAGCTATGTTCCCAAACAAACAAAAAAACTTGCTTACCTTTATTTTGTCGCAAACCAGGTAAAACGGTGAATACAGCCGCTAAGTTGATTCCTGTAAATTTTCGAGATCTTTGCTAAACAATGATGAGAAACACCGATCGGTTAACTATCTTATTTACTTTATGTTTACGTTACGTCATATTTCAAAACATCTTTCAAAACAAACCTACATCACCAAAATCAAAATGACAAATTATCCTTTAAGAAATCTCGTTCAAATTGTTATGTTAAAGTTTGTACTAAATTATTGAAAAGTAATCGAACGTCGTCACTGTGAAATTGCAAAAATCCAAAATTCTTACAAAATAAATAAGCTGTTCGGCAACTTGAACGTGAACACAATATCTAATCTAAATTTTGATCAAATGTAATATAGCGTTGTGAGAAAAGAGTGAGATCACAATAATATGTACACTTAAAGAAATAATACCCTAATTCATAAACAGTATTCATATATTAACATAAATGTAAGAATTAAAATAAACAGAAAACACGTGAAATGTATCTGTGTTACGTAAAATGTCTAGAAAGCCTTGAACTGGGATGACTTGCAAGATTCAAATTCCCACAACCTTAACAGTAAGTATCTTAATTTTATGTATAAATTTAGACCAACTAACATACAGAAAATTATTGCGGCATTTATTAAAAATAATTAATTTTAAATTTAAAAAAAAAGCAAGTCAATTCTTTTCCAATAATTCAGAAATTACTCCAATTAAAGATAACAATATTATTTATGCAAAAATTCCATATAAAAAAAATCTTTAGTATTCAAATCTCTTTCGAAATTTAATTTAAAACCAGTTCCTATACCACAAAGTAAAGGCACTTATTTGTTGTCAAAATTAAAAAGTAATATTGAAAAGGAATTGACCGCAAATACAATTTATCAAATTCCTTGTATGAATTGTTCAATTTTTTACATTGGGACTTCAATACGAACATTAAGAAATCGAATAACACAACATAAATCAGATGTGCGAGTCAAACCAAAAAGTATTGCTTTAGCACAACATATTCTAAATGCACAGCATAATTTTAAATATAACGAGACTAATTTTAAAAGTAGAAAATAATAAAAGAAAGGCTTTTATCGGAAATGTTACATATTAAAATCATTAGTAAGAATGTTTACAATAATAAAAAGGATTCTTAAGAGGTATCTAATAGTTATAATTTTATTTTATAAAAATCTTAAGTTGCATTATTTTATCAAATTTGTTATTTTACAATTTTTCAAATAATTGTCAAAATTCATTAAAAAAGCTTGCCCTGAAGATAATTTCACCCGAAATTGAAATATAGGCAACTTTATATTATATTTAATCTAGCGAATATCAATGAACTTAAAAAAAATCCACAAAGAAGTGCAATAATCAGTCCAAAAATCCGGACCCGCACTTACATTAAAGACTATGTCGTTCTTCGTTGAACACGTAAAACTGTCACTTCTGACAAATGATACACAAAACGGTATTACCCCGATGAATGCACATTCAAAAATCCCAAAAAAGGGAAAACGGAAAAGATTCCCCACGGTAAAATTCAAATAATAGTCAACGCCCAAACCTCTCGCACCAACACGGCGAACGCCACAACATCCTGTTTCTTCTTTTACATCTCAACTACGGCTCCAGTATGGATCCTTCAGTTTCATCCATAATGTATGTCATGAAAAATAATCAATCATAAAAATCATTTCTTCAAAATTTGAAAGCTCGGTAAAAACGAGATGCGTTTCGGAAAACGAATCGACAAACATTACGTCATAGAATTAAACTGTACTTACACGCTGCCTTAGGCGAAAAGACGGCAATTTGATCTATTTCTGACAACCAAAGCTTGGAAAAATGGCTCTAAACTAACGTATTGTAGAAACCAACCTCTTTGTCTTTTAAAATAAATTTTAACGACTTGGAGACCGCCAAGCCTATCTGCCAACTCCGTTTTCTTAAGCAATCTTAATGCAAAGTAACCATTTTCCATGACGTAAATTTAACTCAGCTACCTACATTTAATTATTAAATAAAAATACGAATATCCACTATTCACAAAGATAAATCTTTATTTATGATATCAGAAGGTCACAGGATGCGAAAATCAACTCCAGCAAACTAACAAAAATATTTTACGCAATCTTCTTAAGATTTTCACACACGCGACAAGAGCACAAAGTAAGTTAAAGTGATACAATATTTTGCTTGCATTTTTTTCGTTTTTGCTATGCTGAATTGAGCATTATTTTATTTTTACTTAGTATTGAGTTTGTGCGAAACAAAGTTTGTGTTTACTTTGTTTGGTGGTGTGTAGGGACGGCTTAAGAATTAAGGAGTGGGGAAGAGGTAGGGAATTTTCCATCCCCCATCAAGAGTGTGTTGGGAAATTCCCTTTCAAACTCCCATTGATGATTTAGAAATTTCTTTTTTTGGAGCAGTATGAGTGAACGGACATGTTGTTTATGTTGTAAATTCTTTTTGTTGTTTGTGTTGATTGAGAACTTTATAGTGAAGATAGGGGTCAGTTTAGTTTTGTTTTGTTTTGCCTCACACCACGTTTCCGTATGTTTTCAGCTAATAGTAGTAGTATTGCGTATCACCCACTTACATATATTGGATTTAGGTTAACTAGATCAGTTGTTCTCTCAGGCTAGCTTAACTTAAGAGTTTTGATTATGATATTGATTGAAGATAATCATATTTTACCGATCTTTGACTTTTCAATTAATTAATTAAAGAGTCACATAGGGGACGGCTACTAGACCTCCCAGCGTCACTGGGCATTGTCCGTCGCGTTTGAGTGAATGTGTCGTAGGTGGTGGTTGGTATGGGTGATACCTCATCAATCGCTAAGCAAAATCTCGAAATATTATAACTGTTCACCGGTTTGGCAATCTCATGGGTTTGTTAGCGACAGTCACAATGGCACTGGTTCGCTTAAAGGATAAGACATGTTAGGGTAGATTGCTGCTCACCCTGTTTTCGGTTTGAAGCCATACAGCTCTCGGCTATCTCGTAGTGGAGGTATTACGACCCAGTAACGTTTGTGCAATTATTGCGATCGTGATGGTGAGTGGAGTTTATCCACTTCCACTACACACCGTTAGTTGTGGCTCCGAAAGCATGTGTGTTTTGTGTCTGTAGCGTGTTTGGAACGAAAGTGATGCCGTGTTGGCAATGTTTCAAATAAATTCAGTGCTTACGTTTTTGACCCAAAATGAACTGGTAAACATTATTCGTATTTAAACATGAATCTTACAACAAAAATTTATACATTTATAAAATAAGCTATGCCACTGAAATTATTATTATTATCTATTTGAATTCAAAATAAGTCTATGGATTAACATCTAAAACTATTGAATAATTTTAAACGAAGTATAAATTCGTAAATTTGAAATGCAATTCAGAAATTGTAAATGGTAGCGAACCGCCGCTAAATCACCAGTTTGAAGGTTAAAAAAAAGAAGAACCACTGTCCATAAAATTAATATTGAAATTAACGAAAATTGTTTTAGAATCAAAGAATTTAAACTGCGTTTGGAAGGCAGTATTTCGTTTAATAAAAACTACATATTAATTTTACACATAACCTATTTTATTTTTGTAGAATATTATCAATGGAAACTCCTTCTGAAGACCGATTAAAAAATGTCTAATACAAAATTAATTGGTATGATCGATTTTGATCGGGTAAAAAACCTAGTTCATTTATATTAGGATATCTAAGTCTTATAAAAGTTATAAAATCCTGAATGTAAATTAAATTTTGAAAATTATTCAGAAATTCATGTTAATTTTCGCATGGGATGGAACTAAAGAAAAGTAACATTGACCTAGACCATCTTGATAATGCCGTATTCGAATTCTTATTGGAAATTGAATGTAACAATTCGTCGAAGAAGGCGACAGATATAAAAGAAATTTTAGGGGTTAGAAGTGTTGATGACTTTTTACGTATGGCCAATAAAAATTTTGAATAGTTTCAAACTAGCAATTGAAACGCCGTCAATTATAAATAAGGTCACTTAAATGCATTAGTGATTGTATATATTAATGTTAAAATGAATAATAGACACAATATATTAATAACTGTAATTTAGCTGAATAAATGGCCGAAGGATATATTTCACAGTTACTTGGATGGAAATCGAATAGCATTGGAATTTAAATAGTCAAACTGAAATGTGCTTATTTTTCCCATGCACCACTAGCGAACACAGGTATATAAATTGGTGACTAAGAAATTATGTGTGCCTTAATTACCCGAAAAGAAAGAAATTGATTAGTCACGAATCAAATAAGTTCAAGATGATTGTACGTATTTATACATTTTGCTTACTGTATTATAACTGTGTGCAAAGTGTGCGTATTCAAAACGAGGTACCTAATATTGGATTACATGTTGTAAATTAACTAAGAGGTTCTTATTTTTATTATATAATTTTGAAATCTGTTAATGGATACGTCCTGAGATTAAATTTAAACGTCAAATTCATTATAAAAGATTTAAGTGGTCTGTGCACAGTATGTGCACAGGATTGTTTTATGAATTATAATTAGAATGGGCTTGTTCTTCAAGCAAAGTCCGCCATGTACAACACATTATAAAATCGAAGAAATAATCACAACAAAGTGCAACCGAGTCCTTCATAGACCATGTCACTGAAGGTAAAAGAAGAATGTATTAAAAGTGTACACGAAAACTAAGGATTCGTAGCCTTCGGAGGAAAGCATGATTCCTTCCTCTTCGAATTCAAAGAATATGTTTTTGGTACAGCCACGCTAAAAATTTACTGTTTTGAACAATAAAAATAAAATCAGTAAAATAATATTAGGAACAAGATGTGCAACCCGGAATTATTAAAACAGAAATAAGGATCATAATTATAGGGATTGATGATAATTGATTTCACACCCTCGTGTTGGTTTTTGGATTACACAATTATTTATGACCGTAAGTTTATTAATATCAAAATGTAAACGATTATCCAGAATAATTAAAATACTTATCTAATGGTTATTCATTTTTTATTCATATTCTTTCATATAAACCTAAACGTTTCCATAACAATTACATTAGAAATTTTTGAAACATGAAAAACCAAACATAACCCTGCTATCAATATAGCGGCTTGATAAGCATATACCACCAAATATTCAATCTAATTCTATTTTAGAGAAAAAACCGTTGCGTAATTAAATATTATTAAACAGCCTTGCAAATGACAAATCAGAAAACCCTCTAACGGGCGAAGGCTAACAATAAAAAATGTCAAATCAAAGAACAAATTTAACAAAACTTAATCGAATTATGTTGTAAGTGTAAGGTTGTGAAGAAATTTAATCTAAAATTAATAAATGCACTGAAAAATGGAAACTTGATACATCCATTAATGTTCTAGTCAGATCCAACAGAGAAACTGTTTTATTGTTGATGATTGTTATTGTACAGTGGAAACACAATGTGAACGCTCAGCATGATTTTTAATTTTAAATATTTATGTTAAATTATTGTAATGATGTGGTAACAAAACATTTAATTGGTAAAGCATTAACAACAATACCTACAAAAAGCTAAAGTTTAGAAGTACCATTATGCCTGCTTTTAATTATAAGATACCTAAACTTATTTAATCGGAGATTTTCTTCTTATCTATTGAAGTTATTGTGTGTTTGTGTGTTTGTGTGTTTGTGTGTTTGTGTGTTTGTGTGTTTCGTGTTTGTGTGTTTGTGTGTTTGTCGTGTTGTGTTGTGTTTTGTGTGTTGTTGATGTTTGTGTGTTTGTGTTTGTGTTTTGTGTTTGTGTTTGTGTGTTTGGTGTTTGTGTGTTTGTGTGTTTGTGTGTTTGTGTGTTGTGTGTTTGTGTGTTCGTTGTTCGTGTGTTCGTTGTTCGTGTGTTGTTTGTGTGTTTGTGTGTTTGTGTGTTTGTGTGTTTGTGTGTTTGTGTGTTTGTGTGTTTGTGTGTTTGTGTGTTTGTGTGTTTGTTTGTGTTTGTGTGTATGTGTGTTCGTGTGTTCGTGTGTTCGTGTGTTCGTGTGTTCGTGTGTTTGTGTGTTTGTGTTTTGTGTTTGTGTGATTGTGTGTTTGTATGCTTGTGTGTTTGTGTTTGTGTGTTTGTGTGTTTGTGTGTTTGTGTGTTTGTGTGTTTGTGTGTTTGTGTGTTTGTGTGTTTGTGTGTTTGTGTGTTTGTGTGTTTGTGTGTTTGTGTGTTTATGTATTTTTGTGTTTGTGTGATTGAGTGTTTGTGTGTTTGTGTGTTTGTGCTTGAGTGTTTGTGTGTGTGTGTTTGTGTGTTTGTGTGTTTGTGTGTTTGTGTGTTTGTGTGTGTGTTGTGTGTGTGTGTGTGTGTGTGTTTGTGTGTTGTGTGTTTGTGTGTTTGTGTGTTTGTGTGTTTGTGTGTTCGTGTGTTCGTGTGTTCGTGTGTTCGTGTGTTCGTGTGTTCCTGTGTTTGTGTGTTTGTGTGTTTGTGTGTTTGTGTGTTTGTGTTTGTGTGTTTATGTGTTTGTGTGTTTGTTTGTGTGTTTGTGTGTTTGTGTGTTTGTGTGTTTGTGTGTTTGTGTATTTGTGTGTTTGTGTGTTTGTGTGTTTGTGTGTTTGTGTTTGTGTGTTTGTGTGTTTGTGTGTTCGTGTGTTCGTGTGTTCGTGTGTTCGTGTGTTCGAGTGTTCGTGTGTTCGTGTGTTTGTGTGTTTTGTGTGTTGTGTGTTTGTGTGTTTGTGCGTTTGTGTGTTTGTGTGTTTGTGTATCTGTGTGTTTCTGTGTTTGTGCGCTTGTGTTTGTGCATTTGTGTGTTTTTGTGTTTGCGTGTACTTCTACTTCTGCGTGTGCTCGATTGTGTGTGTGCCTGTGAGTATGTGTGTGTGCATGTTAACGAGTGTGCATTTGCGTGTGTATACGTCTGTGGCGAAGGGGGGTCTGTGTATGTGTGGGTTCGCGTGCACACGCGCGTGTGGATGTCTGTGTATCTGGTACAGTCAGATATACTTTGTAAGAAACACTTATGCAAGGTGACAGGAGGGGTAACTTTGAACATTACAGAATTATTATTTACTTAAGTGTAGTATCGTAAAAGAAATATAATTTCTCAAAGACTAAGGACAGTCTTCGGTATCTTTAAATCTCTTGGAGGTAAAAATCATTCCATTTACGTGATCATAGCAACCTAGTAGGAAGTAACTATTTCACTAGTCAACAATGGAACTGCAAGTTCGGTATGATTGGATTTGTAACGCAACTTGGTATTATTCGCATGATTACGTCTGAAGCAAACAAAATCATAGCCAATATATGTCGATTGTATAGCCTTTAATACTTATATGTATACCTCGGTTATTCGAAGGAAATTAAAACGTGTTACAAGGAGAACGGCTAATTATAACCAGTCACTACTTAACCATATTTTTTTAATACGATTTTTATAATTAAAACATTCATGGACGTGAGAACAATTTATAATATTCAACCCGACCTATTTAAATTCTAAACATATATCTTCAGATTTAATGGAATTTTAATTTACTAATTATAACTTACATTGTAATACAATGCTTCATAGTGAGTTTACCTTACATTTTTACAGGATGATAGGAAAAGATCCAAGAGAACCATTCCAAAAACATTCAAAAAAATTAGTTTTTACCATACGAGACTTTTACAACAATTCGTTACGTGAAATTAGGCCAAAATCAGATTTTTTGGCAACCCATGGTGCTTTGGAGTTATTCTAACATTAGTCGTTACAGTCCTCTAAAATAATTTTGGAGGTAGAGCGAGGAGAGGGAGATGGAGAGGGAGAGGGAGAGAGAGAGAGAGAGAGAGAGAGAGAGAGGGAGAGGGAGAGGGAGAGGGAGAGGGAGAGGCAGAGGGGTAGAGGGAGAGGCACAATGTAAATAGAACAAAATGATCAGTTACTACTTCTGGACGTGCTAGTTAAGAAGAATGAAGACGGACGCCTAGGCCACACGGTCTACCGGAAACCTACGCACACGGACAGATCCATCAACGCTAAATTGCGTCATCATCCAAGTCAACTCAAATCTGTCATCAATCGATCGCAGAAATTAGCGGACGCCAACAACATTAAAGAAGAGATGACATAAACAAGATAGGCTTTGAATAAAAATGGATCCCACCACCACTACATACAAAAGACTCTGAGGCCTTCTGGTAGAGAATACAAAGAAATCCTTAGAGCAAGATCTCGTTGGAGAGTCAATGATTGTACGAGATTCCATGTGGAAGAAATACCAGCGCAAGGATAGAAGAACACAAAAACGCGGTTAATAAAGTTCAAGCGAAATCATCCTTGGCCCAACACGTAACCACAACAGGACACAAAATTAAATTTGAGGCCGCAAGAACTTTGGCAACCATCAAGCACTTTACAGCTAGAATTATCAAAGAAGCCATAGAGATTGAGAAACACCCACATAATCTCAACACAAGAGAGGACACTGTGAGACTACCATGATTATGGAAAACATCATTAATCCCAAGAGAACTAAAATCCACAACACCTAAAACAGAATCAAACAAAGAAGAAGTGAAAACAGGGAAGCAAAAAGTGAAATCAATGAAAGTAATGAAAGCAGTGAATGAAAGTAATAGGGTACATAAGCAGCAGCACACACAGCAAGAAATTAGTTCAGTTAGAGTAACTCGAAGCAGGAGCAGACAGTTACCAACCTGATGATGGAAAATGAGACTGTCTAAACGTCGTTTTGCATCAAACGGTCTTTTGAAGACCAGAAGAGCTACGTGGATCAAGACCCCAGAAACCAGCAGCCGCGAAATCCTAAAGATCAAAATCATGCACACACACACACACACACACTACACCACACACACACACACACACACACACACATATATATATATATATATATATATATATATATATATATATATATATATATAATATATATATATATATATATATATATATATATATATATATATATATATATATATATATTCACTGCTGTGAAAGCACTGAGTGAAAGCAATAGGGTACATAAGCAGCAGCACACACAGTATGAAGTTAGTGCAGTTCGAGTAACTCGAGCAGTCAGTTACCAACCTGAGGATGGCAAATGAGACTTTGCCGAAACGTCGTTTTGCAATAAACGGTCTTTTGGATACCAGAAGAGCTACGCGGATCAACACCAGAGAAACCAGCAGTACACATATACAACGTGAACCAAAAAAACGTACCTCTGCTTCAAGTGTATATTCTACACATAAATTGAAGACGAAAAGTCAGATAAAATTTTTCTCTAAAATGTATGGCTGCAAAGTGACAGGCCCTCAAAGTTGAATTTTAAAAATGTTTTTCACAAATAACTTGAAAACCTTTAGAAATTTCAAAATACTATCCCCAATGAAAATTATTTCTTTGTTGACGAGGATTTTTCAGGTTTGATTGGATTTTCTATGAATGGACTGGAAGTATTAGTTTTCACATTGTTCCCGTATACCTTCTCTATTCCAACTTTTTTGTGTGTGATTTTTCAGGAATCTTTTCGATCCGTTATTCAATTTTCTGCAAATTTGGTCCTCTTGGTTGAAGTTGATAAAGTGAACGATTTACGAGTTATTAGCAATTTCATCAATCACGGTCAATTAAATACTACCGCACAAAAATTTAGTAAGTGGGCAGTGGACTAAAAGTCATAGTTGTCATATTGTGATTTTTGATCAGTTTTCATACAATTTCTTTATCCATAATGAATAATAATCGGTATTCCAACTCCGAACTGGCAGATATGTACATAATGTATGTCACCAAATAAAAATATGTTTGCAACATTGACCGACGTCTTCGTGAAAGTGATACGTATTATCAATTTATAGAAATTCTATTCATATTGGAATCTCACAGGTTGTTTGAAGCCACCAAAATTTGACAGAGGTAAGAGACGAACTGCAAGAACACCAGTTTTAGAACAAAGAGTGTGGAATGCAATTGACGTTGATCCCACAACAAGCTCTCGTCAATTGGCAAGAGAAAATAATTCAAATCAGTCCACGATGTGTAGAATTATTAAAACGAAACTCTTGCGACCTTTCCATTATCGAAAGACACAAGCTTTGACCATTCATGGTTTTCAAGCAAAAGTGAACTTTTCATGTTGGCTTCTAGAAAAATTCAATAATTTATCCATCGATCATTTTATTCACTGATGAGGCAGATTTCGCCAGAAACGGAACTTTTAACTTCCATTACAATCATTACTACGATTATCAAAATCCACGCGTTTTTATTGAAACCAATCATCAACAACAATTCAGTGTGAATGTATGGGCTGGTATTATTGGCAATAATTTAATTGGTCCATTCTTTTTGTCACAACGTTTAGATGGTAATTCATACACCAATTTTTTGGATAACGATTTACCCGAGTTACTAGAAGATGTCCATCTGGATGTTAGGAGCCGGATGTGTTTCATGCACGATGGTGCGCCTCCACGTTTTGCACTCACTGCTAGGCGGTCATTGAATCGAACTTTTAATGCAAACTGAATTGGACGTGGAGGACTGATTCCTTGGACTGCACGTTCACCGGATCTAAACCCTATGGATTTTTTTTCTGTGGTGTACTCGGCGCTAATTACAAACGTCCAACATCTCCAGCAACAAATTTTTGATTGCTCTAATTTAATAAGGGTTGACCCGCAATTATTTTTCAACGTACGTCAATCAATCATGAAAAGAATTCGTAAATGGTAGTGGTAGTGTTTTGTCATACCTGCCACGAAGCAAACTGGGGTACTTTATTATTATTAAAAGTTTATTTTAGAACATACCGGGTCGTCTAAAAAAGCGTGGCAACAAATTGTAAGATTTTAAATGACACACCCTATATATTATTATATTTTTTATTTCTCCATAAATGTACCTGACTTTGATATTAGATTTATTGACATATTAATACAAATTTTGAGGTTAGACACAAGGAAAACGGTATTTTCTAATAAATAGCGCACACCTAAATAGCGAGATTTTTACAAAATGACATATTTTTCGAATATGCGCTTTTTAGTACAGCCTTTAGTGAAGAATAACGTATTTAAACTCAATAATATACAGGGTATTCCATAATTTACGCTGAATTATATTTTCAAAAAAGCATAACTCAATTTTTTTAAATGGAATGATTGTAGTAACTCATATTAAAATAATGCAATTTTTTATTGATTAAGTAGGCCGTAAACAATGAATATTTGAAAATAAAAATTATTAATTTAATTGCTTAAAACGTCTCCCACTTTGTAATAAACATTTTCTTCTGCGATCATCGAACGATCTTCTAACACCTTCTAGCATTTCTCGACTAATATTCTTTCCATCATGTCTCGTTGTTACAACCTCTCGGTACACTTGAGATTTAACATTCCCTACAAAACAATCCACAGGGGTCAAATCAGGGGATCTAGTTCCTGCACCGTGTATTTTTTAGGAAAATATTTGTCTAACTTGAAGAGAAAAATGAGCTGGAGCTCCATCGTGTTGTAGGTCTTTATATATGCCCTGAAAGGTGTCGAAATATACGTGGTAGATCTTAACGAAGAAACAGCAAAAATAAAAACCCTGTCAAAGTGCCTTCAAAGAAATATAGGTCTATAACGTAATCATCTATTATTCCACCCTATACATTCAAGGTTCATTTACGTGATAGTTTGCAACATAAACAATTTTAGGATCTTGGGTGTTGTAATAATACAAATTATTACGATTCCCAAAGCCACTTCTGTAGAATGTACAATTGTCGGCAAACACGTATTTGAAAATATCACCATTTTCTTTAATTTTATTTTATAGCCCATTCGCAGAAAATCACTCTTCTTACATAATCATCTTCAACCAATTCTTGATGCAGTTGGACGTGGTGCGTGTGGAACTTATTAGTATTTAAATAATTATTAACAGAAGATTTTTTAATATTTAAGCTTTTACTAATTTCTCTAACACTAACGTTTGGTTTCTACTATCGATAAGGTAACCGCAAACTGTTTTTCTTCGTTTACATCTGTTTTGTTTCTGGTGTTTTTTTCGTACAGTAGACTTCCAGTTTCTTTAAGGTTTACAAGGGACCTTTTATCGGGTTGTTTTGTATTTGGAAGCTTTTTAGCCCATAATCGGGTTGTAAGAAGGCAGCTTCCATCACCTTCTCCAATACAATATATCACAGAGGTTAATTGCTGATTGAAACAAATTCCTCTCCCTTTTCTTCCTCTCCTCCACCATCATCCTCTTGATTTCCTATCATAAATTTATTCCCATAATAATCAGTCTATGTCTAAAATATCATTCGTTGTTGTTTTTAGTTCATTACTTCTTTTCTTAATAGCTCTCATTGTTTTTTTTTTTGTTGCCTTGTTGCGTTATTACATATTATTTCTTTAATGCTCCTCCATCTTTCCTCTAATTGTAATTCTTCTTCCTGTTGGATTGTTTGAAATTATTTATCCGTTTCTGTTGGATACCTCTCCATACTTTTTTCTTGTTTTAATTTGTGTATGGGTATTTTCTTATAATTTGTAGTCTACTCTCTCTCTCCCCTTCCTCCCTCCCCCTCGTCTCTCTGTCTCTGCATCTGTCTCTGCTCTCTCTCTCTCTCTCTCCTCTGTCTCTGTCTCCGTCTCCACCTCCCCACTCTCTCTCTCCATCCATCCCTCTCACTCCCCCCTTTTCTCTCTCCAGCATTTTCTGTTCATTTCTATTTATTACTTCTTCACCCTGATTCCCATACATGCCAATGCTTCCCCCTCCTCTATGGTTATAATTTCCAATTCTTGGATTCCAGTCCCCCATTATAATACTCGTTTTCGTCCCTGATTCTATCTAGAGCCATCTGCAAATTAGTATAAAGCTATTACTTCTTCTGTTCCTTCTGTTGGTGCATGTATTTGTATTATATTTACTTTCCCATTTAGTTCTAGTTCTATCTCTATTATTCTTGAATTTATTGGTGTGACTTTGCTAATTCTCTTATTTATTTCTTTTGATAATATTATGCCCACTCCTTTCTGACTCCTCTTTCCCTTCTGTACTGCTGAATAAAATAGGCTGTTTATTTCGCAATTGTATATTGCATTTTCCCTTCTTTTTAACTTCACTAATTCTCATGATCTCTGTACCCAATTTTTGCATTTCTTCCGCTACTTCTATTTCTTTTCCTGTCGTCGTTGTTATGTTTCATGTCCCAATTTTTGTTTCTTGGTTGCTTATTTTTTTGTTAGTATTTTCTATATTTTTCTCTTTTATCTTCTTTCCTTTCCTTCTATCAAGTTTAACTGCAATTTCCTCCTCATTTTCCTGTTTCGTGGCTTTGTTCGTCTCGTGTTTCCGGCCATTATTAGATTTTGTTAGTTTTTTGGAAAGTGTTTTGTTTTATTCATCTTCAGTAATCTTTCTCTCAAGTTCTCGTCTTCTGTATTTTCTGGTTATCTTTGACTAATTGTTCTTCCTTTCTTATTTGGCTTTATACTTCTGCTGTTTTCGTTTTCCATTATTAATTCGTTTCCCTTTCTGCTGATCCTTCTTTGCTTCCAGGCTCGTTAACTTCTGTAGCTTGGAGTTCTTCAAGAGTGTGTGGTTTACTGTTTACGATCAGTTTGTTATATCTGATAGTTGTGAGATTACCATTTTCTTTTGTTGTTTTCATATATTTTATCAGTTCTTTCCTTGTTTTAGTATCTCTTTTGAGTAGTCTTCTTCTATATAAACGTTTCTTCCTTTTAATTTCTTTTAAAATTTCCTTTTTCTTCTGATATTTATTGACTTCCATCATTATAAGTCTTTCTTTTCCATTTACTTTTACACAAATCCTTCTAAGATCCGACACTTCTAGTTCCATGTCGATCTTAATTCCTGTCTCTCAGAATAATTCTTACTAGTTCTTTTACTTGTAGGTCTTTCGTTTCCTCTATTTCCTCTACTCCATGTATAATAATTTTTCTCTTCTTTATTCCTCCCTATGTTTCCTCTGTCCTCTTATCTTGTTTTATTAATTTCTGTTTTATTTTTCCAGTTTTTCATTTTCGACCCTAGCTTTTGTTAATTCTATTTGGAAATTGTCGATCTTCTGTTCTATCCTTTTATTCCTTTCTTCTAACTTATCCAGTTTCTCTAATTTTGAATTTATTTCTTCTAAATCCATCTTCTTGCATGTTTATTATAACATTCTTGAATTTTGTGGTTATTCCCAGGTTTATCTTTCCTCCACAAAATATTTTCTTCCGTTATGCTTTGTAGTATTTCCTACTCTGATGTCCGTTCTAGGTATTCGTCTACTCGCGCCATCTTAATCTATTTCTTTACTTTTCACAAAACTCGATATGGTCCCGGCTTCCCGCGCTTATTTTCAATGACGGCTATGCGCCGTCGCGCCAAAACCGTAGGTATTTTTCTCCTTATCTGCTGTTTACGTTTCCTAGATAATAATTAAAAATTATTCCTACCTTATTACTTCTAGTTTTGTATGTTTTTAAATACTATTCTCACTACTTTTGGCTTGTATTTAATTTTAAATCTACCTTGTATATGTTTTAATTCACTCGGACTCGGACGTCACTTTATCATCTACTGTCCACCTTTACCGCTTAAAATTTAAATATATTATTATTTACTAAAGGCTGTACTAAAAGCGTAGATTCCATAAATTTGTAAATTTATAAAAAATCGCCCTATTTAGTAAGTGCTCTTTTTTTGAGAATACGTTTTTTTTTGTCTATAACCTTAAAACCCTTATGAATAAGTCAGTAAAACTAATATCAATATATAAATAACGTTTAAGAGGAATCCATAGTTGTGATATGCAGTGTGCCATTAAAAAATCTCACAATTTGGTTTTTTTACTTGCCAAACTCACCTCGTTTGGGTTAAATGATACGTTCATCAACTGGATTTCTAGTTTCCTTGATAAAAGACGAATACATGACGTAGAAGTTAGCATTCACGCGGGCGTACCACAGGGATCCGTTATAGCGCCTACACTTTTTCTGCTGTACATAAATGACCTTATTTCTTCAACAACCAACCCCACCCATTGCTTTGCTGACGATCACTGTAGTTCATCTCAGTCTACTCATTGTGATAATCCACCGTCTATGTCAAATCAAGAAATTAAAGCGGAAATGGCAAATTCAATCAACAAAGACATTCAACGTATTCTCGAATGGGGAAGCAATAATCTAGTTAAATTTAATGCTAACAAAACTCAGTGTTGCCTTGTGTCCGCCAAAAAAGATCCATCATTTCCTGTTGTAAGTATGAACGGCTCAGTTCTTAAGTTTTCAGACTCTATTACTCTGGTGGGTATGACTGTATCTTCAAATCTCTCATGGGTTGACCATCTTCCGTCAGCTACCAAAACAGCTGCTCGTGAAATAGGGTTTTTGTATAGATCTAAGCAGTATTTTACCTCTCGACAACTCCTTCTGCTGTATAAGGCCCAAATTCGGCCTCATCAGAAATATAATTCTCACCTCTGGGTTAGTGCTTCCCAATACGCTCTCAATATCGTTGATCTTACTCAAAAGAGAGCGATTAGGCTTATCAATGACCCGTCCGTAACTTCTCACATACAGTCCCTTGAGCATAGAAGGATGGTTTCAGTTCTTTATTTGTATTATCGTTATTACAACGGCTATTGTGCTGCTGCATTATATTCTTTGATACCATCTTGGACTATCATTGCGAGAAACACTAGGTTAGCTCATTCACATCATCAGTATGCAGTACAAATCTCCACTTGTCGTACCAAACGAGCGCAGCCCACATTTTTCTACACGGCTTCTAAACTCTGGAATGATCTCCCTAGTTCCTGTCTTCCTCTCACTTATGATATGAGAAAATTTAAGGTAGATGTTCATAGGCATCATTGTCCCTCTATACATCCTCCTAAGCGTTCCTGAGTGCTTTAGCACGATAGGCCGAATTTAGCCTGTTCTGGTCCACAATCATAAAAAAACACACTTTTTTAACCACCCTGTATATTTACAATAATTTCTTAAAGTACCCCAGTCGTTTTTGTGATAGATTTGACATAACACCACCACAGAAGAACGTAGTACTAAATGGACAACCCGTAATAATTTTTTTTTATTTTATAAAATACTGATTTCTGTACTACGAGGTGATTCGCAAGACTAATTAATAAATTTTTTGTTTAATTTTTTAGTTTGAGTTTGGGGTAGGGATGTAAGGGCTACTGTGTTGGCCAAACTGTGGTTTAGAGCTCTAACCCTATTTACGGTTGATTATTTTTCAGGCCAAACCAAATACCTTTTCTTATTTTTTTCCAGTGTAGATGCTGTATTGCTACATAATTCAATGAGGGTAATTAAGTTATAGATCGAGCTTGGTGAGACCACCATCGTCTTATTACGTTACCGTTTCGATTATTAAAATTTCTTGTTCTATTATTTAAACTAGTACCAGTTTAGTTTGGGGCATTTTTGCGGGGAAATATTGAGATTTTAATTGATTCTCTTTATTTTATAATTATTTGCAATAAAAGATTGTTGCTGTGTAGGCCGTACATATTTGGTTTAATTTATATTTGTTATTAGTGTATCTTCTGTTTACGTTATACAATCATTATAACCTTAGTTTTTTCTGTTTGTCCCATTTGAAAGTTTGTGGCGCTCAACAGGATTCTTTTTAGTTTTTTTTTCCAACCCGCGCATCCAATGTATGTATCCAATATGTATGTATATTGCATGAAACATAAAATGTATTTGTGATATTTACATAAAAATATTCTGAATACTAGATAAACAATGAAGGATTCCTATTATCCCATACCAAAATAAAATAGTTAGCTTAACCAGGCTTAAACAAAAAATCTGAAACGGTCGATACTCATTTATCACAAATGTAGCAGGTCCTATCATTTTGAATATTAGCACAAAGTTCATGTGGCTAAAGCTGACAGACATCACACTTCTATTCTGCACTCTCTACACAGGAAACAACCATTCCTCTTCATTTATTTCTATTACTGGAGAATGATCTCGTTTCTTGTTATTCATGTTCATCTCTTCTGTTTGTGCTATTTTTCTTTTGACTTGGCGTCTCCGGTTCTCGTCAACACCAGATTTCTTTTTTCCAACTCTTCTTTATAAGGCGTTGTAGTTAACACTTTTGCAGTTTGGGGTTGCCTTCCAGCTCTAGAATTTTTGTTGCCGCTGAGACCAGGAATTGCCAAAATATCATTAAAAGAAACGTCCAGTGAGGTCGAGGATGTTGCTTTTGTATTTTGCTGCCGTATATAAGCAGACAGAGGAATGTCGTCCTCATCTTCCGAACCATTATTTTCATCTCCTTTTTCGAGTACTACTGTCAGTTCCGTTTGCAGGTCAGTTTGTCCCACTACATCAGCATCTGTGTAAACATTTCTGTCTACGGGCCAAATGTCACATCTCAGAAATCCATATGTGGCATTTGCTACACTTGCAGCCCTACCATAAGCTTCCCCTATTAAGCGTGCTACTTGAAATTGTCTGACCGCTCTTCCAGAGTGTTCCCGCAACCATTTTTCAACCGCCTGATCATAATAAACTTGCAACGGTTTAAATATCGATACATCTAGTAGTTGCAAACGATGAGTGGTGACCTGTCAACTGTAAAATGATAATTCCATTTCTCTCGGGCAAGTTCTATGGCTGCTAAATTTCTTGAATGGGTTGTGTGGCCATCTAGAATTAAGAGCACTTTATTTTCCGTCGTTGGTGTGACTGCAGCAATAAAGTGCTTTAACCAGGTTACAAATAAGTCAGCGTTTATGCATCCAGTATCTGATATCTCAACAATAGAACCAGGAGGAGCCCCTTCGGATAGATCCGGGCCATTCTCTTCCTTTTGAAAATTAGCATCAGTGCCACATATTGACCTGACGCGCTTGTACAGCATACGAACGTTGTGTTAACTCCTCTCTCGCCGCTAGCCACAACGCCAACTTGAGATTTTCCTTTCTTTGCTAACAGTTCCTGACATCTCTTTCGTACAGTTGAAAACCCTGTTTCGTCAACGTTGTATATCTTGAGAGCCATCAAATCATTTTTATCCACTACTTTTTCCAAAATGTCAAAGAATTATCGACATTGGCTCTATTAAAGCCTCTGCATTGTGCGATTGAAGTTGACTCTGGTTGTCTGAGTGCGAGTTGGGGATGGCGTCGCATAAATCCGTAGCACCATTTTTTACCAGCCATTTTCTTATTGGTATTAAAGTTGTGGTTTTAGTCCTTTACGTTTGGCAAACTCGAAGGCAGCTTTTCGTACCTCTGTGATAGTTATACCAAAGAAAATTGTTTCCAATTTCAGAATATGTTTTTCTAATTCTGTCTCCATTTCTTCACTAAATATTCAAGATCGCCCATTTAATTTTTTTTTTCATTGGCAGGAACATTGAAAGATTTTAGGTGTCTCCTGAAAGTTGGTTTTGGAATTCGATGCTGGCGACAAACCTCATTATAACCTATTTTTCCGCCTCGAAAGGCTTTTACGGTTTGCATGTCTGCTTCAATCCATTGATCACATTTTCGTTTTTCATTTCCAGTATTCATTTTCTATAAAAGAACAATTAATAGTTTACACATTAAAGAGCATCGAGTTTCCTGAATCGTACGATTTTTAGAAGTGAGGTTATGTTTAACCATGTGGAATGTACGGTAACATCTCGAATTTCAGAAACAAATGTATAGTTTCAATTACATTCTCTCAAACCATACAAAATTACTTATCATAAGTCAACGAAATATTACAGCACAGGTATAGAAAATCTTTGATATGTATTATTTCTCCAAGTACACGTATTGCTTGAAAACGATTTTAAGTATTACTGGCTGCCTAGTTAAGCTTACTAAATATACCGCAAGGTGTCTCGCCAATACAATGGTGGGCCAGATATTGAAGAGGTACGATTAAGGAACCGGTACGATATAGGCAACCCTAATTTTCTGTCCCAAACCCCTTTATCCCTAAAAGGAAGCAACCACAGATAAAAAAATTTGAATGGCAAAGTCCTCCTTGAAATACCTGGATTGATCGATATTGTTATACTGAATATGACAAAAGTGGTGTAAGCCAGGATTATTGTAATCCTAGGATTAAGATTTAAGAAATGTAATTGGTTACGCCACTCTGTTAAAAAATGGCCAATTATATTTCTTAATCCCGGGATTAAAATAATCCTGACTTAACCCACCTTTGTGCAAACAGCCCTATGAGTGCCAATAGTCGAACAGGCATTGTTGACCGATAATAGGAATGCCGTAGAAACAGTTGCAACTTGATCGTTACTATCAAAACGGTTTAGTGTAGTTTTTGATAATTTTCTATCATTGTTGGTTTTGATAATTTTTTTTGTTATATGCATTATAAAAAAAATTATCAATCCAGGTATTGAACGGTGCACTATGACATTTGAATTTTTGAAGTTGGGGTTACTATCCCTTAAAGATAAACAGGTGGTGGGTTGAAAATGACATGCCCAAATGGCAAGTTTAAAATAAAATAATGTGCCTGAGCATTTTTTTTAAATGTCAATTTTATATGATTTATTTGTTATTTTCGTGGAGGACAGTATACGAATACAGCTCGTTATTTTTATAACATTAATAGTTTATGCTGTTACGCTGTATCATAAATGTTAATACAAAAAATCTTTGAAAAATGCAGTCTCAGGAATTATTTTTCTTTGATATTATGGATTCAATAATGGTAACGAAAAACAAAATCTCCCCTGTTACAATTGGTCACATTCATAACCTGTTGTGGAGCTGGGTTTACACTAGTATGTTTTAAACTAACTTTCCGTGTTGTTACATGATCACATTTATAACTTAATACTCGATTGATGTATTGTCACCCAAACTTGAAAGCTATGAACCCTTTAAAGACCTAATTATAATGTCACATGGGCATAATTTATTAAGCTATATCAACTTTTGTAAATACCTCATGGTATCGTATATAATAATTGTGTACGTTCATAATAATGTAGTAGATTTAGTAATATACAATTTATCTTTACATAATTTTAACACATAGTCATGAGAGTAATCCTTTACATACTTCAGTGTTGTTTAATAATCATATGGCTCACACCTGAATTCAGAACTCGAAGTTCACTTATAAAGTGACATTTTAAACAACCCTTTAAAATTAAATATTCAATTTGGTTATATTTGTACCTAGGATTTAGTGTGAGAATTAAACTATGCAGGTTTAAAAAATCAATAATCCGTTTTGATACACACTCATATGTATATTCAAAACTAGATATGCACTTTATAAAATGAAGCTTGAAACGCTTCGTCACTGCTAATGAATAATTATATTAGTTACATTTGTGACCACATTTGAGATGTGGCTTATACTGTCTTTCTCTTTTGTTATAAAATCATGTTGGCCACTGTCATATTCGGAATTTGAACTATGTTTTATACTATGCTGTTTTAAACAATATTTCCGTTTTGTTACATAGTCACATTCATCACATTTGTATTCAAAACTTGAAGAGTGAATTACACTATGACGTTTTAAATAAACCTTTTTTTTTGTTATAAAGTCACATTGGTCACATTTGTATTTAGAGTTTAAAGTATGCTTTATACTATGCTGTTTTAGATCAGGTCTCCGTTTTGTAATATAGTCACATTGGTCACATTTGTATTCAAAACTTGAATGAATTACAACATGCCGTTTGAAACAATCTTTCCGTTTTGTTATAAAATCACATTGGTCACATTTATATTTAAAACATGATGAATGAATTTCACTATGCCGTTTTAAGTAAACTTTCAATTTGGTTATAAAGTTGCATTTGTCACAGTTGTATTTAAAATTTGAAGTATGCTTTACTCTGTGCTGCTTTAAATCAGGTTTCCATTTTGTAGTATAATCACATTGATCACATTTGTATTCAAAAGTTGAGTGAATAACAATGTGCCGCTTTAAACAATCTTTCCGTTTTGTTATAAAATCACAATGGTCACATTTGTATTCAAAACTAGTAGAGTGAATTACGCTATGCCGTTTTAAATAAACTTTCCATTTTGTTATAAAGTCGCATTGGTCACATTTGTATTTTGAATTGGAAGAGTGCTTTATATTATGCCGATTTAAATCACGTTTCCGTTTTGTACTATAGTCACATTGGTTACATTTGTATTCACAACTGGAAGAGTGAATTACACTATGCTGCTTTAGACAATCTTTCCGTTTTGTTACATAGTCACATTGGTCACATTTGTATTCGGAACTTGAATTGTGTTTTGTAACATGAAAATTTAAATAACGTTTAACTGTTGTTGCATAGTTACACTGATTACATTGGTAAATTATATCTGTAGTAGGATTCCCACTACTTTTGTTTTTACTCGTATAAGTTCTACTAGCATAATTTACTGAATAAGAGTTGTTTTCGTCTTTAATATTTTGTGATTTCATGTCAAATGGTACATTGTTAGAGATGTCCTCTTGTTTAATATTTGCAAAATTTATAAAATCCTTGTCAGACGGTACACTATTAGAATTGTCAATGATGTCTTGTTTTATGAGATCACTGTTTATAACTAGATTTTGTCCAGTTAGAAGTACATTTACTTTTTGTTCCTCTTTAGGTTCCAGTTTGATAAGTTTGTTATCAACCTCAAAAGACATTACGAAGGGTTTATTTAACAATTAAAAAATAAAGAATTAAGGTAGGTTTCCATGACAGAAGCGCTTTCTATTTTGTGATTGTAACTCTCAAAGCCTCGCCCAGTGTTGCCAATTTCCATATGCTTCGGCTCAATTTCCCCAATTAACTCTCTACTACCGCACGTTACGTGAACGTAACATTAGGAATTTAATTTGTTTTCTTATTTATTAAATGTTTTATTTCCATGATTACCCACTATTACTTTCAATAATAATAATATGGAAACATTGTGGGGAACCACAGTCGCCATCTATCGTGACTTGTTGGAAATATATGAAAGTTTACAAGTGGTATGGTAGAGCACCAGGTGTAGTTTGGCAGAAATAGTATATTACATACCGAGACGGAAAGTGTTCCATTCCTGCCGAGAGCCTCTCGGTTCACCAAGAGGCGTGGCCTCGAGGTGAACTAGTCCTCAAGACTGGGGAATGGTACTTTTGCCGAGGTTTGTATACGATTTTATTCACAATGAAACAACAAACAATATTATACAGTTGTTTGGAACACATTTTGTCATATCAAGCACATGTTTTCACATAAAGGTGGTGTGCTATTTCAAAGTTATGCTGGGCAGTTATGGTACGTTTTTCCAGGCAACAATGAATCCATCCAAATTTTATGTTGACACTTCTAGAAATAAATACTCCACTTATTTGACCAAAGTCTTGCAGAATCCCGATTATTCTATAACTAGAACTAGAAGATATTTTGATACAAAAACGAGTTTCATAAGCTATAAATTCTTGAAAATGATATCAGGAAAAATAAAGCCAACTTAGCTTTTACTCTATCCTCTACTACACAAGTTGATTCGAAGAAACGCGGTTGACCAAGCCAAATTAGTATAGAAACTAAAAAGAAATATGGAAAGGTAACACCAATGCCAACCCGAGATACTATGAAGGACCAAATAGGACACTGACCAAACTAGTCGGACAAAAAGGGGTAGCTGAAAATACCCAGGATGTTCTGATTTGATACAAATCGTTTTCACCAAGTGTAAAGTGCACTTATGTTTCACACCCACAAAAAATTGTTTGGTTTCTGTCCATAAAAATTAACGCATGTAAAGAAATGCAATAAATTACCTGAATAAATTGTTTGTACGAAAATACCCAATGCAATCTACAAGTAATATACCCCGTGTGAGTGTGTGTATGTGTGTGTGTGTGTGTGTGTGTGTGTGTGTGTGTGTGTGTGCGTGTGCGTGTGCGTGTGCGTATGCGTGTGCGTATGCGTGTGCGTGTGCGTGTGTGTGTGTGTGTGCGTGTGCGTGTGGTGTGGTGTGTGTGTGTGGCGTGTGCGTGTGCGTGGTGTGGTGTGTGTGTGTGTGTGTGTGTGTGTGTGTGTGTGTGTGTGTGTGTGTGTGTGTGTGTGTGTGTGTGTGTGTGTGGTGTGTGTGTGTGTGGGTGTGTGTGTGGGGGTGTCTGGGTGTCTGGGTGTGGGCGTGTGTGGTGTGTGTGTGTGTGTGTGTGTGGTGTGTCTGTGTGTGTGTGTGTGTGTGTGTGTGTGTGTGTGTGTGTGTGTGTGTGTGTGTGTGTGTGTGTGTGTGGTGCGTGCTGCGTGGTGCTGTGTGTGTGTGTGTGTGTGTGTGTGTGTGTGTGAGTGTGTGTGTGGGTGTGTGGGTGTCTGGGTGTGTGTGTGGGGGGTGCGTGCGTGTGTGTGTGTGTGTTTGTGAGTGTGTGTGTGTGTTGTGTGTGCGCGCGCGGGGGGGGGCGTGCATGCGTGATGCGTGCGTGCGTGCGTGTGTGTGCGTGCGCATTGGGACGTTTCTAACATTATTCTGTTTAATTCCTTTATTTATTACCTTTGTTTCATATTTAATCATAATTGAAAGATATTTGTTTTTTTAAGAAAACCACATTGTCGTTCATGCAAACCAGTTCTACAATTTGTCCGAATGTACTCCATATACGGGGTACACCCATAGGTCACTTTGGAACAACAACACAAAGCAAAAGAACTAAGTTTTCATAATATAACGTTACAAGTTACGTTATTCCTTTACGCATTAGGCAAAGCAAGCCCTACTTCTTGTTTATTTTTCACTTGTAATCTTTTTCTATGCTTTCCTATCTCTGCATAGTTCCCTAGCTCATATTTCATAGTTCATATATTGTCTCTGGCACGCACTCCTCATCTTCCTTTCTTTTATCATTCATTCTACTGCATTCCCCTTTTACGCGGCCTACCAGGACCTGCCTTACCTCTAACTTCACCACACACCTTATGTTGCTCATTTTTTTGATTTGACGAAACCAACGTGGTGCACTACTGTTATACCTATCAATCATGACTTTTTCGTTGCTACACTCCTTCATTATACACTCACTTTCACGTTTAGTCTTACCGAATGCTCTTCTCAGGGACCTCATGCTTACGGCATTTATCTTGCATTCGTGTTTTTTTTTGACGCACCCATGTCTCACTTCTATACAGTACCGACGGTCAAACACGCTATTGCAGATTTCTTGTTTCGCAGCTACGCTCATTCTTTCGTTTTTCATTATTGTACTACACTTCCAATCAATTTCCTTCCAGCATTGACCCCTCGTCCAATCTTGCCATCCATTGTACCGTCTGTAGTGAACATTCTACCAAGATATACCAACCCGTCCACTTGTTCCACAATTTGATCATGTAGGGTAAATACTCTTCTCTTCTTTTCACCTTCCGGATTGAACAACGGAATCTTTGTTTTGTTAACGTTTACCATTAGGTCCATGCTCTCACACACTATGTCAAACTTCCTCAAAGCTGTGTAGCTCATCCGCATTCTTGCGTAATAAGCTGTGCCATCTGCATACGCCAGAACTTGTACGTGATGTAAACATTAAACAACCACGGGGACAATACACAGCCTTGCTACACTCCTTGCTCAATAGTAAGATATTTACCCACACCTTTCACCCTAACACATGCCCGGCTACCGTTATATACTGCCCTTATTTCGTTTACTTACCTTACGCTGTATTCATTTAATATTTCCCACAGATTCTCCCTATTCACTCGATCATACCATTTCTCCAGATCTACGAACGCACAATTCTACTTCTTTTTTACACTTAAGTACTTTTCGATCACCTGCTGGAGAGAAACCATCTGACCAACGTATCTTCTCCCTGGCAACCACTTTTCTCAGTCTCGTTTTTTTTTGCAGCAATCTTTGTCATGTACGCGTCTTTTTTCTTACATACTACCTTTTTTGCCGATTAATTCCACCAAGCACATTTTTTTCTGTCCTACAGTCGCTCTTACACATATCTGCACGGTACAATTGACAACAAATTCTTTCAACCTTATCCATGCACTTTCAATATCATTGTCTTTTATTTGTTCGTTCACATTCAACTCTCTAGTCTCAGCATCTGTATATTTCATATTCGCACCATTATCTACCAGTTGAGGTGAAACATTTTAATTGGTCACATTTTTTTGTTTTCTGTTAGCCTGAATTCAGAATTATTTTATTAGTGTTGAGTTTATGGAAGACAAGTTTTTCTTTGTTTGCTGTGTAGAGATGGCCATAGAATTTTCCTAGTCGTAAGATGCCAAATAATTGTAGAATTAGCGTTGAGAGCCGTTTCTCCTACCGCTAGCAAGATTGCTGTAAGGGAAACGGTCTCATGCGCACTAGCTGGGATTTAATGATCGCAAGGTTTTTTTTTGAAGTGATGTGAGTATGTGGTCGCGTTTGCTCACGTTGAAATGTTTTGTTTGCGGTTATTTGTTAAATGAGAGTTCTTGGAAGCTGTCATACTGAAAGTTTAGTAGTTTTGTTCAGCCGCACCTCTCATTTACGTATGTTTAAGTTTCTTTATTTTTTAAAATTTTGCTTTAGTTTTTGGTATTATAGTTATGTAGTAAGGCATATTTAGGTTAGTTAGATTAGTTATTCTTCGATGCTAGATTAAATTTGATTAGGAATTCTGATTATGATACTGATTAACGATGATGACTTGAATGTATAACCGATTGTGATCTATTACCGGATTTTACGTTATTTGTTTTGTTTATGAGTTGAATATGTTTACTGTTTATTTTTGTATGAATCTGGTCGAAAGCAAGAGGCGGACATTGGGATGGATGAAGTCACGTGGGGAACGGCTACCAGTCCTCCCAGCGTCATTGGGCATTGTCCCTCGCGTGTGTGAGTGGCGTAGGTGGTGATGATTTAAATGAATTTTAAAGCGAAGTATAAATGAACGTTTATATTAAAAATAAATATATATTTAATTCAAAATTTATAAGAGAAACGAGCCGTCACGTGTCAAACTGTAACTGCTAGTTTAAAGGGCTAAATATATAGGTCCACTTATCCATAAAATTTATTGTAAAATCAACAAAATTTGGTAAGTAATGACAGATCATGTTTTGTTCAATTAGAGTTGCATAATTATTTTACACTTAACCTTTGCGCCGAAGTGAATTTAGCAAAACTAGCTTTGATCACGTCACTGTTTAAGGTGTAACTTGCAAAACTTCGTATAAAATCAATCAATAATTGATGTAATAAATTTTAATCGGGGAAAAAACGTAATTCAGTTATATGAGGATGTTAAGAACTTGGCTAGAACTTGGTCTAGCTCAGAAAGGTACATTACTTTCGAAACTTACTGTAGATAGAGGGATATTTTCTTTGTCAGGTCGTAAGGGAGGCTGAGATATTTCCATAGCTATAATCAGTAAGCATATCGGTCAGGCACCACTCAATTTTTTATAGGTTGAATAATTATGATACATCAAAAATTGAGAAAGTTGTAGTTTAATACCTCATGTAATCCTAATGAACAATATAACAGCTATATTTATTTGTATATTTAATAACATAAAATATATGCTGATTGATTTCAGCAGAAAGGAAATAAAGCAGTACTTAACCTTTAGCAAAGTATCATGATGGTAAACCAATTTTTAATTTACATATAAACTATACATAACAATATAACCTATATTGACGTAGGATCATTTCAAAATGAAAGATGATTAAAACTGTATAACTTCTATGTAACAACCGAGTTTAGTTTAGTAAGTTAATTCGTCTAACTTTCCCCTTATTAAAAAGTAATTTTTACTAAAAAGGATATGTGCTTACTTGTCATATACTCAGAATAAAGTTAATACATTATATTGAAATGAATTGCGGTCGAGAACTTCATTTCATGACGATACGTATGATAAGATGGAACATCAGGTAAGGTAAGATAAACTCCAGCATTTTTCAATAAGGTAAAGGTAAACGTAATGTGTGCACGAAGGTTAGCAATAGATACGTATGGCCCGGAATCAGTAAATATTGCCACGAATGGGTACTATCCTGCACACCCTGACAGAGTGTAAAGTCTGGAAACACACAAGTCTTATTCAACACTGTGAACAACAAGAAAAAGGAAGATTTGCACGTTCAGAAGAAATGCATAAGTCCAATCTGTTTTTTTTTAGAAATATACACTGGCATACACACGCACACGCACACGCACATGCACACGCACACGCAAACGTACACGCACACACACGCACACGCACACTCGTGGTAGGTATTACTGTGGAAGGAATAGATTTAACAGCTGCAGTGAGGATAGGTAAGAAGAAACAGTTTTTGTCCATTTTTCAATATTATATATTTCCTTTTGTTGTTTTTTCTGTTTTTAACACTGATATCACTGTTTTGTTACAGGAATTAAGGAACATGTTCCTAGACCCATGTGCAATGGATTAGTAAACGGTAGTTAAAGTTAGTTTTAAGATACTTTGTAATAAGGAGGCTAACGTTTTCTTTTTGGCTGTGTCTGTATAGAAGTGCTAACGTTTATTTATTGTAGGTTTTGGAAAGATAATAAATGTTTGACACCCTGTATCTCAAAAACCAAGTACTATTGGACTTACATTTACATGAAAGTTTTGTGTTAAAATGATTAAATCTATCATTTCCTGAATTCAGGTGTATTCTTACCGAAAAACCCTGTATATTTTGCTTATCCATTCATAAATTACATTAAGAATGTGAATTTAAGATAAAGACCTATTTATAAAGACAGCCTTAAATATCTTGACATCCGTGGCTTAAAATATTACCACGGCAGGTTGTTGATAGTCAAACTACCGTCGCACACATGGTATTAATGGTTGTAATATATTGGTCTTTCAAATGTCTCATAAAAATTGAATAGGTTAGACGTCAATTTTATAAGATAGTAGCTTGTAGTATATCAGTCTTTCATCTGTAAGTTGCCTTATAAAGAATTAACAGGATGTCTACCAATGATTAATTAATTAAAACAGAAACGATGAAATGAACTCTCAAATTCGGAATACGACCTAATTTTTATCAAATTTTCACACGGCCCGAGTTCGACGAGATAAGAAACGTGCCAGGTACCGTTTCTACGGGAACATTCGCTTTCGGCCCCGCGTCCCCCCCTTTCGAGATTTCCTCGATCGCGTTTGCGAGGGATCGAAATAAAAATTCCCCGACGAACCCGACGTGAGGGTCGAGAGTTCGCGACCGACGGTGAAGGGGTGGGGAGGGATTAAGGCGTCGTGACGTGTAGTCGAAACTACCTTTGCACCACCCCGAGGGAGGTGGCGGCGGGACTTGTCGGAAGATTTCTCGTAGATCTTCTCAAATACTGATAGGGACCATCGAGAACTATATTACCACGATAACGCTATGGTTGACTGTCGCTTCGTTTCGGGGAAGGGGGGGGGGGTGAAGGGAGTTTTTCGTCAATTTCGACTGGCTCGGCCGAATGGAAAGTTAGAGGGTATTTTTTGCGTTTGCCTCGCATTTCGAGTGCGCATCGAACGTGGACGCGAAAGTTCGGCAAGAATCACGCGATGGGGGGGAGGGAAACGGTCAAAGTGTTCGACGTGTACGTGTGCTTTGGAAACGTGATTGTACGATTAATATAATAGAAATACGTTCACTAGCGAATTATAATCGAATGACGTTTAAAGCTCGAAATTCGGATCGGATTTGAGTGAGTTACGAACTACTTCATACTTTTTAAATGGGAACTATTTACGTGTCAATAACAATGGAAGGAACAGGGAGAGGGGGAATTTCCCAGTCTCTTTCGATTCCTTTCGTCGAAACAAACTGGGGAAAAAATTTCGTCAATATCTGACCGTTAGTTCCGACGCAATGACCTTTCAAAGTTTAAAATTGCCTTCAGATATTTTTCAAACATAACACAATTTTTTCAAAATACTTGTGCGAGGTGTCAAAATCGATGGATTTTAGTGCAAAAATGAACAAAATAAGCTCTGATTCTAACTATCGGGTACCGGCTTCAAGTTATCACCACGTTTCGATTTTTCAAAATTCACATAAATGGCTCTAACTTTTGTACTTTTAAAGGCAGCATTGCCACTTCAAAACTGGACGGATTGCCCTAACGGGACGCTTATTCCACTTTCGTATCAGCTATAATAATTGAGTTATAGGGAAAAATATGAAATCGAAAAATTGCAACTTTGTCAATTTTTTTAACCACTTCCCTTTGCAATCTTAAGTCATTTTTTCTGATTTTTCTTGACGGCGACGAGTTCTATCACAGCATATTTTTCCTTTTCGAAATAACGCTTAGAATACGTTTTTCTTTTAAATTTTCAAGATTCCACCCCGATTTTTACGAAATTTTGAACAGTCGGAAATATTTTCGAACTATGTATCGATTTACTATAGTTTTGACCTCGAAAGGAAGACCCCGTCGTCAAAAGTTGAGAAAGTCGAAAACTTCGACTTCGAAATCGCATTTTTATGTTTTTCAAACTAATAGAGTTCGAATTTCGAAAAAAACAAGAGACGGTAAATTTTGTGGTTATTAAGATGAGTACGACGAATTTTTTATTTTTTTAATCTGAGAGATAATAACTGAGATAACAAAATCGACACCTGGCGTCGGCGGCGTCGTGATGCTCGAACTATACTGTTTAAACAAACGACGTCTTCGTTTATCCGACGATGTAACTATTTTTACGATTTGCTATCGAATAAACACTCCTCCCATTTATATGACGTATACGTAGGTAGCGCTTATTAAATAGAAACTATAAAATAAACTCTCAAATTTGGTACGACCCGATTTTTATATAACGTTTCACACGGCCCGAGTTCGACAAGTGAACATTCGCATTCGGCCGCCGCGTCCCCCCTTTTCGAAATTGCCTCGATCGCGTTTGCGATTGACCGAAATAAAAATTCGCCGACGGCCCGAGGTGAGGGTCGAGAGTTCGCGACAGCGAAGAAGTGGGGAGCGGTTAGGGCCTCGTGACGTATAGTCGGAACTACCGTCGCATCATCATGATAATGGAGCGGTGTTTGTTTTTCACGTCGAGAGGAAGATATAGATCGATACCAAACGCTAAAACAAGATTTTCAACTTTTTGTATCCCATCCACTCTTCGAAATATAGAGCCAACTACCATATTTCGCGCATCCAAACTCTGAAATTTGGAATATAAGTTATTTGGGGCACATAAATGAAAAAACCGTCAAAAAACGCATGTTGACGTTTTTGACCCAAAAATCGAACTTGGAATTGCCTGTAACATAATATAACTTTAAAACTGACCCTAAATTAAAACCAAGCTATACAATCAGCGAATAACATGACCAACCCCAAGTCGCTCCAAATTACTTTTAAAATCATTTTTAGGCATTTTGCAGACATTTTGGTTTTAACAAAACTGGACCCGTCTAATCTTAACCCCTTCCCAATCGCTTACGATGTAAATATATATATATATATATATATATATATATATATATATATATATATAGAGAGAGAGAGAGAGGAGAGGAGGAAGGAGAGGAGAGGAGAGGAGAGAGGAGAGAGAGGAGAGGAGAAGGGAGAGGAGAGAAGGGAGAGGGAGAGGGAGAAAAGGAGAGGAGAGGGAGAGGAGAGGGAGAGGGAGAGGAGAGAGGAGAGGGAGAGGAGAGGGAGAGGAGGAGAGGGAGAGGGAGAGGGAGAGGAGAGAGGAGAGGAGAGGAGAGGAGAGGAGAAGGGAGAGGAGAGGGAGAGGAGAGGGAGAGGGAGAGGGAGAGGGAGAGGGAGAGGGAGAGGGAGAGGGAGAGGGAGAGGGAGAAGGAGAGGGAGAGAGGAGAGGAGAGAGAGAGGGAGAGGTAGAGGAGAGGGAAAGAAAGAGGAGATGGAGAGGACGATTTTAGAGAGAGGAGTAGGCCGAGGGAGAGAGGAGAGGAGAGGCGAGTACGTGGAGGGAGAGATGATGAGCGAGGTTTGAGATTGAGAGGTTGGAGAGAGCGAGAGAGATGAAGGAATTGCGAGTGACGAGGTGAGAGTAGAGAGTTCGCGACGAGGAAGAATAGGTTTTTAAATGAAACATAAAATAAGCTCTGACAAAGTTCGGAATACTGACCCGATTTTTATAAAATGTGTCAGTTGTTTCCCACTTCGACGAGATAAGATAAGTCCGTTACCTTTACGCGGAACAGATTCACCGCCGCGTCCCTTTGAGATTGATCATGCATCGCGATTTCGGAAATTTGAATAAAATTTGACCGATGATCCGAGGTAGGTCGATGAGTTCGGACGGCAAGAGAAAGCGATTAGCCTGATTGACGATATAGTTCGAACTACCGTTGAGCGGTTCTACATGAGGGGTGAAACAATGATGATGAGTGTTTGTATTAATCCACTATCGAATGAGGAAAATATAGATCGTACCAATTACGCTTGAAACATTTTTAGATTTTCAACTTTTGTATCTCCATCTAAGATATGAGCCATATTTCGCCATCGAACTCAATGAAATTTATAATAAAATTATTTGAACATGATAAAATGTCATACAACTATATTAACATGTTTTTGACCCAAAATATGTCGAACCTGGATATTGAGCGAATGTTCTAACTTAGTTAAAGGATTCTACTAATGTAACTCTGTAACTATTAATTACAACGTTTTTTAATTTTTTATACTGATCTTTAAATTAAAATTCCATCTATACAATAGTCAAAATATACACCAAATCGCTTTCAAATTATTCAATTGAAATCATTTATTTAAGTATATTAAAACATTTTGATTTTACAAAATTTGACATCTGATCTTACCCTTCCGAATCTAATGTATATAATATATTCAATATTATATACATATATTATATATAATAATACATTATAGTATAATATATACATCTAGTTATTTCCGTCAAATTTGCAGAAATTACATATGACGATCAATGTAAATATCTTTTTATATTTAATTCAAAATGTCATTTGCTTCTCAAATTAATTAGAAATTATCTTATTAATTTAGAACGTTTTTTAGTTTACATTCTTTTATATTATGATCTATTATAATTTAGCAAGATATTTCATTCTATAAACAGTTAAAATTACAATAAGTTTTTAAATATTATTTTTAATTTGAAATGGTTTAAATATTAATAAATATAAAAGTATAAATTCACTTTTTGATGCTTTCAATTTTGAAGTTGGCACTGATGAGCGTCGAATTAATAATTATTAAAAATTCCAAAATTTAAAACCATCATTTTGGCCAATAAAAAACATACATTTTAGTATAATTATACATTTTTTTTGATTAACAGAACTATGTGAGCATTATTAAAATTAACTTGACATGACAGTCCAATGTAAAAATGTTTATTCGTTTTCATTATTTATTTAAATTTGTACACAAACCTGCACATTTGTTTCAAATAAGTTTTTTAGAAATTTTTCTTTTCATTAAATTTCAAGTATCTGATTTTAATTGTAATTATTTCAATTAATTAATCTATTTTATTTATAGTAAATAAAATGTTTCATATTACTTTTAAAATTCTCAATTTCTTTATCTCATTAGAACTACAAAATTTACATTTGCACTACTGTAAACGGTACCACTAATTAAAAATATCGCCGAAAACCTTACGTCTTCAGTATGAATGTTACATTTGTTATTTTTGACAGACATAACCTATGTAGAAATTACTTCACAATTTAATATAAAACCGTATACGCTTAATTAAACCAAACAATTATAAGATTACTTTTTATCTGTATACATTTATAAATATCAATAACAGTTTGTAAGTATAAACTTTCTTATTAAATATTATGCACATTACTATTTATTTTTAGATTATTTGAAAACCTGCAAAAATGGAAAGTAGAGTACAAGAAACTCGACTACTTAATACAATTTTAAGCTAAAATGTTTTAAGTTTTGATATATCCAATTATGCATCCTTCAATAAAATTGTTAGACAGCTTTAACATTCAGTACATTTGTAACTGTTTCGAAGCAAGTTTTTAAATTATTCTATGTGTCAACATTGATTGCATCCATATTAAAATATTTTTATACATACAACCAAATGTAAAGATTCTTTCAAGTGGTATCTATTGATTAACTATCAATGTGTATCAAAGGGAAAAGTTAATAATAAAATAAAAGTTAAGTTAAAATAAACATTAATAAGTTTGTGTTTTATATACACATCTTAAATTCCTTTTTATTAAACAAATATATTATTTTATGAGTACATTACACACCTGAAGTATATTGTTAAAACACCATGATTTTTTAATGAAAATCGGTATCAAAACATTTCAAAGTTGTCAACCAACTGTAAGTAAGTACGTTATATGAAGTAAATTAAAAATTTTTTTTATGTGTGTTAATACTTAACTGTATGTACTATGTGTTAATATATTTCAAACCTACCATTTAAAATATGATTTCCAATTAATGCATATGGTTGATTAGTATCATACTCGAGTTCCTTCATGAAAATATTTATGGTGTGATCAATTTATTCATATTTTTTATAAATGTTGCTGAATACAAAATACAAAATTATGCTTTTCACATATTAATTGAACTACCTTTTACTATATGAAACTACATACTACATAAGTAGAAATAAAACAAACACTGTTTTTAAGGTTTCCCTATATTGTATAAAATGACAATTGTTTCAACATCAGATTGAGTATCTCAACAAAATTTATTCATAATCCAACAAGATTGTAATTATACAGTTTCAAGATAATAATATCACACATAGTTAAAACACTCTTAAATATAAATTTAAACGTTCCAATATTTTTATATTCCATAAATTTACTTTAACATCTTACATATGTTACCATTTACTGAGGACAATATGTGCTATATAATTAAACCTTTGCATTTTTTTAATATTTAATTTTTATTGTATCAAAAGGGAGTAAAACTTTGTTCGACAAAAATTTGTTATACATTATGCTTTGTTGAGTATAGAATTTTTTAATCAATTAATTTCACGTTTCCTATATTGTAATTTAGACATTCCTAATTCCTATAAGAAATGTAAATTTATTTCGATTCATAAATGATTTACATAGATGTTATTATTGCATATGTTGTTTTTTATCATAACCATTCGCACATCACATTGTTCTTTTTTGATTAATATGTTTTAATCCTAATTTCTCACTTCTTACTTTCATAAATATTACTATGATTTACAATTTGTTTAAGTTGATACTTCCATACATATTATTTTGATAAGATTCTACTTCGAAAAGAAAATTAATTTTACAATAACCGACTATTTTTAAAAAGTTTAAGTTCGTTATCCTTAAAGGTCTGAATGACATTTTGAGGGTCAACCAATTAATTTAATAGTGTTCCGTATCATACTGTATTTTCAGAAAAGATTGTTTTGGTAACATTGCATGTCAAAGAGACATTTCATTTTACAATTGTTGAATACTTCCCAATATGTAATTTGGCAGAGGTTAAACTTTCATAAGATTTTTACTTTCATAAATATTATTTTGGTAGTTTTGTATGTCAATAAAACGTTTCATTTTACAATATTTGAATACCACTAAAAATATAATTTGGCAAAGTCCACAATTTCATAAAATTTTTACTTTCATAAATATTATTTTGGTAGCACTGTATTTCAAAAATACAGTAAGTGTAAATGTAATTTGGCAACAGTTAACGTTCTGAATAACAATTGTTAAAGTCCAATATTGAAGTTAATAGTGTTACCTATTAAAATGTTTTAATTGGGACACTTATAAATATTACTTTGAAAACATTGAATATAAAAAAGTGGAATATTTACAAAAATGTAATTTGGCAACATTTAACGTTAAAATCAAACATTAAGGTTAATGTTACCTAAATATTACTTTGGTAACATTACATTTTAAAAAGTTGAATACTTGGAAAAATGTAATTTGGCAACATTTAAAATTCTGAATAACAATAGTTCCAGTCAAACATTGAATTCAAGAATGTTAAAGTGCATTTCACGAATAATTAGACCTCTATAATATGGCTGCCATTCCCCTATGAACAACATCCAATTATAAAATAACTAAAATGCTATAAGTGTAACATTGTAATGAAAGGGATATTTGAGTTGGCTACTCTGAACCGCATTTTCCATCCTTTCCTACAACATTATAATAGCAAAAGACACAAATATAATAACAAATACGACCTTCAAACGTCTTAAAATATTATTTGCCAACTCAGTAGCGTATCACGCGGAGAGGTTAGTAAAATTGAAAATTTTTCAATTAAATTAATTATTGTAAGAAATAAACATCGTTAAAATAAAAGAATGTTCCAAACAAATATCATTATTGTTAAGAATTTCTGAAAATTTACCATTACTAATTCGTAATTAATGTTGAAACTGCAAATTATTCCATTAGCATAATGTGAATTAGAAACATTAATGATTGCACATTTATAAGAAAGCAATGCTTTGCAATAAATGTGAAATCAATTTTCTTTTGCCATTATACTGTAAACAATAATTTGTAACGGTTGTAGTGATTGTGTAGTTTTATACTAAAATGGAAGAAAGTTTTGTTTTAACTGAAGACGAGAACTTTATTGAAAATTTGCACAGTTATAGTGCAACTTCGATAAGATTATACAATATTTTCATAATTCTCATATTTTAACTGTTATTATTACAGCGATGAGTGGATAGACAATTTATTTTAAATGTTTATAATTCTGCGATTTTTAATTACGCAATAATTATTAATAAAAATAATTTACTACATACTTTAATTTAAATGTCGGCCATATTGCAGAGGTCTAATCACTCGTGAAATGCACTATACCTACTGAAATGTTTAAGTTGGTACTTACATTAATATTTGTTATCAGTTAACTATTAAACAAAAATTAGAAAGTTTAACACTTCCCGCATGTGAATTTCTTCTTTTTTTAATTTTCGTATTTTTTCAATTTTATGCACACTAACTACATTCAAATCAAGTATACAATTAAAATAAAAACGACAATATATTCATTTTAATAATAATTTATACATCTATATCATTTTAAAAAATATGTAGCCTATTTACGATAAAATAAAATAGGCACTATGAAATTAGGTTGCGATGTATTCTAAAACTTGTTCTGACTTTAACATGTTTTAAATGCGTAGCATTTACATCTCCATGGATTTTTTGTTTGTTGCACTAATAATATTGATTGAAGATTCAATTATGTTTTATTCACAGGTGCGTTACAATCACAGTAATGTTAGAATAGTGGTGTATAAATAATAGTTATGCTCCTTATCTTTGGTATTAGAAATTTCGATTAATTGCAACGGGAAATTACGTTTTATAAAATTAAATTGAGTATTAAATTATGACTTTTTACGGAGCATAGTTGCAGTTTTAAAAGCTTTTCAGCGTCAACCTGACGGGTAATTTTGATAAATGTATTTGAATCGAACAAAGAGTTTAAGTTTTATATACGTTATTTTAAGGTTGATTTTCGAAGGGGCTTTCTTCGGCGGGAATATCGTATTTCTTGATAGGAAATCGTGAGATTTTAGGAATGGAATGTTTTCTTATGACGTAATTTCTCGCGATCGTTTACCAAAAGTGATTTATAAATGTGTTTCATGACTAGATGTTATTAAAATTGAAGATGGCTAATAGATTTTTGAGTGTGTTTGATCAGTCTTGGTTTAGAAGTGGTTGAATGTAGTTAAGAGCAGAAGGTAGTGGCTCAGAACTTACCGACGACGTACCCGAACGTATCGTCGGCAGCGTCCTTTTCGCCTTTGTGCGGTTTTTGTGTTCGCCCGGTCGGGGTACTGTATGTGTTGTTATTATCGTGATCTATTAGACATTCCTTTCGTTTTCGAAGTTAGGATAGTTTTCGTCAAGTGCTTTCTGATTTACGGAGTTTTGATCGTTTTTGGGGACTTACTATGTTTTTTGTACGGCGAAGAACTGTGAGCCTGATCCCATGCTTCCCTACTTCTGCTGACAGCTTTTAATAGACCAAGTTTCACTGTACATAGTAACTTTTGATAATAATATATTTTTTTAATAAGAAGGTTAAGTGTAAATAAAGATACCGAATTAGAGTGTTACGTATAAACAGGACACCCGCTGCAATAGTTAATGTCACCAGGGTGTGTATATAAACTGAATAATTTCGTTAGTCAACTACATAGAAATATAACGACTGTGAATTGGTCACTTGAAATTGCCGTTTTGGTTGCCGCTTAAGAGTTTCCACCGTGGAGGCCGTCACATCGAGGTCAATTATCGCTGCACACGGGAGGAGAAAATTAAGAGTAAGATACCCATAAGGTAACTTATCATTTGTGCTTGAGTTTATTTTATAATTAACATTGATTCACTAAATCTTACGAGTTTAACGGATACACGTAGTTTTACTTTGGATGTTTTAGTTCATTTACGTCATTTGTTTATTTTAACGAGCCACTTTCATTTGCACATTTATGATTGATTAAGTGTATGTACTTTCGATTAATTTATATAAAAACTTACGTTGTAAAATTATAATTTTGAAAAACTTTGGAATGGCCAGCATTGATTTCGTAATTGTTTGAGATTTAAAAAGTAATTATATACTGGAGGTTCAAAATTACAATAGAAAGCAGCCTTGCAAAGTTATCTCTGTTAAGCGATTAAGGTTTAAAAGCACATTGATGTTTTCATGACAATAGGTATCTGGATTGATGTAGTGTAAATTGTATGTGATCAACTACTTTGGTTTAATCAATAGATACCGTAAGATGGAGTGAGTTTATGTCAGCCAGGTGACTTTGTGACAGAGCGTGTTGCGCAGCAACCGTTTGTCAGTACATTCAAGTTAACAGGTGGAACTTTGTAAATTTTTGGCAATGTTTAGTATGAGAGCGTTTTTAGATGAAGTTAAAGTGATATAAACATTAATCTACATTTTGTACAATACTTTTCGCAGGTAGGTGTTGGTTTATGTTTTCAGAGTATGGTTGGCTATTGCATTAAGTGACAAATGACAGCTAACTACACTGCTATGTACGTAAGCAGAAGTCAGTGGCGCGTCATTTACGAAAATGTTATAAAAGCTGGGGTGAAATTGTGACGATTTTAAAACAAAAATGGGGTGAAATTGGGACATCTACTGTTTTTGCTAATAATACCATTTTTTCTCTAGAAATGCCACGAAAATACGTTAGAATTCCTGGAACTCGCCCATATACGAACTGTACAGATAAAACGTTACTGGAAGCTTTACGTCAAATCAAATATTAGCATTCGTGATGCTGGAGAAAGGTAACGTTGTAGAGGCATACCTAGATACAAGAGGAAAAAATCTCTACCTTTTCCAGCACTATTAAAAACATTAATGAATGTTATGACCTGATGTTATTCCCTCTGGGTTTAGAAAATATGGGAAATATCCATTGAATAGGGAGCCGGATGAAATTATGTACCATGAAGAAGGAATTAGAGATACAAAAAAAGAAAGTTCATACAAGTAGAGCCTAGAAATAGCATAAGCGCTAACGACCTAATTCCCAAGACAAAGAATTCTAATTCTCCTCCATCCCACAAGGATCCAGAACCACCAATCTCAAAAGAACGCAAAAAACAAAAATGTAGTGTCAATAAGCCTGGAAGGTATACATTAGATACTACTGGCAGCGAAGAGTCCCATATTGTGTCGTACAGGGAAAGCGGTAAGTCATCAATGAGCGACCTAAGTGAAGGAGATGAGGAAATGGGTTGTGCCATTGAAACTGTAAGTAGCAAGACATTATTAGTTGTAGGTGTTACCAAAGTCACGCATGATGGAGCTGTTGTACGTGCAATGCAAAAATATGGGATGTCATGGAAATGGCCAGAACGAAACGGTTTGAATATTTTATTCAAATGATAATATAAGCAAAATAAAAGAACCACTTTCAATATCTAGGTCACGAAGCGTGTTTTTCCATATTCCTGAAATGGCACAATATTCCGAAATGAGCAAATAGCTTACTTTACTTACCATATTTCTCATAATGCATATTTTTTAAGGGCTTTTATATTTGTGTTTTGTACGTTTTAAAAGGATAAAAACACTTGGAAATAAACAGAATTTTCATTTTTGTAACATATAAGTTACAGTACTGTGGGTGACTGTGATAATTTCAATATATGGATATTAATTATTGATACTTGGTGTAACTATTTCACCTCATTACTGGTTGACATTGTGTTTCCTTTTAAAACTACCACTGTCACAAAGTCATTCCAGTCAAAGGGGTGGAATTGTGACATAGACAACATATTTTTCTGTTTAAGCTATGAAACTTGAACTTTTATTGGAGCGAGAAAATGAAGTAAAATATATACGCTTTTAATAAAAAAAATGGCCCCTTGTTAAAGCGACGTTTTCCATTAAAAAAAAATGCAAAAAAGCTACAAAATTTGCCACAAAATTACTTCATTTGACTGTGGTTGTTTAGTTAACGCCGTGAACTTTATTTGTGATTTCTCCCCGACCAGCGAAAACTATTTAAATTTTAAAATTCAAGTAAGATTTAAATTTAAGGTAAAATTAGGTTTGTTTATTAAATGTCATGTGTTTGTTATGAAAGCGTCCTGATGGCAATTTCCTGATTAGACGCCTAATTACATTTAGTTTTATTAATTTAGATAGCGAATTTAGAGCACTTTCATAGCATTATCTACTTTTGTGTATCTTTTGAGCAAAATTGATGATAAAACTTAGGTAACTTTTTTTTAATATCTTATCATTCTATAATTAGTTGAAACATTTAGTATTTGTTTGGGCACTTTAATTAAATGCTTTGGGAAATTTAGACTAACGTAAATATAGGTTAAGGAAGGTCGCTGATCCCAACACTGATTTGCTCATACGCTCCAGTATTATATGAAGGTGTGTGATTATTTTGAAGATTTGTTTTATACCTGCAGTTCCCGGAGTACCGCTAACGTGCATCTGAGGTTTAGCCGCGTTCAAGTAAGTGAGTATTTGTCTGTTTGGGTGATTTAACTCCATGCGCCTAGGTGTATTCTTACCGATTTTGTTTTAATGACAGTGTGGCGCCCTTTACAAGACTCAACCCGGAGAGTTAGCCGACAAACCATTAATTATCTGTTACCTTCCGTGTTAATTCCATTTTGGATTGTAACATAGAATAAATGTAAACATGCACTAACTTAGTGTGACGATTCTGTATAAACACAGTCAAATATACGTCAATAAAATCTGAAGGCGATAAGCTTATTAGCTCCAGGTAGTAATAGTAAGTACTCTTAGAACATAACCACGTGAGTTCAGTTATTTTTGAATAAAACTGACACCGGTTTCCCAAAAAAAACCATCAAACAAAGAATTCCCTTTTCTCAGTAACAGGTGGTAGTTTTGTAAGAATAGGCACCGGCACACATCCATCAAAGTATTTGGTCCGGAAAAATAGCCAAAAGTTGACAAAAAATAGTTGCCTCATCCGAAAAATGTTCCCACGGTCAAATCCCAATACATGTAATACATATATAAATATATATTTGAATAACAAATGTCTAGTTTACTTATTTAATATGCAAAACTTTGATGCTTTTTATTGGGTGGATTTTTATAAACTTTAGAATCTGGGAATTTAAAAGTATGGTGGCATACCTTCCTTACCGTACGAATTTTTAGACTTGAAAGGTCAATGAACTTTGGTTTTATTTTTAGATTTCTCAGACTTGTAATATGACACGCCTAGACAAGGAACGTTCGTTTTAAAAAGGTCAATAAACTTCGGACCCTCTCCCTCTTGTTTCCACGAATCCACCAACTTCCGGGTTTAAGAGGTCAATGAAGTTTAAACTGGTTCTATTTTTAGATTTCTAAAAATGTAATATGACACTCCTAGAACTTAACCAAGAAGTCAATAAACTTTAGACGCTCCCTTTCCAGTTTCAACAAGCTAGTTGTATTTTTATATTTCTAAAAATAGAAAGATCAATGAACGTTGACCTCATATATGTGCAAAGATTCCACAAAATTCAATAAAATCCAATGATATTTGCCCTTTAATCCTACATAAAACTTCCATAATGAAATACTAACACATTTAGACAAGTAGAATACACATACATGTTGCCTCTAGACATTAATACAGTATTAAGATATCCATTCGCTTACGTTACCCGTTCAACACAGTTTTACACCTGTATTTGTGAATAATACAGAAGCTACACATAGTGACAAATTTTCGTTTTTTTTTGTGTTTAGTGTTAAAACTGTGCGATACATACATGGACTGCAGTAGGTTGGTTACGCAAGTGGCCTTGAGAATGTATGACCTTGAAAAAGTGTGAGACACGAATGGTCTTGTAATTGTGTAACCTTGGAGAAGTAGAGAAATATGGGACCCCATAAATGTGGCGACCTTGATTTAGTGGGACATTGAAGTGGTGGTGGTGGTTCCAGAACCCTCCATGCCTATCTACTGTAGCCTATTCGACAATAATGTACACAACTCTACCTCAAGCATTCAATACGTACAACACCGTTTGACTTTGAAAGAGTACGTTAAATTTCGTTCCAGTGATCTTAATAGGCTTATCTTAATCCAAAACAACAAACACATGCATGTCAATTCAATTTTGAAAATATTTAAGTTCAATTAATGTTCTATCCTCAAAAATATGTCCAGGCAATAAACATGACACTGTTTTTAGCTACATTCTTAACTGCTATAACATAAATTAGCACAGACCGTTATGTCTTCTTTGAGAAATAAACTTTCGCGCACGATTGTTCTAGCTAAGGGTTCGGTAACAAAAAAACCTTTTCAACCTACCACCATTCCTCTCTAGCTTCTCATTTACCAAAAGACACTGTTTTTAACTACACTCCTAACTGCTACAACATAAATTAGCACAGACCGTTATGTCCTCTTTGAGAAATAAACTTTCGCGCACGATTGTTCTAGCTAAGGGTTTGGTAACAAACAAACCTTTTCAACCTACCACCATTCCTCTCTAGCTTCTCATTTACCAAAAGACACTGTTTTTAACTACACTCCTAACTGCTACAACATAAATTAGCACAGACCGTTATGTCTTCTTTGAGAAATAAACTTTCGCGCACGATTGTTCTAGCTAAGGGTTCGGTAACAAAAAACCTTTTCAACCTACCACCATGCCTCTCTAGCTTCTCATTCATCAAATATTTACCCGATAAATCAAAACCAACCCCTCTTAATGGCTTAAAATAAAATACGGTAGTAAAATATCACCCTTTTGCTTACGTCATCCGTTTATCACAGTTTTAATCTAACGTTCCTAAAAAAATAGAAGCTTCACTCACTGACACACATTTTCGTCTCAATAGGGGTTTTACGAAAACATGATTTCTCATACAAATTTAATTAAACTCAACAATCCTTTATACAACATTGAAATGACCTTTTACATAATACTCATCGCCCTATTCCACTGTCGTAACAATTACACCAATACACTTAAAACGATTCTCTCGCATCAACACTCGTTCCTACTACATTAAAAATACGTCATATGTGCAATACAACACTAAATCAAAACCAAAGCACTTCACTGAGGACAGTCACAACTAAAACAAAACGTCAAAATCGGTAATAATCATAAATCGTACGAATGTACATTATGCACTAAACCCAAACAAAAATCACTAACCTAGGGCTCAAAATAACCTAAGGTAACTTAAATCTAACAAAAATAAACCTAACCTAATTAAAATGACACCTAATACTAACTGAACACAACTCCCATCATGCTGCTCGTACCGAGTGTGGATGCGTGGGAAAGGCTTCATCAAATAAGGATTTAAAAATATCACTGAACGTTTCGCACCTCTCCCAAACATACTGATTATATCAACCCTTACACATCACATCCTCAACACTCACACACTTTCACGTCCCTAAACAGTAACTAACCCAACCTAAAATACCTTAACCTGACGCAAATTCTGTAAACTCGTTTGATTGGTGTCCAGTAATCCCATGTCGAGAATATACGGAAGAGGTCAAGTCGCAGTTTATGGGATCCCCGATTTTTGTTACTTCACAACTGCATACTCAAGGGATAAAATCGCAGAACCTCCACCAAACTCGTTACGCCTACTTTATTAACCGTCTCTTAGGACAAGCAGTGGTATCTACAGTAGGAAAATTCTAGGACCACCCTACACAGTGCCTTCAGATATGCGAACGTTAATCCAAAATTACACCACGGTTACCTTACTCACTTAGAAACAAAATCCTAATCTGTAAAACTCAAAATTCAAAAGTTTAGCCACAGTTTGGTAAATAAATCCAAACAAGATGAACACAAAATTTATCCATCAGGGATGCACGATAGCGCCACAAAGGCGAACTCAAAAGCTACCATCCACAACAGTTGTTCCAAAACACACCTTAATTCTCATCATGCGTTATAATACGGCTAAGAGCCTCTCAACTTAACACTCTCAAACGATACGTCAAAAGTAATCGGCGTCGTTCTCTAGAACTAAACTATCTAAATAGCTCACACATATCCAATGATATTTGGCAAGTTTATAATAAACACTCAACATCAATATATGTTTGTGCATATCATAAGAAAGTCTCAAAATTCAAAAATCCAAAATCGGTATCACTAAAATTTACAAACATACGGTACACTAAAAGTCAAAATTCGGAGAAAACGTTGTAAGGGCTCAAAATCCCACTCCACAATAACTTCAAACAGTCAAAATATCCTTGATTGTCTAACCCGAATACTCCCTAAAAAATACACCTCAACATACGCTATCGTAACAAAAAATCTAACAATCGGTAATGTACACTTCTAATTTCAAAAAAACGCACAAAAATTCCACGTCCGATCGCCAAAATTGTTAACCGCAGAAAACCCACGTTCAGGACGCCAAAATTATGTTACACGATTAAATCATATTAGGTGTCGTAAAGGTAAGTAGAAAATAAGCGGGTCGCCAAGCTAAGTACAACGGAGGGAGGAAAGTTGGATATAAGATGCAAACTAGTTAAAATGTACTTTTAAAAGCCTAGTACTAAACGAGTTCTTAAGTTAATTGAACTGGACTGCGTAAGGTGTAATTGTAGCCAGTAGGTAGACTTGGAGAGTTCTGGAACCGCCACCACCTCAAAATCCCACCAAATCAAGGTCACCACATATTCAGGGTTCCACAGTTTTCTACTTTTTCAAGGTTACACAATATCAAAGCCATTAGTCTCACTTTTTTAAGGTCATACATTCTCAAGGCCATTTACGCAAAGTACCTACTGCAGGCCACGTATGTATCCCACAGTTTTAACAATAAACACAAAAAAAGAAAATGGTATGTGAATATGTTTATTTGCTGTATAAACAAAAACAGCTTGATTTGTGCAAATGTAATAAGCCCAAATTATCCATGAAAGCATGATGGTAAAGTATGGAAATCGTTGATCGAAGTAGGCGAACTATTCTGAATTCCACTGCATTTGGAAGAAAAGTCTTTTTTTTATTTATATCATGCCTCGTAATTTACAACTATAAAAAAGAGAATAAACAATTAGACCTAAACTATAGTTGTTTGAAAAAGTTTCGTATAAGGTATAAAATTAATTAAAACACTTACCCATAAAACGTATTGTAATTCTGAGTGTCAATGGAAATTATTATTACAAAAATAATACAACTCGATGTAGTGCAAGAAAAGCCCTTGTTTTTTTCATTTACATCATGCCATTTGGTTTCAACTGTAAAAAAAAAAATTAAAAAGTTAAAAAGAGTATCTAAACAATTTATAAAGTGCCATATTAATTAATGTAAAAATAATTAAATATGAAAATAATTAATAAGAGCAAATTAAAAAAAGGACAGAATGAAAATCAATACACAGACACTTTATCAATTAATTTAATAATAGAGTAATATATAATAAAGTAATTAATAATAGATTAAAAGGTCAAGAAGAAGAATCATGAACATTACACTATGTCCCTGTATGAAATATTTTTACAAAAAAAATTAAGAAGTAACTAAAAATTTTCAACAATACGAACAAAAAAAGTAGAATCATGAGTATTGAAAAATAATGAATTGAAATTTGATTTATTGCATGCCTCGTTATGCAGAACTAAAAAAGAATAGATCATTAAACCTAAATTATAGTTGTTTGAAAAAATTTAATAAAGGGTATGAAACTATTAAGAGCAAATTTAAAAATAGTTTCACCAAGAAAGTTGATTAAACAGCCAAGACCGTGTTATCAATCATGAACATTATACTATGTTGCAACGTGAAATATTTTTATAAATTAGGTAACTAAACATTTTCACACTACTTACAATGTTAAATTATAATCTTTGGAATTATTAAAATAATTTACCTAAGACAAGGTAAAGAATAAAACCAAATTAGTCATTATATTGCAGGTAAAGCATAAATCACTAAAATCATCATTTATATTATAATTTGGACAGTTTTGAGCTGCCAAAATTGATACTGATGAAAATTCGCACTTTAAAACACATGATCTGTAATGTAAATATGATGGTTCAAAAATAAAATTTTGTGAAGATTAGTTTTTTTTCCTTTTTACTCCGCCAACAAAAACCGTAATTAAATATTCACCGTTGAATATTGATAAGAGTAAAATTAGGTAATTTATTAACTCGCAATAAAGGTCAAATAATTATAGTGCAAAAGTTGGTTATTCGCAATAAATTCATTCATGTTGAGCAGAAATTAAAAAGATCTAAGAGATTGCCGTTAATTGTAAATAAAGGTTTTTCTTTATTTAAAAATTAAAACTTATCAATTACTATAAATAACCGTTAATATAAATACAGATTTCTTTTTTTTATTCCAAAAGTAAACGTAATAAATGGAAATATGATATATACGTTTTTTTCGCTCTAATTTAAAAGTTATATAACATTAAAAACACATTTTTGAACCCAGTACCGAGTAGGTAAGATTGGAAACTTTTGGAATACACCACATTCCCAAGGCGCCACATTTCCAAGGTTACCACAATTTCAAGGTCCCACTCGCCCAAGGTTACGCAACAAGTGGGTCATGCTTGCACGCAACTTTTACAAGGTCGCACATTTCTAAGATTATCGATGTAAGGAGTAACACTAACACTCAACACGTTCTCAAGGCTATTGGCGGACCCTACCTACTCAGACATCTCACTTTTTCAAGGCTTCAACACTTCTCTGATACCACACTTAGAATCAAATTAAAGAAAATATATTTATTTGTTGTATGTACAAATGTAATCAGTGTATTATTCAGATATATGCTTTTCTCTAGGAATAAAACATTTTGATTTAGTACAAGAGCAAAAGGCCCTTTCCACTTCTGTATCATTACACCGCGAGGACGTGGTGCAAGTAATTGAACGTACGTGCAATGTGGCGCCCATCGGAGATGCTCCCGTAGCAGAGTGTCTGATGACCGCCATTGGTTTATTCGAACTCCACACATGAAGCATTCAACCGTATTGTTTGAAGATATGGAAATGAACCCTGCCACTGCAAGCGATGTAGGTGAGTGAACTCCAGACCATGTTCGATATGTAAGTAAACGTTTATCGAAACAATTGTAATACTGAGGATAATAAAAGGTTGGTGTCACGTCGCACATTTCCTCACCGTAGGACACAGTAAGATACTAACAGGAAATTATTTATCGTATACAAAAAACTAATGGTCCAAATAATATACTTCTCCGCAGAGTATGCATGAATCATCTTCATATACCTCGTGCAGCATTGTTAGGGGCGCTCTACACGATGAGCACCAGTAATTTTGGTGCGACATGTGGTAAATTGCGACCCATCTATCAATATGTGTATGATGTCAATAACTCGGTATTCACTTGGTTGCAATGCTTTGTAGGAGTCATAGCATAAATACATATGGCCAGCAAGATGATAACGAGTATGAAGAGCAAATGCGTGTGAATAATATCCCGAATTACCCATGAAGGCATGATGGTGGAAGTAACGAATTCTTGTATCTAGGTTGGCAAACCATTCAGTATTCCAATGCACACCTTCATATGTATCCTTTAATGCTTCTAATGTCGTAGAAGGCAGTAACCCTTTTGTTTCAAATTGCACCCAGTTGGAAATTAGTTCACATGTTCGCCGCACACTTAGATTAAAAAGTGATAATGGTTGGTAGCACTTCCTATCATCCCAATTGTTCTGTATTGGGCTATCAGACATACTGACACTGGTGGAAACAACACGATACTATATGCATAGTAAATCCTACTCTTAAAGAAAGGAAAGACCTTGTGAAAACATATGTATAGTTGACCTTGAAGAATGACATGATTGATGTCGGCATTGAGGAAGTGGTTAACGTGAAAATTGGAGGACATTGTAAGAGTGGAAACCTTGAGGTTGTGACGAACTTGAGGGCGTGTGAATCTTGAAAATGATAACCCTGGAGTAGTGATAAACGTGAGAATGGAGGATATTGTAATGGAGTGAACGTGGGTAATGGGAGCCCTTGAAAATGTAGTGGGCCGGAAAGGTGAAGTAGACATCCTTGAAGTGATTGGTGAGATCCCGCCAATCTTGCATAAACGTCGTGAATAAAGGCCTTGAAACGGTAGGATTACTGAAGTAACGTGCAATGTGGCGGTCAAGGTGAAGCAGATAACCTTAACGGTGGAAATAGTGGGGAAATTAGGACATAAATGAAGAGGGAGGACATGTGAAACCAGTATTGTATGTAATGGAGAACATATTACGTCAAGCGGTAGAAAAGGCGAAGATTGCGTGTTATGAATTCAAGTGGATGCCGTAATATTTTAATTAACAATGTGCAGTATTTTTTAAATAAAAGTAAATCGAAGTATGTTAGTGTCGGTTTGTCACCCCAATTCAATTTTGAACCAGTACGTGACACTTGGTGGATCTAAGAGTAATAGAGTAGTGTTTGATAAGCAGGAACGGCACATACTTATGGACAATCAAAAGATAATTACAAATTATTTCTACACACCCGAAGGGACATAGCTACCTACTAAGATGGGATCGACAACGATATCGTATGAAACTATTAACAGATTATCAGATCAGATCTATTTACGATGGGAGTCTATAGAACAGTTATGGAGACTTCTTAAGATAATCAGTTACCGATTATATTTAGTACCTACTATGAGAATTTCCTGCATTTTATAATGAAATAATACATGCGGCAGCGGAAATGCCAGATGTTGACATACACATGTTAATAGTTCCATTACAAGATATATTTGATCTCAATGTAGCATGTGTTATGGTAATTGTAGAATTTGCTAAGGAGAAAATTGATATTGACGTAGAAGTTGCGAAAGCCGTTAAGTAATAAGTGGGAGTAACGACCAAAGCGAGAATAGGGATAATAATAAGCTTTAGTCAATATGTGGATGTGTTATAGTGCAGAGTGGTGGCCTAAGGCTGTGGATTGTGTTAGTGCAGTGCAATGACTACTATGCCAATTTCAATCACTAGAATTTGATGCTGAACATGAAAAAGTGTATGTGCGGGGTACGTTTAGTTATGGCTATTTAGATAATATAGTATAGTAGTGGAATACGTCTGTGTGAGAAATATTTTCTATCACATGACGATGGTGTAGAGTGCATTTGTTGTATTAAGCGGTTAATAGAAGACCTTTGAGAAATATCTCTGGAACAATTTCTACATAACATAGAATGTCAGGAACAAGAATACGTGGTGTCTTCCATGTTGCAGATGTTTTAGGCGTATGATGTAAAAAAACTATTTTCCGAATTCTGATGTAAATGGTTCAGCTTTGACGAGAGAGCCATCTTGTTTAGTAATCAATTGTTTCAAAGATTTTCTTATTAGTTTAAAGCGCGTCTCCATTGCACGCTCTGTAAGTGCAGTATCTTCCTTTAAACTAGCATATTTTTGTTGCACAATGTCGCACAAAATGTCTTGTACTAAGCGCTCCTGCATTACTACTGCATGTTTACATATCAAGTGTATTATTTATAACGCAATGTAACAGTCAACTTCCTTATGGAAACGACCTGCATTAACATCACTCTCTTTATCAATCACAAGAAATCCTAATTTATCACGCCAGCAACTGAAACACAAGTGCTTAAAAATGTCAAATGTCATATCGACATTAACGTGATCATCACACACATGCTTAAGATTGGTACTATCTTGTTGAAACAGAACTAGTAGATTCGCATTATCACGTATAAGCTGTTTTGCAATAAAGAAATCATTGTTTTGATGTCTGCAAAACAGAAATGATCTCTTATTTCATTCTGTTTATGGCATGCTACATAATCAACAATCATTATTGAATTTTTACGTGTATCACTAGGGGATATAACGTCACTGTTATCACTGTATTTCAGTTGATATAACGATTTGCGGTATACATAAACGTTTTCAAAACGTAAACCATTTGGATGTTCTAATAAGGTAATAATAACATTTGGTTTTTCGCAACCTGATGGACCGACGATTATACCTCGTTTACAACCTCCTTTTAATAGAGTAGTGATTATTGTTAAAAGTGATGTCATAATTTTTTATAGGTAATACTGTATCTTGTGGAATGAAACGGATGTCGCCCATTGTAGTACTGAACTATAACTTGTATGGTGGTAAATATATATATATATATATATATATATATATATATATATATGATATATATATACATATACATATATACATATATAATATATAATATATAATATATAATATAATATATATATATATATATATATATATATATATATATATATATATATATATATATATATATATATATTGAGATGGTTAGAGATAAGATTAATACAGGGGCAAGAGTAAATAAGCTTATATTCCTTATAGTGGACAAATTTAGATAGGCTGGGAAATGGATACACTGCGTTTTAATAAGTAAAGTAGTAGACGGGTGAGAGAAATTGGTTTTGATTTAACGAAACAGGCTTAGTGATATTTGCACAAGTTTGTTTATTCATAAAAAGCAATGGGCTATGTAAGGAGCATGTGAGGAAGGTCAGAAGGGGTGATATTTGTGAGTACGATTAAGTTCGTAGAACATATTTCAGTAAATTTACAGTTTATTCAAATTATTTATGCAATTTAGAAACTTTACAGATATTTATCACATGAAGTAGGTTTATAATAATATGTAGAACATGTTTCGAGTTAGTTATAATGCAGGAAATATATAAACTTCAAGTAAGGGTTATGATACGAACACGGTTTAGTTATAATTCACAGACAAAGTGTACAAAAAGTGCAGGAGAAGTGGTAGTGCGTTGTAAACATTAAATAGAACATGAACAACATTTCTACATTGGGATATTTAACATAAAAATACTTTTGGTGTGCAAAATCTGCATAAGTGTGTTAAACAATATGGATTTCTGAATTGACAAAGTTTTAGACTATACAGTGAAAGTAAACAGTATTGACGTTAAAAACAGTTATAACATCATAAAATAACATTTCAAGTAATGTGGACGTTGTAAACGAAAGTTGTGAGTAAAATTGTAATAAATTAGGGTAAGCATTAATTTTAAAGATTTTGCAAATTTATAGTTTTTGTAGGATAATTTAAGCTTAAAATAAATTATAAGAGTAATTAATAGAAAGTTTCCATCGTTTTCATAAAGAAATTTACAATATACAGGGTATATGAACATAAAATTAGAAAATTGGGGTTAACTACCTAAATTTCTAATATGAAAAAGGAATTTCTGTTAAAATTAAGTTATATGATTTGAAATAAATATGTTCTGATACAGTTTTTCGTGTAGATTACCAATATGTGATTAGTTTAGGTGTAAAATATAGATTTTCTTAGATATAAGTAAAATTAGATTATAAATTGTCAAATTGCACAGTGTCGAAGCAAACTAGGGGTCGTTAGGTATCGTTTTATGCGGAATTTTGTCCTGATTCCGAATCTGTTTTCAAAAAGTAAATCCGACTTATTTTAAGAAAGTTATAGCATAATTTGTATTTTAGTTAAGTTAACAATTTTGTTTAGACCAATCAGAGGCTTAGATACTTTGTGTGTACGGCACAGAAAAGTTTAAATTTTGGTAGCTAACAGAAAAGTATAAAAGGAATTGCTCCTGATTTCTCGTTCTCTTGCTCTTACAACTCTCGCTTACAATTCTTAATTTTTATGACTAACAAGTAAAAGTGTCAATAGTGTTGGTGTCAACTTGTAAGTTTTAAGTTACGTTAATATTATCGGATTTGTGAAACGCGGCCAGTGAAGAGTCGAGACCTCAGCAACAATTGTTTTTAACCTACGATTCAATTTAAAAGTTAGGTTACCGTTATAATTGTCGATTATAAAAAATTTGTTTCGATTCGATTACGTGTTTTTCGGTTGATGTGTTTTTGTTTTTTTTTATGTTAATAAAATTATTCGGTTCTTTGAATTTGATGTTTATTTTTTTGAAGCGACGCATAGTTATTAACAAACTAATTCTATAACGGGTTCTAAAACAAAAGTGAAATTAATTAAAATTTATATGAACATAAAATATAATTTTAAAATCGAAAAATTTTGTAAATATCTAAAACAACATATAAATAATATACGATTTAAAACACAGTGCTAAATTGAAACTATATAAGCAATTTTACGTAACATTACAATTACCACCAAGAAAAGTCGTTCATCAACAAAGTGGACTTGGATGAAGTATGGAAATCTATGCAGCACCATTATGAACAACAGAGCAGTATCATCGGCTACACATGGGGAGAAGTGTACCCACGATATTAATATGGAACCGGCCAAATGAAAACATCTTTAGGAATATGCAGATACACATGTGAGTGAAATTTTATTATCATAACCCATAAATCGTTTTGATTATTCGTTTGATTTCCTGTATTTATGTTTTTATTGATTATATATGTAAATGTTTGTGCGACAACATTATTATAATTTGCAATTTATTTCACAAAGAACATTTTTATATATAAAAGTAATATATACATATATATATATATATATATATATATATATATATATATATATATATATATATATATCGGGTGTCAGCGAAATAATTATACATACCTTAACTTTGTTAAAACAAGAGATAGAAATTTGGAATTTGGGATGAAGGTTTAGTGGATAGAAATACATCTTTGGTCATTAACAACTGCTGACTATCAGTTTCTGTTTTACCGGAAGTGACCTTATTTTTCTTATTTTCAATAGGAACCTACCAATTTTTTGTATTGAATGATACCTCTAAATTCTCATTCCAATCATGTATCACAAATCGTCTTTTGTTTTGAAAATGTCGGTTCAGGCGGAGTTTTTGTTGATTTTAACATTCCGCTCTTTTGAAGTAAGTACTCGTTATTTTACAAAATAATTCAATGAATAGTCCAAAAATATTATATATTTTTAATCTCTTACTTGGAATTTATTAAATTCTGCTTGTATAATTAGTCATGATATCTTTATTATAAATGAACAAAGTGAAATGAACGTATTAGCTTATACTGAATACGATCGCATCGCTTCTTTGCGAGAGATTGCCTTAAATTTAAAGATTAACCATGAAAGCATAAGAAGAATTTTAAAAAAGCATAGTTTTAGCTCTTATAAGTACCAAATTCACCATCATTTATATGAAAATGATTTTACTAGAAGACTTGCATATTGCAATTGGTTTCTAGAAAATTACAATCGAGGGGAAACATTTCATCAGGAAATTGTTTATTCGGATTAATCAAGATTTACCAATCTGGTAATGTTTAACCGACAAAATACCAGATATTGGACCACGGAAAACCGCTTGCTAGTAAGAAATGGAGCATTTGAGGAACGGTTTGGAATTAACATTTGGTTAGGAATCATTGGAACCATATAATAGGACCATTTTTTTTCAATCTACCTCTGAATGGACAGATTGCAGGGAGTATTTTATAGACATTTTCTTTTAAGTAGTCCCAAATGGAAAAATCCAATGAAGTTAAACCAGGAAACCCAGCGGGCTACATTATAGGGCCATTTATTCCTAACCATTGTTGGTCAAATCTCTGATTTAAATAATTAGTCACAATTAGTTGTAGGCAGGTGCATCATCTTGCTGAAATATGTAATTGTTCGCTGGAATATTATCAAAAAAAAGTTCAATTTCGTTCTGTAGAAAATTTAGACACATCTGTCCATTCAGAGGTAGATTGAAAAAAATGGGTCGTATAATAGTGTTCCAACGATTCCTAACCAAACGTTAATTCCAAACCGTTCCTGGAATGCTCCATCTCCTACTAACCGGCGGTTTTTCGTGGCCCAATATCTGGTATTCTGTCGGTTAAACATTCCCAGATTCGTAAATCTTGATTCATCCGAATAAATAATTTTCTGATGAAGTATAACTGAAAGTTTGAATGAATCCAAATAATAAGTATGCCATGCCCTACGTTACTAATACTGGCAAGAGTTTGTATTCAATTTTCAAAGCAGACTGAGTAAATGTAAACTGAATTTTATCCTAAACAAGGACATTCTTGAAAGAACAGTATTTTATTTATTACTATTATTTTATAACACATGACTTAGAAGATAACTTTTGTTGTGTTGTTTTTAGATATTAAAGTGGATTTTCTTTTTTATGGTTATTTAGTATTTCTATTTGAAATATTGGTGAAAAATTTTTTTAAACATTAGTAATTTTCGTACCACGTAGAGTCACAAATACTAATTATTTAAGCAGAATTTTATAAATTCCAATGAAGAGTTTAAAAATAAATAATATTCCTGGACTATTCATTGAATTAATTTGTAAAATAACGAGTACTTACGTCAAAATGGCGGAACATTGAAATCAACAAAAACTCGCTTGAATCACCATTTTGAAAACAGAAGGGGGCTTGTGATACACCATTGGAATGGGATTTAGAGAGGTATCGTTCTATGAAAAAAAATTGGTAGGTTCCTATTTAAAATAAGAAAAATAAGGCCACTTCCAGTAAAACCGGAAGTGATAGTCAGCTGTTTTTAATGTCAAAAAAGGTATTTTTATCCACTAAGTCTTCATCCCAAATTTCAAATACCTATCTCTTGTTTTAACAAAATTAAAGTATGTACAATTATTTAGTTGACACGGTATATATATATATATATATATATATATATATATATATATATATATATATACATGCGCGTGTGTTTGTGTAATAACCTATTAGATGCTATGCGGTTGCTATGCATTTGGTCTTTTGGAAATTAGTATTACGTGATAATGATTGAACATGCTGTGCCAGAGATTTTCTCTTTTTTAATAATTGTGGCCCTGAAAAGCTTAAGTTTGGCACTCACAAACACTTAAGAGGATGGATAGGCGGACGTTGAATTGCCAATATATGCATATGAACGGCTACCTTAAATTTTTTCATACCATAAGTGAGAAGAAAACAAAAGTTAGGGAAATCATTTCAGAATTTAGAAGTCGTGTAGAAGAATGTGAATTGCACCCGTTTGAATGGTGGTGATGTGATTAAGCGAACCGAGTATTCCTCACAAAAGTGGCCCGAGATGGAATCGAAAATGTAATTCAGTAGCGCCATAGTCATTGTAATACCAATAATACAAAGAAGAAACTGAAACAATTATCCTATGCTCAAGGGGCTGTATGTCAATAGTTAAGGACGGGTCATTTATAAGCCTAATCGCTCTTTTTTGATACGACCAACGGTAACGAAAGCGTATTGAGGAGCACCAACCCAGAGGTCAAATTTGGGCCTATTTTACGATCAACTTTTTTGGTAGCTGACAAGATAGTCAACCCACGATAGATACAAATACAATCATCCCCAACATAGTAATAGAGTCTGAAAAATTAAGATCTGAACCATTCATACTTACAACAGGAAAAGATTGACTTTTTTTGCGAACACAACGCGTTTAATTTAACTAGATTATTTCTTCCCCATTTAAGAATACGCTCTGTTAACTGAAGTTGCTGTCTTAGCTTTAATGTCTTGCTTTAAGATAGAAGGTAGATTACAATTATGAATAGTCAGCAAATGAATGGAGCGGATTAGTTGTTTTAGAAATAAGGTCATTTATGTATAGCAGAAAAAGTGTCGGCTCTATGACTGATCCCTGTGGCACGCCCGTGTTAATGCTAACTTCTTTTGAAACAAAACCATCTACTACGACACGTATTCGTCTCTTATCAAAGAAACTAGAAAGTCAGTTGATGAGCGTATCATTTAACCCAAACGAGGTGAGTTTAGCAAATAAACACTTATGCCAAACTTAGTCAATTGCCTTTGAGATATTTAAAGTGACTACAACTGTTTCACCGAATTGTTTTAATGTATTGTTCCAAACTTGGTTCACACATGGAAGAAGGTCTCCTATTTAACGACTCTACCTAAACGCATATTTGTGGTTACTAAGGAGTTTGTTAGTTTCAAGGTAAGACAGCAGTTGCTGATTAATGGCTTTTCCATGATTTTAGACAAAATGGAAGTGATGTCAATTAGTAGGTAGTTCGAAGGATTGGTTTTATCTCCTTTTTTGGGAATAGGTTGAACATTTCCTAACTTCCATGATGAAGAAAATTCCGCAGAAGACGTATGGATGTAACAGAGCTTAGATAGGACTGGTAGTAGTTAGTGAGAACATTTTTTTAAGCCAATAGCTGGGATACCGTCTGGGCTTTAGGCGGTTTAACCATGCACATGTAGTGTTAAATTTTTTATATATAATTACTTGTAAGTATTCGTTAGTTTACATATGTGATGTTACAGTTTAATATAGTTTAAGGTCTGAAGATCACAATTTCTTGTCGAAACTAGACACCATTTGTATTTATTGTTAAATTCAAGTAAAACATTGTGGGGAAGATTGAGTGTTTTAAGTATACCTTAGATTATCACAACTCCGTTTAGAGTCTGAAACATGGAGTTCACTACATACTTACAAGATGTTGGGTGGCCTAGCAATCAACAATTGTAAGATTAAATAAATATGTTTGCATCAAGAAATATGCTCGTTTCTTTTTTTTAATTCAGGGGTATGTAATCTAACAGGTGATTAATAAAGTAATGTGAAAATACTGTATTAGACCTACTTACAAGAAAAGTTGTTTGGAATTATCAAATTGTAATTAGGTTTAGCAGCGCTATTACCACGAAAATTCCGATTATGGATACTCTGGTCCCAAATTTTAATCTAACATCTAACACCCCTAGGACTAAACTCGATATGAAGATTTTTAGGAAAATTACGTAAAATTCAAAGAATTAAAAAAATCGTATTTGATTTTCGAAGCCAATTTGATTGGTTGTTGGACCAAACGACAAGGACGCAGAAGATTCAAATGAGCGGAAAAAATGCCGAAGGTTTTGTGAATGCTGAAGTAATGACGGGATTAGTATAGCAGTGGCGTAAATTTATTAAACATAGGTTAATACAAGAAGATAAGTAAGGTTAATTAAAAGGCAGATACAAAAATAACGCCTAATAAACGCAACAAGTTAGTGGTACCACCAGGAATTAGTTTTTGTTAAATTGTTTACCCATTAGAGAACGCACTCCCATTCCATCATGAGCAGTTAGTTTGTCGTAAGATCTACCACCCCTTTAGTTTTGTACCCTAACAGATAATCTGGCGCCCAACGTGGGGCTCGAACTCACGACCCTGAGATTAAAAGTCTTATGCTGTATATTACATTTCTTAGGAATAGAAAATCAGTACGCTTATGGAGAAATTTAATCAAAATTTAAAACTAACCAATAATAATTCGCTAATCTCAATTTAAACTATTCTAAATATAAACATAATATTACCTACAATTTTGGTTGAAACATTTGTGCAAAGCCCTTCAATTATTTTTTTATTAATTTGTTACATAAAAGGAACCACTCGCTAATTAATTTGTAATAGTAAATTTAATTACCTTTTTTTATTAATGTTATAGTAGCCGTTTACGTTTAAATTATTAATTAATTTGATTTGTTTAATTCTTAAAATTCAAAGAAAAATCCTTTGGGCAGTGTAAACTCGAGATCTCGGGGTGGATACTTTAATATTTTTTTAATTGTTTTTTATGCCATCCACTTTTTTTTTAATTATATTGTTACTGATAGAACCTAGCCTTAATCGACATGAGTTTGTTACGTGCACAAAGGTACTGATGCCCAAAACTAGGTGGTGTGCCGTGGCCCCTAATTACATAACCGGAAGCTCAGTCGTTTTGAGAAAGCACTTGGATGCCTAGCCGTGTGGTTAGCGTAGAAATACAAAACTATTTTAAAAAGGGCACCAGTTGTTTTGTACTTGTATCGCCCTCAAACCAAGAAATACGTCGAGAAAGATTTGAGGTCTAACACGATTCTTTATTGTTTATCGAAGGCCGACCCCTAAATACACAAAACACTTTTTAATACCCCTAAACCAAAACTGGTAACTGTACTTTTTCATTTAACGGTAATTGTAAAACAGAATACAACGTTCAAAAGGATAACTAACTTCTAACAGACATAAAGCCTACATAAGATAATTTGAGGAATAAACTCATGGCAAAACGTTAATAAAGAAAAACAAATCGACACAATGGTAAACCACTTACCTTTTCTGTGCTAAACTAAAAATTATCAAATTACCAAAAAAAAAAAAACAAAACAGAACGGAGCACACCAGCACACTGAGACAGCCAGAGTTGAATCGTGTGGTTAGAAAAAAAAACATACAGCAAAGTAAATAAATTCTTAAACCGTGGTTCTACGAAGAGCTTTCCTTTAAGCTTGAGTACGTTTCTTTAACTCAAACGGAAGTAAAATAAAATATAATTGACTAAATCGTGTACTAGCTAGTTATCCACCGTTGGGGTTGACTAGTTTAAATAACATAAAATCGCAGTAATTGCATAATTTTCTAAAGCAGAAAAAAGGGTAGGTGACTCAATACTATTACCAGGAGTAATGTGTAAATTCATAAAACAGAACCCCTAAAATTGAATAAGTAGCACTATAGTCCCCCAAGGGTGACAAATAAACACAATAAACACTTTGTTTATAACTCGTCGGACTAGAAGTGAGTAACACCCACTATATTTATAGTGGTCGTAAGTGATTGTTTAATTGCTCCGCGGCTCCGGCACAAAATAAACAAAAATATAACCCATCAGTAAGTCGGGAATACCCAAGTGTCTTACTTGCTTGAACCTCGATGTTTTAGAAAGAAGTTGAGTCGAGAGTGGAGCAAACCCCTTGAGTTATCTTCGAGATAATAAGCAACCGTTTAATAATCAATGTTGATAAAAGGTAGTCGTCAGCATATTCATGAATCCGTTTCGATAAGTATTCACGTACAGGTAAAGAATAAAGTCCAGAATAACACACAGCATAATCGGAGATAAGGAACAGAAAAACCTCCTGTAGAGACGAGGGAGAATGTAGATTTTAAGGAAACTTTATATCCGTAAAACCGAAAGACTAAACTGTTAAAGTAGTACAGAATTAAGTACATGTTTGGAAAATAAAGTACAAATATACCGTATCCCTTAAAACGCTAACTCGACAAAATGGCGTTCTTTAAGGAGACGAAAAGATCACCTGTTCTACATTTTCCTTTTTCACCAATTGTAATCCTCAAATTTATCAAAAATTTTAAATGTGGTGCAACCTTTATCACACTTGACGAGGAGTTGCCAACGTCTAGCTTTTGTAAATAGCACTCGAAAAATTCTCAATTGTGACACAAATACGGACATTAATTAAAAGCGTCTTTTGTTTCACGGTCCTCTCCTTTGATCTGGGAACTCTTCTAACTTGGAGTCACAGCCTAATAGACGCAACAAGTTAGCGGCGCCTCCAGGAATTATTTTTTCAATTGCTTGTCGTACTTTTCTACCCTAACAAGTATGGATATTCAAAATATGCGTCAAGATGCTGTGAGGAAGGGGATGATTTTGAACATACTTTTTAGTTTACGATACGAAGTTGTGAATTCCTTATTTCCTAAAACAAATCAAGTAGTAAAACGATACGATTAATCATATTTGTCCTTTAAAATGGCCACCGTTTTCTCTTATGCATTCACCATACTTTTTTCAAGTGGAAATAATAATTTGTCCAACCTGTTTTCTCAAAATTTGGTCTAAGGCGTTTAGATTTTTTTTATGCGTTCCACGGTATCCACTGATACTGCGAATAAACGATATCTTTCATTCGGCTCAGGCAGTGAAATCCAAGGAATTCAAGTCGGGCTATCGCGCTGACCAAATGTTAGGTGAGTAATTTCCCTGATCTATCCATGGTTCTAAACATTTTTACGTTAGCCACGTTCGGCATCGGCAATCTAAATGTGAAGGGGGGCCGTCATTCATATACCACACGATATTCCTTTGCGCTAAAGAAATTTCGTCTATAAAATCAAGCCCTCTTGTAGGTAGGAATTCACGGTATCTTTCTGTAAATATGGTGCCATATCTCTAAGTTAGAAATCCTGAACTGGTCGAAAGTGGGACGGATATATCTACTGTTCATTCGGAATTCTCCAAACTATTGAATACGATATATCGGCTTGAAGTGCTAGTCGCCTTGTGTTAATTGCCGGGTTCTCATCAATATTGTCTATAACACATTTTTCATTTTACATTATTCTGGCAGCTTTTCGCCTTCTGTTATTGTTTCTTTGTTTTGAAGTTCCACACTCACGTAAGCATCGCATAGTAGAGAGAAACCTTCTTCTATTTCGCACGTTTTGATCGGGAAATTTTTGACTGTAGCGTCTCACGGCAACCAATGAATTGTTATGACATTCACCCAATGTTAACAACCTATTTGAGTATATATATATATATATATATATATATATATATATATATATATATATATATATATATATATATGTTACACGTCCAAACCGCACTAGGCGTCGTGTATGCTTACTAATGTAAGCGGGTTGCCAAGCCAGCTAACAGGAGATGGGCGTGGTCGAAATAATAAGTAAAATGAATGATTAATACGCTCAAACACCTTACACCGATATTCAAACAGCTCAGTCCGGAAAAATATGTCTCCAGGCGCCACCACAATCGAAACTTTGCTAAAATAATTGTCTTAAGCTGGGTGTTAATTAACCCTACTTGATTGTGGAAAGTAGGATTGTGCTTACTCAGCAAACTCTTACACGAGGGTCCTAAAACAAACACTCGTCCCAAACAATTCAACTCAAACTCAAATATATTTAGTACTACCCAGGTTATTAGAAACTTTTTGAATACACCTCGTATACCAAAATTTCCAAAACAAAATTTATCACTCAAATTTAACAGCATTCACGTAACCAACAGTTATCAAAGAAAAAGAAACTGTAATACACGGGTCGTCACAAACTTCCTGATTGTACCCTGTACATCCAGAATACCAAAGCTATAATACGTTAACTGAATATTTTCTACGTATCCTTCGTATACATATAATGTTAAATTTCTACTTATTAATGAATAAAATAGTTCTTCATTCAATGATCGATAATTAATTTTTAAAATTCCTAAACAAAAGAAAATCAATGTCATGCTTAATAATTGTTCCTTTTATACCTCTGAATCGTATTGACATTCGTAAATATGTAAGTTCTAAAACTCCAACTCTTAGTTATACTTAATGAAATTTTAATCAACAGCTGATCCGTCATTAGTGTACTGCGTTAATGAAACTAACATGAAAATTTTGCAATCAACCTGGCAAATATACTTCAGGTTGTTCATTAATCTTAAAACCAAAATATGCAAAGTCTACATGTAACTTGTCAAAAACTAGGTCACCAATTAAGTAAACGTCACAAATGTATCTCATAACTGGCTAAATATACAACAAAATAAAGGTTAACGATAAATATATATATTGTCCTGCACAAAATAATAAACAAATGTTTACATACACTACAACCGCGTGGTTGAAAAACCACTATCAATACAAATTTGCGTTTCTGCAAAAATTCTTACTACTAAAACAGCCAATACAACATAACTCGAGATCGATTATCTTTTTCCTTCAACACTAATTAATTAAATAAAAATTACACAACAATACGCAAATAAACTACAAAGAAAAGATAATCGTGCTTACTGAATTTTCAAGGTTCTTAAATGTAATTCTTACTTAAAATTGTCCATTCATCCTTCGCTTTTCTTTCTTCTTCTTCCGTAAATCAATTATTTGTAGTCCATTTGTATTCCTTAGATTGCCTGAAGGCACATAACAAGTACTTCACAATTCCACAAACATTTATTCCTTTCGGTAATCGCGATTAGTCCAACTATACGAAGTAATTACTCCAATAAACCGTAATAATCTGTACATATTTGGTTGCCTCTTAAAGTTTCTCGCAACCTTTAGGACAATTAAGCCCTTCCTTACACAAATAAACTTTTAATGTCATATAAAATTACTTTAACATTGGCTCAATTTACTACGAATATTTCGTTCACTTAAAGGTGGTCCCATAAATAATTTATACTAAAGATCAGTACAAGCTCACGCGCCGCACTCAACACTATAACGTAACAACTGTTATCTTTTTATAAATCTGCTTACGCACTTTTTCTTGAGGAAAAATAAACTGGTTTTATCTTCAATCTCAATTTTATTAATTGTTTTATTTATGAATGTCTTATACGATTCATCCCCTTTCGGGTTACGCAGTTGTTTAAACAATGACTGCCTTCTATATTATTCACAAATATAACTCCAACTCAACCCATTCTGAAGGCACACTTCACCTCGCGCGCGCGTCTTCCACCGAGCTCTCACCAAAAAGCAACAAGCAACCAACAACAAGCCACAAGCAACCAGCCCCCGTCAATCTCTGACTTTCCTATTTATACCTTAAGCCATCCATATTTAAACATGTCTGACTTCCTCGCTATATTCACCAATGGTATTCACTCAAACTTTCTTAGTGCCGACTGATGCTACCATCTGCACAAACACGCTTGTAATTACAATACATCGCCATGTTTGTTCTTACCTGCAAATTTTACAATTACTTTATGGAGAAGCCATTTCTCGTCATCACATTCATTCAGTGGCCACTCTGGACCATTACACAACTTTCAACGTTTATCTCTCACATGCGCTCATCCTCCTTCCGCAACATTTGCAAAAATAAGTACAGTCTAAGGTCTCAAATCCCATATACGTACACGTATTCTCAAAGCTGATTGCACAACATTACGAGAACTTTCTATAATCAACAATTAAACATACCAAATCTTTCTCTACATATTTTCTAAAACATTCACATCTTCCGGCCAAGATTACTCCTTTATCCTCCAACATTCCATTTCTTATTAAGTAGTCAACAGTAGCAACCATTATCGTCCCATCGACATATTTCTCTTCACATTTACATTCATCAGAATCTATTTATTTCAACACCAATGTCTCTATAATATTCAAATACACGTATCTGCATACTGAATGATATTTCTCCTAAATTTCCAGTGGCTTATCACCCACCCACATACATTATGCATATAAACAAAAAAAATTTTTTTTCGTTCAAACTCAATACTCCCGTACTCAAAACACGTAATACACGTCATTATAACATCTTACATACAGGGTGCGTCAACGCAACCTTACAATATATGTATGTTTCAAAAAACATTCTGCTAATTTCTAGGGTAAACAGAATAGTAAAAAATAAAATTAGTTTGTTTAATAAACATGTTTCCGAAAATGACTCCTTAAGATACGGCCCTGTAAGATAAAACATTTTTATTCTCTGAATGGTAAGATACCCAAAGTAGACTGCAAATACCTTTGATTAGGTTATAAAAGACAGTGTTGACAAATTTTTAATATTTTGTTCAAAGTTTGGGGGCAAAATAAGTGGCACCCACCCTTTAGCTACGCTCCTATGCAAAATATTAAAAATTTGTTCACACTATGTTTTAAGATCTAATCAAAGGTATTTGTGGTCTAAATTTCATTTAGGTATCACAAACCGTTTCAGAGATAATAAAAAAAGGATTTTTGGAGGCGCTTTTACAAGGCCGTATCTTCTTAAGGAGGGATTTTCGAACACATGTTTATTAACCAAAATAACGCTATTTTTTAATATTCTATTTACCCTAGAAATTAGCGGAATGTTGTTTGAAAGACCCTATATACACCTATACTATATATATATATATATATATATATATATATATATATATATATATATATATATATACAGCGTGTTCAGCGAGGAAGGGACAGTACAATATCTCGAGAGCGGATAAAGATTTTAAATTATGAAAATATTTTGTAAATATCTTCCAAGGGCGCACATTTGTTGGCACAAAGATTTGAATCAACGCCCATCACCGCCAGGTGGCGCTATCTCACTTCAATTTTAAATGCAATGCCCTATTTTTTATTTCATTTTGGATTCTATGACATATTTGTGATGACTTTATTAAGACTCCTACCAACCTATCTTTTGTAGTTTCTGAGAAAAAATAATCCTTGGAATTTTAGCACAAAAACGTAATTTCAGGAAGTGCTCATAACATTTGAGTGATACAGACAAAATAGCAAATTTTATACCAAATGAAAGATAAAAGATCGTTCTTCCACAAAAATAATGCAGATAACGCCGAAATAATGCGATACGCTGTACACTAAATTGTAAGGGGGACCGACTTATCACAGTCGTTGATTCAGAATCATGTGAAACATTTATTATGCCATGAAAACAAACGCGTAATGAAGTGTCTGTCAAGTTTCTGTCAGTTTACAGTTTCAGTTTTGAAAATTGTCTGTGCATCTTCAAATTCCATAATTATGTTTACGTTTTCTAACGAAGAATATTTTGATATGGTAATAATTTTTCAATTCAAAGAGCAAATTAAAAGAACAATAAACATTAAAAAAACAATTGTGTCGTCAGATGCTGTGTAATAATAGGTTCACATAAAAAAACAAGTCTAATAACCTAAATATATGTAATGTGAAGAAAAATAAAAACAAATCAGAACTATCGAAGTGTCAATACAGATATTATGATCTTATGACTTAGGTTATCTCTTACTGGTGAAGCGATGGTCTCTACTAAAATTTACTACAAAACTGATTTAAATATTCAAAAAAATAAATGGTTATTTTTCTACAAATAAATAATTAAATTGGGTGCTCAAAACGTAATCACACACAATTTATATGTAAATTCATCAGTTCAAACAAGAATAAAAAAAACACCCTCAAATAAATTTAGATAATGAAAATACGGATGGATACGTCTATATTAAAATTTAAACGGTAAAAATAAAGAAAAGTTAATCTTAAAAAAACAAACGTATTCAACCGTTTACACTAACACATAACAAAAATAATACCAATGACACACCATAAATATATTAGCCTTCGTCATCCACCACAATAAAAAACACAGAAATGTTACCTTAAATAGAGATGCCCTTTTGTTACACAGACATCCGGAATTGACCTGCAGGATAACCTCGGCTATACGGTTGATATTGACAAGACGCTCACAGCGCCTCCTTACAAGACTGCTAATACTGGTCTCTCTTTCAACTCGCGCTCTGACAAAATTTCAATCGAGCGTGTGTACACTAATAATTATATTAGCACGAAGTTCATCCCCTTTACCTTCCTTTATACTATTTAACTATACACAAATGCTGGTTTATTTACAGCGCGTTACTGATTATCTTTATTCTAATAGTGTTTGATTTGAGCCATCGTTTTCGCTTTACTGCTGGGGCAACTCCTGTTGGGCCTCCTGAATTAATATTTAATACCCACTCCCTCTAATTTCTGCCAGTATGTGATTGTAGTAGATGCTAACTCTTCTCCTGACAGGAGTTAAGTTTGGTTTAAGCCTTGGGACGACTCTTGTTTGGTCTCTTGATTTAATATTTCTTACCCACTGCTTTTACTTTTTAGCTCTATGTAATTGTTGCAGATTGTGGCGCTTTTCCTGACACGGGTTAAGTTTGGTTCGAACTTTCCTTTTCGCTCTACTATTGGGGCGACTACTATTTGGACTTTTGATTTCTCTCGATAGGGGTTGAATGTTTCTGCGTTGTGAGGATACTTTCATCTGGAGCATGCGAGACTAATAGAATTCTTCACACAATTTCCATTTATTTAAAAAACAAAATGTAAATCTCTTACTCGCTGTTTTTCAGGATATTTTTTTCTGTAAGGGTACAGTTTCACAGATTTAGACTTTCGTGCTTTACAATGCACGAAGGAGTATGTTTTCTTTCACTGGTTACCGATGTTGGAGGCTTGAAGGGTCATGTATACTAATTAATCATGATTGCAAAATGATGCAAGTCCGGTTCAATTTGAGATTGAAAATTCTGCCGGGCCGAGGAGTGTAAGTTCCGTTTTCGACTGAACATTTAAAAGTGTGTATCTTGTCATGTAATATTCTAAAGGCCTTTTCCTAGAAACCCATTTAGATATCTTTAAACCAAAGCAAAATATCGAGAATTGACCTTTTCTTTAAAATACATGACTCACTAGTCCGCCTGGCTGAAAATTTTTAATAACATATCCCTTCAAACAGCGAAAACAAGGGGGTGTCTTCATATTAAATGCAACTATTTATACACACACACACACACACACACACACACACACACACACACACACACACACACACACACACACACACACACACACATATATATATATATATATATATATGTATATATATATATATATATATATGTATATATAGCATTCTTAATCATTAGTGCGCTTGTACTAAAGAGCATTATTATTGCGTCTCCCACAGGGACAAGGATTTTCTTTAATATTATGACGAATACTGTTTAAAAATTGCATTTTCTGATCGGAACTCGACTTAGAGAAAATCCTAAATTTCAGTTTGCGTAGTTTCACATATTCTATCAATCACTACTTTTTCAACTATTTTACAAGGTACACTGAGCAGACCTATTAGTCTGTAGTTTTTGCAATCACTCTTGTTCTCCTTGCTCTTATACAGTGGTACAATGATCGCGCGGTTCCAATCACTTGGCGATTTTGCACACTCAATACATGCATTGAATAATTCAAACAATCTTCGCACAAACTTCGCAACTCCATATTTCAAACATTTCACCATAAAACACTTCAATCTTATTTTCCTCACTACCGTATAGCTTTTCGAAATGTTCTTGCTGGCATTTCCTCACTTCTTAATCGTTCCCTACCATTTAATTGCACATATTCACTACTCCTGCAACGTTCTGTTTTGACACGTTTTGTGTCTTTGATCCATTTCCACAATAGCTTTTTGTTTCCCTCAAAATCATTTTGCATTTTATCTCCTTCCGCAGCCATCAATTCCTATTTACTGATTCCCAACGTCTCCTAAACTTCTTTGTTTCTCAGTATGTACACCTCATGCAACTGCTATTACTCAGTCTCATTTTTTGCAGCAAACATTGCCATGTACGCCTCTTTTTTCTTACATACTGCCTTTTTTACCGATATATTCCACCAAGTAATTTTTTTCTATCTACCTATAGACCCTCTTCCACATATCTGCAAGGCACAATTGCAAACACAAGCTTATCCACACACTTTCGACGTCATTGTCTTTTATTTGTTCGTTCCACACTGCTTTATTTACATTCAACTCATTACTCACATATTACATTATCGTACCATTTATGTACCCGAGTTCGGGAGTTTTTTTTCTCCAAACCCACTTTTGCCCTAAACACACTCTCGTTACCCGAATTACTTTTGTATGTCTCACCAGGTTTCTAAGTCGTTCATCATACACTATCAAGTCAATCATACTTTAGATTCATCTCTTTGACATGTACACATACGTACATTTTTATGCTTGAACCACGTATTAGATACCAACAGGTTTATCTCCATCCAGATGTTCACCAGGCGTTCACCACCCTCATTGACTCTTTGGTCTCCGAATTTTCTTAGGGAGCGTTCAATATGTTACTCTCTGTACACCCAACCATCCACTCATATCTCCCAATATCACCACATTTTCGATTCGCTTATATAGGTTCAACACGTTCTCTACATCTTCCAGAAGTTCTCATACTCTTGCTTTCATTCTCCATTCACTGGTGCATAGAATTTTTTTTCGAAATTCCACTTTCATTCTAACCCACATTACCCGGGGGATACTAATTGATACTGTTTACTCACGATCACTCCAACTCCTTTAGCGCCATCCTTTTTAGTCTCAACTCCGGACTATAGTGTTAGGCTGATCGGTTACTAGCAAGTCCTGCTCTTGACGATGTAGTATTCCTACTGACATTATCGTCCTACTACCGGACAGTGCTGACACTTAACCCACTGCCCCGGTAAGAAAGGAAGTAATAAGTAAAGTAGAAATAGAGACAGAGGCAAGAAAGATATAAAAATAACTTAAATGTGTTTACTTATTGTGTATTAAATATATTTATATATATATATACCGGGTGTTTCTGAAATAGGGTTCCGAATTTCTACTGCATGTAGAACTCATTAAAATAAGACAAAATGTTCCTATAAACGCACCCTTAAAAAGTTACAGGCCCTTGAAGGTTCAATTAAACTGATTTCATCCAGTTATTTCAAAACGATAAAAGATAAAGAGACGAAATAAGAACATACAATATTTTTCACGCCGAGTAACATGACTATTTTTTCGTTATTCGAATCATAGGCGTCCTTTTCAGATGGAAATATCAAGTTAAAATTTTGTACGACCTTTTCGCAATTTTTTTAACAAATTCATAAATTTTGGACAGTTTGATGTAAAATGTCGTCTTTGCGTAAGTCGATATCGGCAATGGTTTTTGTGTAAAATGAGTTTGAAAATTATCATTATTTGATAAAATTACTGTTATTCACTTCGAATCAATTCAGAAACGTTCCTATTATTTAGCCAAATTGTCATTTAGAAATAAGAAAGAAAATTTATGAATTTGTCAAAAAAATTGCAAAAGGTCGTACAAAATTTTTAGACTTGATACACTTTTCATTGAAAAGGACGCATATGATTCGAATAACGAAAAATGGCCTAGCTCATGTTACTCGGCGTGAAAAGTTATGTATGTTCCTTTATTTCGTCTCTTATCTTTTATCGTTTTTGAAATAACTGATAAAATCAGTTTAATTCGAACCCTTTCAAGGGCCTGTAACTTTAAGAGCGTTTTAGGACATGTTTATAGGAACATTTTGTCTTATTTTAATGAGTTCTACATGCAGTAGAATTGAAACACTGTACTTATATATATATATATATATATACACATGATCAGTTCTTGTAGAAAAACTGTAACAGGAGATAGAACATGTTTCTAAAGAGAAAAGTTCCTATAAATATATATCGTAGAAGTTCGTTTCAGATACAGTATTGAATATAATTTTTTTCTCAAATTTTCATTATAACTCATAAACGAATGCTTAGATTTTTTTCATGTTGGGGGGATAATGTCTATTAACTAAGGGGCATAAAACAAGAGATAAGAATGTTCACAAACTTGCACAGTTGTAGACCGCTGCTCACTTGCTCTCATTAAAGAGCCGCCACTGTATCAAGCCATACTCAAATACAAGACTTTTGTAAATTGAAATCTGTTTAGTACACTAATTTAATAATCCTTATTTATTATTGTAACAATACTTAATTAATAATTGTGAAATTAATAAGAATTCTTAGCAACAACGATTTATAAATAAATAACAATAACACTAGTATAATAAAATTAGACACTTTGTTCAAAATGTAAACCGTTTTTTTCAATACGCATGTATTTTTAAATTTTAATTTACATACACTTTGTATATTCAATGAACTTTATACAAATATGTATATATATATATATATATATATATATATATTTATATATAATATTTATATATTATATATAAAATAGTTATAATGATAGATAATAACTTACGATCGTGATACAGTTATTATCTTATCTAATTTATATGTATTATCAACGCATAACTTCTTGTAGATTGTTGACAAAGGTAATAAATTTACGTAAAGTTCTTTAACAAAGGATCTTTTCTATTTTAAACTAGACAATTGGCTGCTAACTAAATCTTTCTTATTGTTTTTAACTTAATCAGCCACGATTAACAACTTTGATTATATATATATATATATATATATATATATATATAAGGAAGTATTAAACACACAGAATTTTCATAATCTTAAATAGCTACCAAAATGCAACAACAGTTTGGCAGGTCAAATATTTGTTGTAAAAAATTGTTTTCATAGCTACTGCAAATAATCACAAAAAAACCATTGCAATATTGAACACTCGTAATATAGAAAAATCAAAATAACTAAAATCAGTGAGAGATAGGTACACGACATACTCATGGAGAATTGTGTATTTGAGAAAGTAATGGTTTTGAATTACAAGTTTCGCAGCTTTGAACACCCTGTAGCATGTATCTCTAATGTTTTTTTTAGAACATAGGCTTAACCTTGATCTTCCCTTGGTGCAAATATAAGATCTTTCCTAACAAAATGGTGTATAATAATAAAGTTATACCTATTAATGAGATCTTTTGGATAGTATTCGAGTTATTTCAAAAACCGCCAATTTTACATGTGTGAAACATACATAAATAAAGTTTTCTAATTGTACGTAGAATTCAAAAATCGAAAGATATTCAGGGTATTCCGTTAAACAAGTACTGCCTTTGCCTTGCCCCGCTTTTTTGCAATACTCTCTATGGTCAAGAATAATTTTAAAAGTGCGCACACTTACTAGTCATATAATATGACAAATACATTTTATTGTCAAAGAAGGTAATAAGGCCCGTTTAGAAAGTGAGGCTCCAATTGGATGATTTAGGCATGTAATTCTAGAGAAATAGTTTAAAACAGTTCAAAATACATTTTTGGAATAAGGTGTTTAGTTTAAAGAAAAGGATTCTAATAACAATACTTACCTTAGAATATGAAGTTGTTAGAAATTATAGTAAGTAGTAACATTGCATAACAAACCCATTAGGTTATTTATCCAGTTATAAAATTTATGCATAGTTAATATATGTTAATTATGATGTTTGTATCATTTTTTTACTTGTTTACCTTTGTTCTTCTGAATTAAATACTTATAAAGTTGTATTAAGTATATAGTAAATTATTAGAAAAATTATTCATAGATAAACGGAGATAACGCTATACTCCGTCAATTACATAAGAGGTCAGCTCACATTACAAAAAGCAGTATAGGTGCCATTACTGATCTTGTACTTTATTTTTAATCAAATTTAAAATGTTTAACAAAAACGTGTGAAAATGAAAACTTCATAAAAGACCGCAAAAGCAATAATTAAATATCTGGCGTGGAAAACCACACGTCCTTCCAACCTACAAAATGGAATTTAAAACATTTCAATAACATTTTTTTAAAGATAATTATACAACCTCCTTCATAAGGAGTTTATTAGGAAAACCGGAAA